>CM019159.1:11733301-12303845 GCA_009733165.1 Naja naja | reverse complement strand
GTAAATGTATAATTGTACTTTTGATTGCTGTAAAGAAGACAGGAAGCTACCTGTATCTTTTCTTTTCCTTCACCATTTTTATGCTTTTAGCTTTTTATTTCTTTATTCCTTTTTCTTATTTTATATTCATTTGCATTGGTGAAATCACAGGGTATTATAAGAATTTTGCATCATCTTCAACGGAATTTAAACCACAAAAGACAAAACATCAGAATGTCAAAGTCAATCAATAGTTACAAATATCGAACAACATTGAATTACAAAAGATTGATGCTTAGCCAGAAATAAATTATAGTCACTAAAGCAGCAATAGTAATGAAACACGTCATTCCTTACCCAGCCCAAATGGTCAATAAACTAATTCAAGAAAATAAAAAGCCATAAAATAATAAAATATAAAAGCCTATGCCTTAAATGCCTAGCTAAGAATTGTATTTTCAGTAATGCCCAGGTTTCACTGCCTTCTTCCTGGACTGAAAGAAATCTGTCTTTAAACTCTCCTAAGGAAGCTTAGGATTGGATGCTGTATAGAAAGCTTGAAGCCGGTTCTATAATGTAAAGACCAAACCCTGTAAAATTGATATTCATGAATAGGAAAGAAGAACTTCAGACAAGATCATCTTCAGAGGCATCAACTGGAAGTTAGAGATGGAAGAGAAGATGAAAGTTGGCACGATGGAGCCCTAAAGACCAAATCCAAAAGTTAATCCTTGCTTGGGGTAATACATTTCTATTCAAAACTAGCCCACAACCTGGGGAATCTACTTTGGACTATCAACCCCTACTTGAAAAGTGTTGGAATTCATTGTTGAAATATATTTTTATGTAATGACTACAGTAGTATTCAGCCAGTAGATGGCAGTATTTACAAGTTTGGACCTATGGTATACCTATGCTCTTTTGTTCTAAGTAGTTTCCTGTTTCCTGTTACAGTTATATAGTTGAGCAGTAAAGCACATGGTGACTGTATTCTTTGTTTGCTCTGTGTGGTGCCTTATACAAACATAATTTCTAACAGTGTGCCAGTTGCGCCTGTTCCTGGATCATGAGGCTTTCCAGGCAGTGACTGACATGCTAATCTCCTATTGAATTGACAGTTGCAATGTGATCTATGTGGGGTTGCCCTTAAAAATCACTCAGAAGCTTCAACTAGTCCAGAATTCTGATCTAGGATGCTGCAGCACAAGCAGCAAAGGGCACGATATGCACATGTGGCATCACTATTTTGTCAGCTGTATTGTTTGCCACTTGGCTTCCGGGTACAATATGAAGTGCTGGTTATCACCATGGCATAAGGCCTGGTTATGTGAGGGACTGTCCATCTCTAACCTTGTCTGGCTGTTTAATAGAGATCAGGCAGAGTAGAAACACTGCAAGTTCCTTCAATTAAACTGTTAAGTTTGCATGAAGAGTCAGACGCGAAGAGCTTCAGAGAAGAGTTCATTAGTGACTACAGCTCGAATGGACCCGTCTTGGATGGGCTACGGCTGCTACTTATAGCCAGCAGCCGCAGTTGCCAGCCAATCAGAGTGCAGGGTTTTCCCGCACTTTGCAAACCAATCCTATTTGACATTTTACAAGAACAATTCAAACTAAACCAATGACATTCAAACCTACATACATAACATAAACAAAGTTCTCTTTCAGAACCTAGGAAATGTGACTTCTGCTATCCAGAGCTCTATATGACAATTAACCAATTGGACAGCTTGCCTCCTTGATCTGCAGGTGCTCCATCACTGGAGGGTTTTCAAGAAAAGATTGGACAACCATTTGACCAGGATGTTATAAGGAGTCCTGCCTTGGATAGGTGGTTGGACTTGAAGATATCTTCCAGCCCTATAATTCTATGATGAGGATATTGCTGAACAGCTGGTTATTAACCCAAACCTTGAGTTAGATGGGTATTAAGTCCTTGAGGGACTTCTAATCTGTTATTAATGGGTTTCTCTGATGTCTACCATCCATGTTTTGTTTTGTTTTTTACTATTGGTTCTTGGTTTTAAAGCTGCAAGCCACCCAGAATCTTGTGCAGTTGGGTGGCCTCTCAATGGTGAAATTTAAATTTAATTCATTTATGTGGAACTGATAGAAGGGCCAGGAGATACATAGAAGCACATTTTTCAGACTTTATGACCGTTGCAGCATCCCCATGGTCCCTTGATTTACATTCAGATGCTTTGACAACTGATTCACATTTATGATGGTTGCAGTGACCCAGGGTCATCTTTTGAGACCTTCTGACAAGCAAAGTCCATGGGGAAGCCAGATTCACTTAGCAACCGGGTTAATAATTGGACAGCTGCAGGGATTCACTTAACAAATGTGGCACAAAAAATCATAAAATGGGGCAAAACTTGTTATGTATGCAGGTTTGAATGTCATTGGTTAAGTTTGAACTGTTCTTGTAAAATGTCAGAAATGATTGGTTTAAAAAGTGCGGGAAAACCCTGCACTCTGATTGGCTGGCAACTGCGGCTGCTGGCTATAAGTAGCAGCACAGACCAGCCAAATCGGGTCTGTTATGAGCTGTAGTCACTAATAAACTCTTCACTGAAGCACTCCGCGTCTGACTCTTCATGCAAATTTAACAAAACTCACTTCACAAATTTCTCACTTAGCAACATAAATTTTGGGCTCAATTGTGGTCATCGGTCAAGGACTACCTGTATATGTACTGGAATCAGAGGTGGTATTCAGCAGGTTCTGACCAGTTCTGGAGAACCAGTAGCGGAATTTTGAGTATTTTGGAGAACCGGCAAATGCCATCTCTGACTGGCTCCACCCCCATCTCTTTTCTGCCTCCCGAGTCCCAGCTGATTGGCTGGGTCTTCTTTGGTTGCCCTGCACAGGAGAACGGAGCTGGAAAGCAGGTTAGTGGGGTGGGAAGGGAAGGGAGATTTTGCAGTATCCTTCCCCTGCCACGTCCACCAAGCCACACCCACCAAGCCACACCCACAGAACTGGTAGTAAAAAAAAATTGAATCCCACCAGCGACTGGAATAACGTTTTCATTAGACTCATTTAATAGAATTTCATCTTTTCATGCTATGATGATAAAAGAGGATAAACATTAAAAATAAACCATGAACTCCAAACCACAACATGAGTAAACTAAACTCCACCTTCAATGGAGCTGTGATGTTGAAATACGTTCCATATTTCCCCTGCAGCTCCAGTTTTGGGGGTTTTTTTAAAGAGTAAAGAGTGAGGAAAGGAAAGGAAGGGAAGGGAAGGGAAGGGAAGGGAAGGGAAGGGAAGGGAAGGGAAGGGAAAGGCTGTGGGGCTTCTCATCAAAATGCCAAACAGCTGGGCCTGTTTTTGTTCAGGTTCCTTTCCCACAAGGGGGCAACAGACTTCTTCCGCAAAGAGGGAACAATTCTGATTTTTTTTTCCTGAAAACCTTACCAAGCCTCTTTCTTCCCATGCCCAAAAGCTAAAGACTAACTAACCTCTTTTCTTTTTAATCCGAACAATACTTCTGATTTGTTTTTTTTTAAAGTGTATCCTTGCTGGATTAAAGCAGGGGCTTCCAACCTTGGCAACTTTAAGCCTGGTGGACGTCAACTTCCAGAATTCCCCAGCCAGTTTTGCTGGCTGGGGAATTCTGGGAGTTGACGTCCGCCAGGCTTAAAGTTGCCAAGGTTGGAGACCCCTAAATTAAAGCATTCAACAACAAGGCCTGCTCCTCCCCAGCTTCATCTGCATGAATTATTATTTTTTTGCATTCTTCTAATCAGAGTCCCCCCAAAAACTCAGAACAAAAACTCTCCCTGGGTTTTCCTGCCCTCTCCAAGAAGGAAGGAGCTGCAGCATCAGAGGCCCAAATCTGCCTTCCAAACTTCGAGGAAACCTCCGGCTTCCTGTTATTCCCAAGTTCAGCATGATTTTGGTCCTGGAAATATTTTCCTTGGATAAGGTGAAGTTCGAATACAGCTCTGCATGTATTTTAGCACTGTACTAAAAAAAAAAATACCTGGGCTATTTTATTTGCATCTAGTCCTTCCTCTGTCCCTCTGAGGCATATTGAATGAATGCAGGACAAGCCCTCGACATATGACCATCTGTTTAGTGACCAATTTAAAGTGACAAAGGAGCCCGCAAAAGGTGTTTAACATTTATACACGACCTGCATTGTACAGATGTTTGCCGCACCTTGCGGTCACATGAAGATGATGTCAGGTTTCCAAGTGATGAAATCCATTTAAAAAGAAAAGAACAAAGTCCATCTTCCAAGGCAATTTTTTTTTTTGCATCAAATTGGCAAAGTCCATGGTAATTCCAGATCTGACACAACCCGGAATTACACCACATACCGTGTTTCCCCGAAAATAAGACCTACCCCGAAAGTAAGACCTAGCACTATTTTCTAAACCTGCCCTAATATAAGACCTACCCGAAAATAAGACCTAGTGTAAATCTCCAGTTCCAGGAAGACTTTTCAGGGAGCAACCGTGCACCCGCGAAACACCCCACACACACACTCACACCCACTATTTGGCACCATAAATATATAAGACCTACCCCGAAAATAAGACCTAGTGTGTTTTTGGGAGCCAAAAAAATATAAGACAGTGTCTTATTTTCGGGGAAACACGGTAATATTGGAAATTAGAAACAGCCCCCAAAAGTCACATTCCCCAATAAAGTAAAGCAATGTTGCCTGGTGTCATCCATCTCCACCTCCAGGTCTCAGAAAGGTCAGCTTTTGTTCCCACAGGAAGAAGAACCACCTAGCCTAAACAACTCTCCCTATCTCCGCTCCTCCCCGCTTAGGAATGTGGCAAGCCTGAAACCCTTCCCCCATGACCACCAAAGAGAAAATAAAAATTGGATTTATACTATATACTAGACCTAACCAAAAAGGCTACACATAGGTCAATTTCAGGCTTGACAGATGATTTACGATGTTTTTGCCCCAAACCCAACATTTAATTCCAGCTTTTGTCAAAAGCACGCCATAGCAAAGAACGAATTTGCTTAACAACCATGGCATTTGCTTAATGACCGTAGATTCACTCACTGATCATGGTGACCGATTAACGATGGCCGCACATATTGTTGTAAAATTGGATCAGTCACAAGACTGTCACAACTTACAATCCTCTGGACAGGCTTCAATACAGTCATAAGTCAAGGACTATCTCTGCTTCCAAGGATTTAGTTTAGCTATGAAGTATGAGCTTTGAGTGGAAGAAGCTTCTTGAATGAGAAGTGAAACGTCTTCAAAGAAAAAAACTAGAAAGTCCAGGTTTTTTTTAAAATTCATATTTATATGCCGACCTTCTCCGGAGACTCAGGGCGGCTTACAATGTTTGGAGCACAACCCAATGCGCTCAGCAATAGCCTTCATTCCACTGTATATGCCTGCTTATTACTAAGCGGCATTTTTTACAAAGTCAGCTTATTGCTCCCAACAATCTTGGGTCCTCACTTTACCTACCCTGAGAGGATGGAAGGCTGAGTCCACCTTGAGCCTGGAGGGATTCGAGCCTGCACTAATTGCAGGCAGCTGGAACTTAAGTGCTAGGCGTTTAACAGGCTGCACCACCAAGGCTCTTGCAGAAAAGCAACTTTACAGTAGTGAGATTAAAAGAATTTTTACTACTGGTTCTGTGGGTGTAGCTTGGTGGGCATGGCAGGAGAAGGTTACTGCAAAATCCCCATTCACTTCCCACCCCACTAACCTGCTTTCCAGCTCCATTCCCCTGTGCAGGGCAACAAAAGAAGACCCAGTCGATCAGCTGGGACTCAGGAGGCAGAGAGTAGAGGGGGATTGGGCCAGTCAGAGGTGGTATTTGCCGGTTCTCCAAACTACTGTTGGAAGAAATATCCTTCTCGGTTCAGTTCCAAGTGGGGAAAAAGACACTGGAAACATGGAGGCTGTTAGGAAAGATGGTTTAATGGTGGACAGCAGGACCACATGGCTTGGAGCTCCAAAGTGAAAGGGATGATCACATGCTTCAAGGTGAAGGAAAAGATCAAGAAGGGCTGATATGCTGAGAGTGCCTGGGTTTTATAACCTTTGTTGGGATTTGAATTGAAGCTTGTATTCTGATTGGTTGTCAGACTCCCATGGGGCCATGCAAGGGCAACTCTGTAGGCTGTCCTGAGTTCCAGGCTTGGTTGAGCCTTGCTGGATGATGATGCACTGAAAAGGGCTTTTGAGCAATTGCTATAGCTTTACCTGGAGATCTTTGTTATGTAGAATACTCTGGCCCAGGCTTTAATGGCCCACCCATTAACAAAGGTGGGGGTGAGCTTCTGCTTCTGAGGTGTTTCTGCTCTTGAATTTCTACTCTTTTTAGGGGAAATATTCTGCCTTTTTAATATTTGCTAGGATATTTCAATTTTCTAGGAGGGGGTTGGGTGCTAACTTCCTACACTACTCAAAATTTCCACTACCGGCTCTCCAGAACTGGCCAGAACCGGCTGAACACCACCTCTGCTTTGAGACAACCATGACCTGGATGATTGAGAATCTCCATAGACATTTAAGACCTATGGACTTCAATTCCCAGAATTCTGAGAGTTTTAAGTCCAGAGGTCTTAAATTTGCCAAGGTTGGACACCCCTGTATTAAAGGCTGGGCTTCAGCATCACCTGCTGCTCTGGATGGAGAGAAGCAACTTTGGATGGTGGAGGGGAGAGGAGAAGAAGCAACCCCCCTCCCTGCCTCAAAGGAAGGGGTATTATTGGCTGTTTGAACACTTTTCTTTGGAGTCTGTGGGATGAAGGAGCTAAGCGTCCCACTGAAAACAGGATGCTCATGCATCAATTTTTTAAAAAGAAAGAGAAGAAGAAGAAAAGATGTTCACATTTGGCACGTTAAATGAAAACATAGAAGAAAAAATACGCCTTCCCAAAAGAAGAGCAAAGATACCCTTTGACCGTTTCCTCATAAAACATCTGGTTGTTGTCTCTCAAGATGTCCGCCATTTGCTCTGCAAGCGCTGAAAGGGTTCCAGAGGCCTTAAATAACCAGCTTTTAAAAAGCAGCAGCCTGAAAAACTCTCCTTTAAGAGATAGGTCAACAGGCCTAATTCAAAATGAGACAACCAGATGTCTCCAGGCCTCTCCCTCCCACCCATTACTGAGTATTTGTACAGATCAAGTGAATTTGTCTTTGGGAAGAAGGTGTTTTTTTTGTTTTTTTGTTTTAAAACAAAGTTTCCAGAGAAATTTCACAGCACACTGAGCAGTAGTGAGATTCAATTTTTTTTACCACCGGTTCTGTGGGCGTGGTGTGGCAGGCATGGCTTGGTGGGCGTGGCAGAGGAAGGATACTGCAAAATCTCCATTCACTCCCCACCCCACTAACCTGCTTTCCAGCTCCATTCTCCTGTGCAGGGCAACAAAAGAAGACCCAGCCAATCAGCTGGGTGTCAGCTATGGAATTCATCGCTGCCACATAGTTGGAGAAAGTGGGAGTGGGGTGAAGTTAATCAAGTAGCTCTTAGCAGACAAAATATAATTATTTTGATAGTTCAAGTTTACAGAGTATGGCACAGGAAGAATTAGAACTTACTTTGGGATTGGTTCATGTGATGTAGTAATGAGGGAAAAGAGGATGGTTTGTAGGTTGGGACTTTGTGGGGAAGCTTTAGTTCCGGAATTCCACAGAAGGTGCCAGGTGGTATTCTAATAAAAGTACTTTGAGATGACGTGTGTCTTGGAGTTACTGATAGGAATGGATTTTCCCTGGAACTCTGACACTGGGACTCAATGGGAGGCAGAGAATAGATGGGGGCAGGGCCAGTCAGAGGTGGTATTTGCTGGTTCTCGAATTACTCAAAATTTCCACTACTGGTTCTCCAGAACTGGCCAGAACTTGCTGAAGACCACCTCTGACACCAAGGCTAAAATGATGTGATGGAACAGAATCCAGGACACCATTGCTTGGGAAGAAATATTTTCCATAGAAGTTCTAAGCTCTAACTTCTAATATAGTTCTAAGAAGTTCAGATAGTCCTCAACTTACACTTCAGTTCATTTAGTGACCAAAGTTTCAATGGCACTGAACAAAGTGATGTATGGCCATTTCTCACAGTGACTCACAACCTTTGTAGCATCCCCATGATTGTGCGATCAAAATACAGCTGCTTGGCAACTGACTCGTACTTATGACAATTGCTGTGCCCAGAGGTCATGTGATCCCCCTTTGCAACCTTTTGACAAGCAAAGTCAACAAGAAAGCCAGATTCCCTTAACTCACTTGTCAGCTGCAGTGATTCACTGAACAGCTGTGGCAAGAAACATCCTAAAATGGGGCAATCAAATGTCTTACTTAACAGCAGAAATTTTGGGCTCAACTGTGGTCATAAGTCAAGGACTACTTGTATATTAGGTTTTGGTGGGCAAAAATCAGAAGTCATCTAGTATTTTCTCTAGCACGTTTTATTCCAAAGACCCTCAGTTCAGCTCCCTTCATAGATGCATCAAAAGCCTATAACTGTTTAGCAACCTGATGCACCAGATGAAGGGAGCTGCTGATCACCAAAGCTGGTGCCTTTGAACCAAGTGTATTAGTGCAAAAAAGTGCTACCAGATTAAGGTAAAGGTAAAGGTTCCCCTCGCACATACATGCTAGTCGTTTCTGGCTCTAGGGGGTGGTGCTCATCTCCGTTTCAAAGTCGAAGAGCCAGCGCTGCCCAAAGATGTCTCTGTGGTCATGTGGCCGGCATGACTAAACGCCGAAGGCGCACGGAGCGCTGTTACCTTCCCATCAAAGGGGTCCCTATTTTTCTACTTTCATTTTTACATGCTTTTGAACTGCTAGGTTGGCAGAAGCTGGCACACGTAAAGGGAGCTCACTCGGTTACGCGGCACTTGGGATTCGAACCGCTGAACTGCCAACCTTTCTGATCAACAAGCTCAGTGTCTTAGCCACCGAGCCACTGCATCCCTGATTATGTTACCAGATTATGTCCTCCTATTTAAAAGCAAGCCTGATTTCGAATGACCGGTGTTCCCAGAAGGAACGGCTCCATCCTAAGTATCATAGACACGCAAACGTCACCCTTCTGCTAATAAACCGGAATGACATTTTATAACAAAGAAAATAGCAAAACCAAGAACAACAATATAATAATATACATATTATCTGGCACATCCTGTAAAACACTGAGACTTATTCAATCACTTAAGTTAAGTGATTGCAGTTGTTGGAAGAAATATCCATCTGGGTCAGTTCCAAGTGGGGAGAAAGACACTGGAAACATACAGGCTGATTGGAAAGGTGGTTTAATGGAGCAGAACCATCAAGAACATGGTTTTTGTGTATCTGACTACATGGAGTTGAGACAGGGTGTCATTTATCATCATCATTATTATTATTATTATTATTATTATTATTATTATTATTATTGCAGGAAACCTGCTGCCAATAACGACTTCCCAGCGCCCAGTGCGCTCCGACAGGCAGGGCCTCCTCGGGGTGCCGTCAGCTAGGCAATGTCAGCTGGCAGCCCAGGGGTAGGGCCTTCTCTGTGGGGGTGCCCACCCTCTGGAACCAGCTGCCCCTGGAGCTCCAGGTGGCCCCTGACCTCCGATCTTTCCGCCATGGCCTAAAAACCTGGCTATTTCAACTGGCCTACCTGGACTGATGGGGAGCGGGGGAGGGCTTTTAACAGGTGTTAAATTTTAGATTTTTGTGATTATGAGATTCTTGGGGTTTAGTTTATTTTTAATATTTGTATTTCATGGTTTTTAGTATTGTAAGCCGCCCTGAGTCCTTAGGGAGATAGGGTGGCATATACATCTCATAATAAAATAAAAAATAAAATAAATAAAATTTATACCCTCTCTTGGGATCTGAACTTGAGCTTCCTGTTCCTGTGCAAGAATGTGTATTCTATTAGCTGCTGGAGCTAACCTTGTAGGTTTTCTGAGTCAAGCTTGGTTGAAGCTTGCTGCGTGATGCAATGTTCCCAGGTGATTTTGTAATGCAGTGAGTCCTGCTGCTAGATAATCCTATTATGTCCTGAAGGGTCATGTCCTGTTCTTAATCCCATCACCTGGACTTGGATGTCTTTTGTTTTGTAGATAGGCTGGCCCAGTCCTGCTCAATGGGCACCAAATAAGGTTGACTCAGCCTTCCATCCTCTCTAAGGTAAATTGAGGCCCAAGATTGTTGGGGGCAATAGCTGACTTTTGTAAAATGCCGCTTAGTAATAAGCAGGCAGAATGAAGGCTGAGATGGGTTGTGCTCCAAAAAGTAGCCGCTGAGTCTTCGAGAAGGGCGGCATATAAATGTAATTAAAAACTGCTGGGGGCAGGGAGCTGAGTTGCTGTCTCCCTTAAGATTTCTATTTCTCCTTTAGGAAAAATATAATATTCTGCCGTTTTTTAAGTATTTCCTAAAATATTTCATTCTTCTAGGAGAGGGGTGGGTGCTAACTTTCTACACAGTTGTTAAGCAAATCTGGCTTCCTCCATTGACTTTGCTTATGGGAAACAGGCAGGGAAGGAAGCAAAAGCAATCAGCCCAGGACGTTATAAAGATTGTAAATGCAAACTGATTGCCAAGCGCCAAATTTTGATCATGCAACTCTGGAAATGCTGCAGCTGCCATAAGTGTGAGGATCAGTCATAAATCACGTTTTTCAGTACCGTTGTAATGTAGAATGGTTGAAAAACAAATGATTGCACATCACAGTCCACCTGTATTTGATGTGGTGCCCTAGCAGTCTAACCATGACTTGGAGTCCTCTTTCTCATCCCTACCCACCGTTACTTATTTTAAACTTCTGTCCTTGCTGTAGTGTTGACTTCCATGGCCCTGCACTTCACAGCCCACAGGTACATCACTTTTGCACCACACTATAAAAGAGATGTTGAGACTCTAGAAAAAGTACAGAGAAGAGCAACCAGAATGATTAGGGGACTGAAAACGAAAACATATGAAGAACGGTTACAGGAACTGGGCCTGGCTAGTCTAGTGAAGAGAAGGACCAGGGGAGACAGGATAGCAGTCTTCCAATATTTGAGGGGCTGCCACAGAGAGGAGGAGGGGGTCAAGCTATTTTCTAAAGCACCCAAAGGCCAGGCAAGGAATAATGAATGGAAACTGAACAAGGAGAGATTCAACCTGGAAATAAGGAGAAAATTTCTGACAGTGAGAACAATCAACCAATGGAACAGCAGTTGCCTTCAGAAGTTGTGGGAGCACCATCCCTTGAGACTTTCAAGAAGAGATTGGACTTCCATCTGTCAGAAATGGTGTAGGGTCTCCCGCTTGGGCAGGGGGTTGGACTAGATGACCTACAAGGTCCCTTCCAACTCTGATTATCTGTTATCACATGTGAAGGCCAAATTGGTTTTCCTTTTTTAAACCTCACAAAGGCAGATTTCTCTGTCTGGATTTTGCCTCTGGGTCGCAGAGGCTCAGGAGAATGGAGAGCCGTTGAAGCCGGCTAGTTAACTCTGCTCTCCATCCCCTCCCATCCCCAAGCAGACATGGGCATCTGGCTGCCCATGTCATT
Organism: Naja naja; assembly: GCA_009733165.1. NCBI lineage: Eukaryota > Metazoa > Chordata > Lepidosauria > Squamata > Elapidae > Naja > Naja naja. Next base: position 12,292,362 of record CM019159.1, on the reverse strand, counting down.
CTACCCATCTGTTCGCATGGCCCGGTGCCCAGTTCAAGCCTGGTCAGACCTTTGTTCTGGGGGGCGCACAAAGGAGGAGAAAGAAAAGATTGAGATGGTGTGCAGAGAGAACAATGGGAATGCCATCTCTTCAGCAGGAACGCTTTTTCAAGCCGATGATTAGTTGGGCATCCTGCAGAGCCCTTCTTCACGCCTGCTTGGTAAGGCTAAATTGGGCTGGTTTACAAGCTGGGAATGTTTTGTGTTTGTTTACATGTCTCAGTCCTGGCCAGGGGTAACAAAGAACGAGACACGGAACCAAACTGTACTTAGCATTAAAAAAAAGAGAGAAGAATTTTGTCTGGAATTACGATGATCAGGCAGGGAGTGATTACACCTCCTGGAAAAAGATTACTGTCGTTTGGCAGGGACTGCAATCTTGGATTAAGGTAATCAAAAATCAAATTCTGTGTACAAGACCTGGAAGCATTGAAACCAATATTCTATCTCCTTGAACATAACTCCATGTTGGGCACTCACCTGGTTCCAGCAATTCTACAGATTTTAAAAGGTTATTTTAAGACCAAAAAAAATCATTCACTGACAAAAAAAGACACCATAAAACCATTGGAATCAAAACATAAAGCAAAAGTTAAAGAGAGATCTTATTTTATTTATTTATTTATTTATTTGATGGGATTTCTATGCCGCCCTATCTCCCGAAAGACTCAGGGCGGCTTACAATGATAAAAAATATAATACAAATATTTAAAAAAATTAAATTTGAAATCCCAATAACCAATTAAAATTAATAAAAACTGTCAGTAAAACCCCATCCCTCCATCAATCCAGGTCAGCAAGTTGGAAAAGCCATGTTTTCAGGCCATGATGGAAGATTGGAGGTCAGGGGCCACCCGAAGCTCCAGGGGCAGCTGATTCCATAGGATGGGTGCTCCCACAGAGAAGGCCCTACCCCCAGCCAACATTGTCTGCCCGACGGCACCCCAAGGAGGCCCTGCCTATGGGAGCACACGGGATGTCGGGAAGTCGTTCCAGGCAGCAGGGTCTCCCGCAAATACCCCGGTCCTAAGCCATGTAGGGCTTTATAGGTCAATACCTATATCAAAGGAGGCACCATAAATCTTGCTAAACAGCAGGAGATGGCTAAGCCATTGCAGGTAAGCAGTGGCAGGATTCAGTGCCAGGTAGCATGAGGTGTTTAAAAAAAGGTAAGATGGAGGTTGTACCAAGACGACACCAAGCTAGCAGGAATAGCCAATACTCCAGAAGAGAGGCTTAAGCTACAGAAGGATCTTGACAGACTTGAACATTGGGCCCTACCTAACAAAATGAAATTCAATGGCGAAAAAAGTAAGGTTCTACATTTAGGCAAGAAAAACTAAATGCGCAGGTATAGTATAGGTCAGTGATGGCGAACCTTTTGGTTGTGGTGTGCCAAAAGTGTGTGTGGTGCCAGCACCCACAAGGCAATGCACCCCACCACCCTGCACATTTATTTTTTTATTTATTTATTTGGATTTTTATGCCGCCCTATCTCCCGAAGGACTCAGGGCAGCTCACAACAATAAAAACACACAATACAAAATTTAAAAATTATTTAAAAGATATTAAATAACAAACCCAAACAAATGTTTAAAACCCCAACGAAACAACTGATAAAAACCCGTAAAAAACCCACCCCCTCAATCCAGGCTGGCCTGTAGGAAAAACTACGTTTTCAGGTCGCGACAGAAGGAACAAAGGTCAGGGGCCAACCGTAGCTCCAGGGGTAACTGGTTCCACAGGGTGGGCGGTTCCACAGTGTGGGCGCTCCCACAGAGAAGGCCCTAACCCTGGGGGTCGCCAGCCAACACTTTCTAGCCAATGACACCCCAAGGAGGCCCTGTCTGTGGGAGCACATGGGGTGATGGGCAGGCGTTGCTGGCAGATGTTCTCACAAATACTCCGGTCCTAAGCCATGTAGGGCTTTATAGGTAAGTATGTGCATGCACAACACTCCCGCCCCTTCCCCTTACCTGCACTGTGCATGTGCACACCTCCCAGCTGATTTTTGGCCCGTTTTCAGGCCATTTTCGCCCTCCCGGAGGCTTGAGGGAAGCCTCGGGAGCCTCAGGAGGCTGAAAAATGGGCCTTCTGGAAATACTGGAAGTGCCTGTTTTCAGCCTCCAGAGGGTCTCTGGAGCCCAGGGGAGGCCTTGTTTAGACCCATCTGAGGTCGAGAAAAGGCCTCCAGGAGCCTTGGGAGGCTGATAACGGGCCCATTTCGGCACTTCCAGTATTTGCGGAAGGCCTGCTTTTCGGTTTCCCGAGGCTGCAGAGCCTTCCTTCACACCTCTGCGGAGGGCGAAAACTTCCTCAAACAGGCCGAAAATCAGTTGGGAGGTGTTAAGTTTGCATGAAGAGACAGACGCGGAGTGCTTCAAGCTCTTTGTTTATTAGTGACTACAGCTCAGAACGAACCCATTTTGGCTGGGCTGCAGCTGCTACTTATAGCCAGCAGCCGCAGTTGCCAACCATCAGCGTGCAGGGTTTTCCCGCACTTTTTAAACCAATCATTTCTTACATTTTACAAGAACAGTTCAAACTAAACCAATGACTTTAAACCTGCATACATAACACCCCTCCCCACTAGGTTCAGTCCATACTCAAACCCCAGCCTATCTAATGTATTCTTTTAAATAGGTGGGGCTCTTCGTGTAATGCTTGAGACCTACGTGGTTCAGATGTTTTAAGGTTCTCACCTTGTGAGGGAGGAAATGTGTCTGCTGACATTTCCTTACAGGACTTGTAGTAATGGTAGAACCTGTTTGGTTACTACAACCTGGTCTCTCCTCCCAATCCATCTCCAACCCAATGTCAGCACCTAAATCTGGTAATGATGTGCAATCTTCCATTTGTGAAAATGGTTGTTGGTATTGTGACAGGTTTTGGGATGGTTCCTGTCGTGTTAGCTCGTTACAACATGGGGTGATTCTTGCTTGTTCATTACACTCATGATCCTCCCCCCTCGCCCCTAGAAGAGGTATTAGGCATGGGAACTAGAGAGGAACAATTGCGATGTTCCTGAGGTAATCTGGATCTAAGCTGATCAATGTGCCTGCTCCAGAGGACACCATCCTCTGTTTGTACCCTGTAAGATCAAGGGCCTGTGATTTGGGTTATCTCAGCAGGAATCCATAAAGGTTCACCCATAAGGTTCTTAGCATAAACAGAATCACCCACAGTGAACGTGTGAACTTTGCTAGTGGAATCTAGTGGTATGTTGGGTGCGTAAGTGGGATGAAGGCGGTCAAGGGGAGACCTGAGTTTCCTACCCATCAACAACTCTGCTGGGGATAAGTTAGTTGATGGGTTAGGAGTGATATGCTGGACACTGAGAAGTTTTTCAACTTTCTCAGTGATGTCCCCAGGACCCTGCTGTGCTAGATATGATTCAAAAAGGTTGGATGTAAATTGAGGACCATTGTCAGAAACGAGTACATCAGGTAACCCATGAGTTACAAAAAGCTTTTTAAGCTGTTTGATGACAGCATCAGTTGTGGTGGATGCCATAGGGATGACCTCTAGCCATTTGGAATATGCATCTACTATAATAAAGAAAGTGTGCCCTCTGGTAGGGCCAGCAAAATCAATGTGAATCCTGGACCATGGGCCCCTAGGACATTCCCATTCCTGTGTGGGGGCGAGAGGTGGGGCAGGCCTGACTACCTGACAGTTGGGACAAGATGCAACCCAGTTTTCAACCATTTTGTCAATACCTGGCCACCATACATAACTCCTGGCCAATCCCTTCATTCTGACAATACCTGGATGACCCTCATGTAACATTTCCAAAACCTCTTTTGCAGTTTTGTAGGAATAACCACCCTGTTACCCCACAAAATACATCCTCTTAATACAGATAATTCAGTTTGCCTGGATTTAAAAGGTTGGGCAAGTTGAGGTAGATCTTGAAGAGGCCAACCTTTCTTAATCCAGCCTATAACAGGAGCCAATAAAGTGTCTTTGGCAGTCTCTCTGGCAATTTCAGCAGCGTGTACTGGAAGCTTGGCAACAGTTTCTAGGAAAAAGGTGTAAGTCTCAGGAGCAAAGTCCTCAGTGTGAGAAGGAAGTGGGCAGCGACTCAAAGCATCTGCATGCCCAATGTCTTTGCCAGGCCTGTGGATGAGTTTGTATGAATAAGCAGCAAGAAATTCAGTCCACCTCAGCATTCTTGGTGACAGGATAGTGGGCGTAGGTTTGTCTCCTGCCACAATGCCTAACAGAGGTTTGTGATCTGTGACAATGGTAAATGTTCTCCCATATAAATACTCATGGAATTTCTTGACAGCTGCAACAATTGCCAAGGCTTCCTTGTCCAGTTGGCTGTAGTTCCTCTCTGCTTTGGTCAAGGTGCGAGAGTAAAATGCAATAGGAGCTTCCCTCCCGCTGGGAAGCCTGTGGCTCAAAACCCCCACTCCAAAAGGGGATGCATCACAAGTCAGTACAACAGGCAAATTCTCAGAGAACTGTATCAGTACAGCATCAGACGTGATTAGTCTTTTAATATTGTTAAATGCAGATTGTTCTTTTCTGCCCCAGACCCACGCAGACTTTTGTCTAATAATCTGTGCAGTGGTTCTGCAATGGTTGCCTTCTGAGGTAGGAACATGTGATAAAAGTTAATGAGTCCAAGGAAGGCTTGCAAATCTGTTTTACATTTTGGTCTAGGGGCTTCTTTGATTGCCTGAACCTTGGCATCTGTGGGGTGGATACCATGCTTGTCAATCATATAGCCCAAGAACTCAACCTTGTCAGTTCTAAGAGTGCATTTTTCTTCCTTGACTTTTAACCCCGCTTTTTGAATCTGGTAAGGACTTCTCTGAGTCTCTCTTGTAACTGAGTGTCATTTTCAGCAGAGATTAACACATCATCAAAGTAAGGTACTACCCTGGCAGTCCTTGGAGCATCCTTTCCATAAGGCTTTGGAAGATGCCTGGTGCCACGCTTACTCCAAACTGTAACCTTTACATTTGAAAGCACCTCTATGAGTCACAATGGTTTGGGCCTCTGCAGTGGCATCATCAACTGTTAATTGTTGATATGCCTGGGCCAGATCCAATTTGGCAAAGACTGTACCCTGCCAAGTGAATGTAGTAAATGATGCACCACTGGAACTGGATATGCGCTCTGTTGAAGCGCATGGTTCAATGTCCCCTTATAGTCTCCACAGATTCTCACTGACCCATCAGTCTTGACTGGTGTGACTATGGGTGTCTCCCACCTGGAGTGGTCAGTGGGCTCTAAAACTCCTTGAGCTATTAGTTTATCTAATTGTGCATCAATTTTTCCTTTAAGGCAAATGGGACCCTTCTGGGCTTTAAGCGAATTGGTGGCACCTTGGGATCTAGATTGAAAGTGATAGGGGTCCCCATATACTTGCCCAATCCGTCGCTGAAGACCTCTGGAAACTCAGACTTCAAGGCCTCCTCCCATTCAGTGTTGCTCACGTGATTGATGCCAGTCACCTCGATGCCTAGTGGATTGAACCACTCAAGTCCCAGCAAGCTTGGGCGATCCTTGTCCACGATGGTCAGGGGCAAGCGTTTGGTGTGGCCTTTGAACTTCACGTTGAATTCTCTTGTTCCAACTACTGGAATCTTGTTCCCTTGGTAGTCTTTAAGAGTCAGTGCTTGCTTCTTGAAATGCTTCTTCTGAATGTTTGGGAGTAGTCTGTGAATAGTGTCCCATGACACCATAGATAAATATGAGCCTGAGTCCACTTCCATTTGGCAAGGCCTTCCTTCAATTAGTACCTTGACATGCACTTTTCTGTTATTGATAGAAGAAGAATGACCAATAGTTACTGTCTGATGAGTTTCATTCTTCCCTTTGCTTCTGTGCTGCCCCATTTTCTCACTGAGGTTGTTGGGCTTGAATTCTTTGTCAGGAAACTTCCTTCTGTTGGGTGGAGTTCTGGATGATTTGCAGACTCTTGCTAGGTGTCCTCTTTTTTCACAACGGAGGCAGATGGTATCTAGGAACTTGCATTCAGTGCGGGGTGGCTTCCCCACAACCTCTGCAGTAGAAATCTTGCCTCTTTCTTCCCAGGTCTTTCTTTTTCCGCTCCATTCTGAGTCTATAAATTCCTTCCTCCACCTCACTACAGTCTGACTCAGAATCTATTTGCTCACAATGAGTTGTTGTGGACTTTTCCACATCAGGATGGCTTGTGGCCTTGTTAATTTTCTTCATGGCTGCTGCTGAGGACTTGGTAGCTTCTGCTGAAGAGGCCTCTTCTATTGCTTCCTTCAGCGTGATCTTAGGTCTTAGTAATAACTTGCTCTGAAGCACCTTGTCTTTAAGGCCCAGAACAAATCGATCGCATGGCCTCTTCTAAATTGTTAAATTCACATGCACCCCAATGTCTCTTAAACTTGCCACGAAGTCGTTTACGTTTTCGCTTTCCCCTTGATCCCGACGGTAAAACTCGTGTCTCTTAATGAGGCACGATACTTGTGGGGCGTAATGGGCTCTTAACAACTTTTCTAAGTCAGGCCATTCCATTACCTTCACGTCTGCAGCTCCCGCCAATGCCTTCGCCATCTTGAAAACTGCCGGACCGCAGTGCGTGAGAAAGACCGCCCTCTTCCGCTTCTCGAAATGTCGGCAAGATCGTTTCCTTCCAGATACATTTGGAAACGATCTGCATACGTCTCCCAGTCTTCTGCCATCGGATCGAACGGGCTGGGGGTGTTCAGCGCAGCCATCTCTCTCTCTTCTGTTCCGCGTTGCCTTCTTCTTCAGGGAGATCCCACCTCGTCGCCAGTGTTAAGTTTGCATGAAGAGACAGACGCGGAGTGCTTCAAGCTCTTTGTTTATTAGTGACTACAGCTCAGAACGAACCCACTTTGGCTGGGCTGCGGCTGCTACTTATAGCCAGGAGCCGCAGTTGCCAGCCAATCAGAGTGCAGGGTTTTCCGCACTTTTAAACCAATCATTTCTGACATTTTACAAGAACAGTTCAAACTAAACCAATGACTTTAAACCTGCATACATAACAGTTTGGCTGGGGCTCACGTGCCCACACAAATGGCTCTGCGTGCAGCCTGTGGCATGCATGCCATAGGTTTGCCAACCACGGGTATAGGTGGTACCTGGCTCAATAGTAGTAACTGTGAGGGATCTTGGGATCCTAGTGGACAATCACTTAAATATGAGCCAGCAGTGCTACAGCTGCCAACAAAGCCAATGTAGTTCTAGGCTGCATGAACAGAGGGATAGAATCAAGATCGTGTAAAGTGTTAATACCATTTTAAAATGCCTTGTTAAGACCACACGTGGAATACTGCATCCGGTTTTGATTACCACAATGTAAAAAAAGATGTTGAGACTCTAGAAAGAGTGCAGAGAAGAGCAACAAAGATGATTAGGGGACTGGAGGATAAAATATACTATAAAAACGGTTGCTGGAATTGGGTACGTCTAATTTAATGAAAGAAGGACTAGACGTGACATGATAGCAGTGTTATCTCAGGGGTTGCCCCAAAGAAGAGGGAGTCAAGCTATTCTCCAAAGCACCTGAACGAGGGACAAGAAGCAATAGGTGAAAACTAATCAAGGAGAGAAGCAACTTAGAACTAAGGAGAAATGTCTTGATAGTTAACAACAATTAACCAGTGGAACATTGATACAATGGTTAGATTTGGGAGATTCCCTTCTATCCCATCAATGAACATACATGTATCTGTGGAGCTGAAGGGGTGGAAGATCTGACTCATATATTATTTGATTGCTGTCTGTATAAGCTCTCAAATTGCCCAGCCTAGTAAGGCTGCAAGAGAAAGGCTGGGCTGGTAGTGAGAAGACACAGCCAGTAGCATCTGGAACCATCCTGGGGAATACATAAAACTTCTTTAGGATGTGTAAAATGAGACTGCCTCCCTTCCAAAGTAATAAAGACAGAAGAAATCATGGCCTTGCAAACATCCATGTTGGCAAACCAGCAGAAAACCTTTAGCACCCCCATCCAAGAAAGAATCATGAATGGATCATTTTCTTTTTTTTTTATATAAAAGTTTTTTATTTTGATACAAACATACAAACAGGACATACAAAACATAAAAACCATCTTCCATATATACATACAGTGTGTCAGTTGGTTACAAATCCTTCGTGTCATCCTTTCATATTCATCACTCACAATTTATCAAAAAGAAAATTTCTCATATTATCAATAAAACATTATGTATTTATCAATTATTACTTGTGTACAATTAAACTATTTATTTCATCATATATACGAGATATATTTTTAATCTAAAATTTATGTTATACTTTCATCCAATGGTTATATATATCAACATTATATTTTATATCAGCCTATTATATTTCTATTACAAAATTATATAGTCTATTGCATTACCAAGTCTTTTTATCCAACCATTGATAAAATAAATCCCATATCTTGTAAAATTGTTTATCTTCTTGTTCTCTAATTTCAAATGTCAGTTTACTCATTTCAGCACAGTCCATAATTTTCCTAATCACTTCCTCCTATGAATGGATCATTTTCCAAGTTAAAAGAAAAAGAAAATCAGCATTGCTTTTTATGGATGATTTATTGGTCTTTTGAAGGACTAATAAACTATTTTAATAACTCATCTTCTGATTGTCAGAAGAGCAGAAGAATGCTGTATATATGGAGTCTATGAAACGCCTCTATGGGACTTTGCAAAACACAGGTGGGCATTATCTGGGCAGAGGCCTCCATGGAAGCCAACTTCAAATCCAAGCCAAGAGGGCTATGGAAGGCAATGCCAGTCACTGGGGGCATGCCTGCTGCAGTCTGAATCGGTCCTTAGAAGCTTAGCTGATGCCTCCCTTTGACCAAGTCACCAAATTCAGGAATGTAAATCATTTGGACAGCAAGTCTGAAGAAGATAGAATTTTTTATTTTAAAGCTGGAAGAGCTAAGGACAAATTTAAGTTGCCACTGCATTGGGTGTTAACTCATGAGGACATATCCTCTCAGGGATGTCTGCAGACCATGGTCAACTTACAATGCCATCTTACAATGGTGGAATCAAAACCTCCTCTAGAAATACTTAACAGACATTTTTTGTGTCACAGTGGGTGGATGTGAGAATAAGCTTCTAGGGTGGCCCGCCAGTGGCTAGTGGAGCTGGCAGCATAGTCGGACAGTGAGGAGGTTGGAGAGGAACCTGGGCCAGTCCTGGAAGCTGAGGAAGGCTCGGATGAGGGCTTTGCGTCAGAGGCAGAGATGGGGCCAGGGCAGGCTGGCAGTTATCAGCTGCCTTCAGAGTCGGACAGCAGTGAGGCAGGGAGTAGCTGGAGCCAGTTCCCAGCCTGCACATGTGCAGAGCTGCCAAAAGAAAAGAACAATTATGAACTAAGGGTCAAATGGGAGTAAAGCCACAGTGGACGGTGAATGGTCCCTCCCATAGGGATTAAAAGAGGAGCAAAAGGGGAGGAGCTTTTGCAGGAAACCATTTATTGCAGCAGTGTGAAGATCTGTCTGTGCATCTCAGAGACTCTGTGCTGAGTCCTTCCTTGTCAGCACTGAGTTTGAAAATATTTACTTGGCAGCTCTCCAAGCTAGATAAGGTCTGTGCTCCTAATTACACCCTTGAAAGACTGTTTGCCAGGCCTTTGTCTGAATGTGAATGCAAGAAATTCACCTTCGTTTAATAAAAGGGGTTTTGCTGGGACAGAGTCTGCTTAGTGCTTAGAGCCTAGGTCAGAACAGGTAGTCTACTAGCTGCTAGGAGATATTAATCTATATACTAATAAAAACTCTCACATCTGTAACCTTTAACTGGGCCAAACTATGCATCATAGGACAAAACTTTTTCGACCAAAGTAAGTCACATGGACTAACTTACAGAATGCAGCCAAAATCCAGGACCCATGGCTCCCTTGGAATTGAAATTTAGCAAATGTTATAAAACATTGTATGATATAAAATGACCATAAAGCATTTTATGACATAATACAAACTGTCATAAACATTTCCTGTGGTTAACTGCTGGTATTTGACTTTGCTTTACAGCTCAATCTGGGCTACTTTCAAGACAGGCACATCTCTGAAGATCTTCCTGGAATTTTAAGAACTTGTCTAATACATAAGAAGCTCTGCCATTAGGGAATCCGAGAAGGAAATTTCTCTGAAACCAAGACCCAAGGGCTCCTGGCTTATACAGCCCTCGCTCAAACTGAACAAGGAAGAATGCATTTCAAGCTAGCTAGATCCTTGATGGCACGCATGGCCAGTAGATCAAGGATCTCAGCTAGCTAATAGAATGTGCTCTGTTGGAACTGCAACAACTGACTCTCAGACTTGACTGTCTATGCTTGGGTCAATAGGATGCCCTTATTAAACCTTTCCTCTTGGGCAATCAGATGAATTTGGTGACTTATGTCCTGACAGAAGATCATATCCCCAGCTGCTCAAGAGTCTTCTGCAGAATTGGTATTATTTGCAACATATGACGGAATCACTGGCCAACTTAAATTAACTAAACATAATAAAAATTAACATAAACATCCTTTATTGAAAATGTAGATAATAGTAGATAATATCTACTATATGAGATAATATATACTATATGAAATAGATAGTATATCATACACACACACACACACATACATACCGTGTTTCCCCGAAAATAAGACCTACCCCGAAAGTAAGACCTAGCACTATTTTCTAAACCTGCCCTAATATAAGATCTACCCCGAAAATAAGACCTAGTGTAAATCTCCAGTTCCAGGAAGACTTTTCAGGGAGCAACCGTGCACCCATGAAACACACTCACACCCACTATTTGGCACCATAAATATATAAGACCTACCCCGAAAATAAGACCTAGTGTGTTTTTGGGAGCCAAAAAAAATATAAGACAGTGTCTTATTTTCGGGGAAACACGGTACTATATACACATAGCTAACACACACACACATACTATATACATGTAGCTTACACAGAGAGGAGAGAGAGAGATTTTAAACGTCTATGGATCTTGTATAATTTGGGATGGGGTGTTATTTATTTTATGTTGCTTTCTTTCTTTTTAACATTATTGTTTATTTTTTCCTGTTTGTGATTTTATAATCATTTCATAAAAACACAAACCAATAAATAAATGAATGTGGCCAAATTTTTCAATAGATACTTCGCAGAATTGTTCCACTACTATTTTCACTGTGACCCCTCCTTGGGGGGGGGGGATAGTTTTTAATGTTAATTATTGCAAATTTGTTTTTAGGATTTGGGCTTGTAATTTAGTTTAATCATTTTTTAAGTATTTATTATCTCTGTTTTTTTAGCTGTGAGCCGCCCCGAGTCTTCGGAGATGGGGCGGCATACAAGTTCAAATAATAAATAAAATAAATAAATAAATTTTAGCTGGCTGTCTTTATATCTATAGCAGGGCCCCAAAATTTATAAATATCAATTGCCCTTTTTTTTCCTTGGGAAAAAATATTTTGTAATGTTTTATCTGCCAGGAGCATCATAAACAGAAGAAGCAACACAAGAGACCATCTCCTCTTTACCACTTGTTATAACCCCTGTTAACTACTATTGAGATTAAATAAGTGGAAATTGAATTAAATTAGTGGAAACATGAGGGAAATGATTTCATACTGCAGGAATTTATGATGTTATGGAAAGCTAGAAATGAGTGAAGTCAAACACCTTGGACCGTATGAAAAAATTTGATTAAGGCCAAAGAAATGCTAGACAAATTTCGTAGCTGAATATCCTGATAAAGAAAGTATATTTCCATCTGCAGAGATGGAAACCAAAGAGATTAATCCACCCAGGGAGCATTATTGATCCCTCTGGATTCCAGGCAGTTTGAGGTAATGTTTTCTCAAACCCGTTTGGATGCTCTATCAGAAACTTGGTCGAGATATGGAATATCAATGTCTTTGAGAGCTCACTAAGTGCCCCTTGCTAAACATTAAATCTGTGGTTTATCGAACAGCCGCGAAAATGCAGGGACTGGAGGCTTGACGGATGTTTAAATGTTTAACCATTTGAACAACTTCATTGACTCAAAAGGCACCACTTTACAATATTGCAAGTTTTGTTTTAGAGGTATTTTGTTGTTTTTATTATACTATTCAACCCTGTACTGGTAAGAATGGTGGTGGAAGGAAGGAAGGAAGGAAGGAAGGAAGGAAGGAAGGAAGGAAGGGGATAGGACTGCAATAAAGTTATGTATAAAAATATCAGAGAAACCAATATTTTGCTAAGAGTAGCAAAAAGAATGTATTGATCTGACTGAAAGAAGAGAAGAGAACTTGAATGACTGCTTCTCTTTTTTTCACCAAAGTGGGGAACTATGCCCAACCTCACATATGCAGCTCCATGGCAAATCAGGACTAGAACACAGGATGGATGAAGAGTTTGTTGAGAAATACTCAGCCTCTTTCAACGAATCCAACTGAATGGCACTCTTGATGCCCTTTGGAGAAAAGCAGGAAAACTGGAAATTATATTGCAATTATAACAGATTTAACCATATTAAACAAAAGTCTTCTTTTGCCGCTTTAAAAAAACACCCCATATGTTGACAGACAACAATATCAACACTCCATTGCTTCTAACGTAGATGTAGGTTTCTGTTTTGCTTTTACCCACCTTGCATGCCCTCTAAATCCGCAATTCCTGATACCTTGATAGAATACAGATACAGCCCAGAAAAAGCTATGGATCTTTTAACACTGATCCAAAATTGTTGTGGTTCTCCGGCAGCAGGTGCGGACGGCTGAGGTCTCAGAGAGCGAGGACTCGGATGAGGGCCCTGCGTGTGAGGCAGGGATGGGGCCAGGACTATCAGGGACTGGAATGCTGCATTTGGAGATTGTGGAGGCTGGCAGCAGCGATGAAGAGCCCCCCAAGGAGCCTGTGCCCAGTGCGCATGCATGCAGGGCTGCTTGAAGAGCAGCTGCAGCAGCACAGGTGACTCAGGAGTAAGGCTGCAAGGTAATGGCCCCTCCCTTAAGAGATAAAAGCCAGCTGAGAAACTGGAGTTCTTTGCAGGAAGCAAAGAAGTTTTTGCACTCAAGCCTTGTGGACGTTGGTGTTATGTATGTAGGTTTGAATGTTATTGGTTTAGTTTGAATTGTTCTTGTAAAATGTCAAATATGATTGGTTTAAAAAGTGCAGGAAAACCCTGCACTCTGATTGGCTGGCAACTACGGCTGCTGGCTATAAGTAGCAGCCGTAGCCCAGCCAAGTTGGGTCCATTCGAGCTGTAGTCACTAATAAACTGTTCACTGAAGCTCTTCGCGTCTGACTGTTCATGCAAACTTAACAGTTTGGACTCTCTTAGTTTGTGTTTGGAGACTCTTTGTGTTTGAAATACTTCTTGGCAATTTTATCTAGTGTTCTTGGCAGCCTTGCACAACCTTGGCAAAGCTCGTTCTTATCAGAGACAACTAGTTTGAAACAGCCTTTTAACCAGGAAGGAACGGAATTAGTAAAGAATCATTAAAAGGTTTTGCTGTTACCTCCCTTTCGTGTTTGTTTCCATGGAACAAGGTTTGGGTCAGAACAAAAATTAAGTCAACCGGGATCTATTGCACTCTCAAGGTCATCCAGCCCACACTTTCATTGCTTGCTCTTCCAAACGTCAAGGATAGCAATAGCGCTTAGGCTTATATACCGCTTCACAGCCCTTTACAGCCCTCTCTAAGCGGTTTACATATTGCCCTTCAACAATCTAGGTCCTGATTTTACTGATCTCGGAAGGATGGAAAGCTGGGTCAACCTTGAGCCAGTCAGGATCGAACTGCCGCACTGCTGGCCTTCTGGCATTGGGAGGATGGGGGCCTCCCCTTAAGTTCTTCTGGAAGCAAGGAGAAGGGCAGCATTATGAAGCCTCCAAGAAGAATGGCCACCTGCCACAAATCCACTTTCAAAGTGTGGATTGTTAATACGGCATCTCTCTATGAGCATTTTGGAAGTCCTTCATGTGCCCCAGCCTATACGCACCTGGAGAAGACATTACTTTGCAGGTACAGGTAGTCCTCAGTTTATAACCATTCGTTTAGTGACTACTCAATAGTTACAACTGAAAAAAACAGACTTGCAACCGGTTCTCGCACGTAGAACCATTGCAGCATCTCTCAGTGGTCCCATGATCAAAATCCAGAGGTGCCCTTCCGGTTTCCGACGCTCCTGTGCGCGTGAAGATCAGCTGGCCAGCGCATATGCATGCACCGGAACCCGAAAGAGCAACAGGCGATGGCTGGCCGCAGAGATGGGTCTGCGTGCCACTTCCGGCACACGTGGCAAAGGTTCACCATCACAGGTATAGGATCTCTTGCTTGAACAGGGGTTGGTCTAGAAAACTTCCAAGATCCCTTCTAACTCTGTCATTCAGTTATACAAAGAGAATGGGATGAGGTTTTAACTACAAATCATGCCCATCATCCAACAAATGTTGACAGACAAACACAGATGCATAATGGCAGCTTCTATTCTCATCACATGATTGAAAGGCGAGCTCTTCTCATTAACACACAGGTGACTTTTTACTATTTTATATTTGACAACTAGGAAGTAACTAAATCGTACGGAAAAAAAGGGGCAGATTTCATAGTGTGATACTAGAAATATTTTTGTCTTTCTCTTTCTTTTCTCCACGCTGTTTTTATTTACAAGAAAAATAAAACCGCTTCTTTTCATTGCAAGGGAAAATAACGTAGATCACTGTAAGGCATAAAACGGCAACGAGGAACAATACAGATTCGGTGCACTTTTAAAATCGATGTAAATCATTTTACTGCACCTCTTTTATGCCTGTTTACTCTTCCGAAGTCTGTCCCCTTCGAATAGCCTGCAACTTCCTCTCAACGTTCAGGCTCAGTTCCCAAGTTAAATTAAGCAGAACTGACCAAAATGATGCATGGCTCTTAGCAAGCGGTGGTGGGAACTCTCACTTCAGCATACATTCTCAAAAGCACTCCAGATTGTCTGGAAGGAAAATCAGATGCCCTATTTACTAGCCTGGCTTTGTATCTTTTGAATGTTCTCCCACCTTCACCCCAGCCCGAGCCGGGCTACAGCTTTTAATTGAATCTCCGCCTGAAGTTGGCACACGTTCAAATGAATATTCAAATCAGCGAGAGTTCCCATTCCCCCCTGCGTCCCCAGCCAGTCCCGCCTTGGCATTCCTACGGTGGGCAGATGGTAACCGCCTATCGCTGCCCGCTCTCAAATGTGGGAATATTTGCCTTCGGAAAACACATCCCAGCCCACAAAGCAAAAGACTCTTCTTGAGGTTTAGCAACCTGAAAAAAGGCAAAATGGGCCTATTTGTGAAGCCCTGGGGGGTTCAGATTATGAAACCCTTGTTGTTATTTTTTATCAGGCCAAATGGAAGACAAAACTATAGCATTTTGGAAAGGGGCAATTCCATTTTGACCCAGCTAAGTAGCAGCATGTAGCCAAACGTCACCCACATTGAAAAGCTAAGGAGGGTTGGACTGGTTAAATCCTTGGATGGGGCAATGATGTCCCCAAGACATGGTCAAAAAGCTCAATATGGTAGCCTGAATGGTGGGATTGAAGCTCTACACCAGGGGTAGGCAACTAGTATGCCGCTTTTAGAGACTGTGGACTTCAATTCCCAGAATTCCTGAGCTAGCATACCATAGCTGGCTCAGGAATTCTGGGAGTTGAAGTCCACAAGTTATAAAGGAGACATAGTTGCCCATATCCCTGCTCAATATGTTTGCATCTATGTTGCTCACCTACATAATGGATGAAGCTTCAGTCACATTGTTGGGGATCTTAAGAAATCTCACAGGCATAGACTAGATTGGAAAGTTGGGAAAGAAGACTTCCTGGAAGAAGAAGACAAGAAGCCTGTAGAGATTCTCAGTCATCCAGGTCCTGGTTGTCCCAAAGGTGCTTTTTTCAGGAGTCAACTGGACTTTCTTGTCTTTTCTTTTGAAGACGTTTCGCTTCTCATCCAAGAAACTTCTTCAGCTCTGACTGGATGGTGGGGAATGGAAGGATTTATACTCCTTGCAGACAGTTGGTCATTTGCGTCATTTTAGAGGGTCTTTGAAGCACTTGGAGTTTTATCTGTGTCTTCAGGGTCACCTGAGTAGTGCTAATGGTTCCTGTAGTCTGCAATTTTTCCTCTGGAAATCCATTCCTATTCCCACACACCATTCAAAGGGTGAAGAAACTTCTTGGATGAGAAGTGAAATGTCTTCAAAAGAAAAAAAACAAGGAAGTCCAGTTGCCTCCTGAAAAAGCACCATTGGGACAAGAAGAGAAGTTCACTTCTTGTTGTGGCCAAAAAAAAAACCCCACATGGAATATCCATCAACTCATCAAGGATGAAAGTCCACTTGAGAGACTTTAGATTTTGATTTTGACAACATGTTGCATCAGGCCAGTCATTTGGAAGTGGGAGAGGCTGCAGAGCCGATCAATGACGAACAAATCTATTTCAAAGCGACAGATCCACAGAGGGTTGAACCAGTGATGGCATTCAAAAATTTTACTATCGGTTCTGTGGGCATGGCTTGGTGGGCGTGGCAAGGGAAGGTTACTGCAAAATCCCCATTCCCTCCCCACTCCACTAACCTGCTTTCCAGCTCCATTCTCCTGTGCAGGGCAACAAAAGAAGACCCAGTCGATCAGCTGGGACTTGGGAGGTGGAGAATAGATGGGGGCAGGACCAGTCAGAGGTGGGATTTGACGGTTCTCTGAACTACTCAAAATTTCTGCTACAGGTTCTCCAGAACTGGTCAGAACCTGCTGAATACCACCTCTGGGTTGAACTCTACTGCCCAATGCTCTGCCTAGACCAGTATTTCCCCAAGCTTGGCAACTTTAAGGTGGGCAGATTTCAACTTTCCACCCATCTTAAAGTGCCGAGAAACACTGGCCTTGGTCCTAGTCCGGGAGCAGATAACAGACAATCAAATTTAGAAGGGATCTTGTAGGTCATCTAGTCCAACCCACCGCCCAAGCAGAAGACCCTACACCATTTTGGACAGATGGCAGTCCAATCTCTTCTTGAAAGCTTCCAGTGATGACGCTCCCACAACTTCCGAGGGCAACTTCTGTTCCATTGGTTGATTGTTCTCACTGTCAGAAAGTTTATCCTTATTTCCAGGTTGAATCTCTCCTTGTTCAGTTTCCATCCATTATTCCTTGTCTGGCCTTCAGGTGCTTTGGAAAATAGCTTGACCCCTTCCTCTCTGTGGCAGCCCCTCAGATATTGGAAGACTGCTATCCTGTCTCCCCTGGTCCTTCTCTTCACTAGACTAGCCATGCCCAATTCCTGCAACCATTCATCGTATATTTTAGTCCCCAGTCCCCTATATATCAGCATGGAGGTCAAAAGACTTGAGGTCAGGGGGCAGCTGTGGACCTTCCTCAGGTTTTGCCCATCGGACACCATCAGATTTGGGTGCCCCTGATCATCCAGTGCCCCACCTTTATTTCCTCGAGCACCTGAGTCTTCAAGTTGGGCATTCAGAACCAGCCAGTGACTCAAGGAGATATGAATCTGGTTCCTGGGCCTGGGTTCCCCCCCCCCTCCAATTGAAAGGAGAGAATCAAGATGTTTGGTACAAGATAGCATGAATTTTCTTTTTGGGGCGGGTGGAGGGTATTCCAGACTTATTGGCAAGGAACCACAAAGTGAAGGCGGGGGAGAGAAAGAGACGAAGAGATTGGTTGCTTGTTGTTTCTGTTTACCCACCTGTTTTCTGACTCCGTGAATAACTTTGCTCCGGCGAAGAAAAGCCGGCTGTTACTGAAACAAGTCCGTCTTGGCGTGCATTCGAGGCTCCCTCTTTGTAGAGGAGGTTTAAGGGACCAGATGCAATAAGTTTGCAACAGACCATCCTGAGACCATCTGTGCATTGTTTGGGAGAGGCAGGGGGAGAAGATGAATGGCGGGGTGTGAAGAAAGGCTGTTTGTGCAAGCCGTGGGAAAACCAGTGGCTGGCCTTGTCAGCGCGCTCCATGAATTGAACTAATTGAAGATTAGACTGGGGAGCTCCCGGGAGCTGTGAGAGAAGATAATCCTTCGTCAACCAGCCTCAAAAGCCAGTAATTGGAGTATATTACAGGACCTGGTTTCCCTATGGTGCAGGCGAAACTGAGACGCATCGGCTCTTAATGATAAGTTCCCAGCAGAAATGGGGTTTGTAGGCTTCCTGCAGAAGTAAAAGTCTAGAGTAAGAGAAGAAGCCCAGATTGGAAAGCCAAGTTGGAGAAAAGTCACAGACAGACAGGAAGATAGACAGACAGATGGACCGGCAAGCAGGCAGTCAGACAGATAGTTGCAACATCCATGCACAACATATGTACACCTGCATTACGTATCTGATTATTAATACAATTGAGAAAGTCCAGAAATATTTCACAAGAAGAGTTCTCCATTCCTCTACTCGTTGCAGAATTCCTTACACCACCAGACTTGAAATTCTAAACCTAGAAAATCTAGAACTACCACCTCGGTCCGATCTAAGTATAGAACTACACCTAGGTCCGATCTAAGTATAGTACATAAAATTATACATTGCAACGTCTTACCTGTCAATGAATACTTCAGCTTCAACCATAACAATACAAGAGCACACAATAGATACAAACTCAAGGTTAACGCACAAACTTGATTGCAGGAAATACGACTTCAGCAACAGAGTGGTCAATGTCTGGAATACTCTGACTCTGTGGTTTCTTCCCCAAACCCCAGAAACTTTAACCTTAGACTGTCTACTATTGACCTCACCCCTTTCCTAAGAGGTCTGTAGGGACATGCATAAGCGCTGTGCCTACCATCCCTGTCCTATTGTTTCTTTTAGTTTTCTTATCATCCATTTCATGTATTCATAACTATGTTTATACTTATACCTGTTATCTTATAATCATTATACCTGTTATCTTATAATCACTTGACAAAATAAAATAAATAAATAAATAAAAGTAAAATAAACACACACAATTGAGGCCAGCCTAGAAAATTCAAATTTATTGAGTCTATCAAACAGATACAGTAAACCTCTAAAATGGCTTGCAGAATGTTACAATAATCTTGGAAATATTTGATTTATGATTTTAAAAAAAGAATAGAGTTTCAGAGGCATTCTTCTTGTGTCACTTCTTGCTGCATAAGAATGTCTTATTTGATTTATGATTTTAAAAAGAATAGAGTTTCAGAGGCATTCTTCTTGTGTCACTTCTTGCTGCATAAGAATGTCTTGGGCGTTTGGTCAAGATAGCAACCACTATAGACAGTAAGGTCTTTGTAGTTTCTGTGTGTATCAATAATAACATGGAAAACATAAAAGTCCCATCTTGCATTGTGTGATTGCCGTCTTGACTTTTTTTTTCCCTTTGACTCTCCTGCCTCTGCAAGAACAGTCAGAGCTCTTATCTCTGGAATGAAAAACAATAACAATCCTACACAAATTGTTCCCCTCTTAGTATTACTTTTACTGTAGCTATAGTTGAAAGGCTTTATTTTAAAAATGGTAAGCAAAATATAAGTTGCTCAGAAGACGGATCGCGGTTTTAAGGTTTTAAAATTCAAAATTATATTTAAAAACCCTACAATACTACAGCTGTTCAGCTCAGCTTGCCTTCCAAAAGGGAAACCGCATGTTGGTATGGTGACAATGGAAAAGAAAAGAAAAAGGAAAGGAAATAAAAGGAGCTTTGGAGGATTTGAAAAGTTTGCAAAGCAGGATTGGAACTGGGAAAGGAGAGCTGACTCCCAGTTGGGAACCCATTGGAGGCATACATACATACATACATACATACATACATACATACATACATATGCCTTGCCTCCAACTGGGTTCTCTCCTAAAAGTGCATATATATATATATATATATGCACTTTTACACATAGTTTTTGTAGCAGTCCAGAATTAGGTCCAATCTCTATGTTCTTACGTGGTCATTTGTATCAGGCACTGGTTTTTCAGTGTAACTGACTCAGAATACCCAAAACTTTACACACTTCCAACCAGATATACTTAAAAGATCATTTTTCTATATACCACAGCCAAAGCTCTGCAAAGTGTGTCAGTTCCTGCTTTCTTTTTGGCAACAATTCTTGCTGGCTTCTGATTCAGTCCATTCAGGGATCCTTAAATGGGAAAGGTGGCATGATGGCTTTGCAGCAGAGGTAGTATTCAGCAGGTTCTGACCAGTTCTGGAGAACCGGTAGCAGAAATTTTGAGTAGTTCGGAGAACCGGCAAATACCCCATGGCTCTTAGCCGCATGTGGCTCTTTCATGCCTCTGCTGTGGCTCCCTGCCACTAGTTGGCTCCACAATTGATAGGGCTTTCAGTTAGGACAGGTAGAGGAAAAAGGATGCCATGCTAGGAGGAGACTCTATGGTGGGGGAACCGGACTGCCGGTCAGCTCCAGAATTGAATGGGGGGCTTCCAGTTAGGATCTCTGTGGCTCTTTGAGTGTTTAAGGTTGCTGGTCCCTGTCTTACGCCATAACAGAATAACAGAATTGGAAGGGACCTTAGAGATCTTCTAGCCCAACCCCCTGCTCAAGCAGCAGACACTGACTATACACTATAGCCCAATGGTGACTAATCTTTTCGGGCTCCTGTGCCAAAAATTGTGTGTGCGCTTGCGCGCGCTCATGTGCCAGCACCCAGAAGGCAATGCACACGCCCCCCCATGCCCCCTATGCATGCCCACGCAATCCCTCCTTACCTGCACTGAGCCTCCCAGCTGATTTTCAGCCCGTTTGAGGCCTTTTTCAGCCTCCCAGAGGTTTGAGGACAGCTTCTGCAGCCTTTGCAGGCTGAAAAATAGGCCCGTTTCATCACTTCCGATATTACAGGAAGTGACAAAACGGGCCTATTTTTTGGCCTGCAAAGGCTGCAGAAGCTGTCCTCAAGCCTCTGCAAGGCCAAAAAAGGCCTCAAACAGGCTGAAAATCAGCTGTGAGGCGCACGCATGCGTAGTGAGGTAAGTTTGCCTGTGCCTCGCGTGCCGGCACAAATGGCTTTGTGTGCCACCTGTGGCACACGTGCCATAGGTTCACCATCATGGCTATAGCCCATGAGGAAGGAAGGGAGGGGTAAAACTGATAACAACACTGTTTCTCCCTCTGTCGGGATGAATCAATGCACCAATGGTCAGGGTCCCAGGGTTTAGGTTACTTGTTTCTTTTTAGAGCATCGAGTTAACGACGGTGTATATTTCTTCCTTTGTTTTGTGTGGGAGGATGCAAGAGGCTTTTCATTACGCCAAGACCATCTCTGTCTTCCCTCCCTGGCCTGTTACAAGTAAGCCACAGCGTGCTGTTCCAGCTGCCAATCTATCTTCACTTTTAGAAATATTTGTCTTTTTCCATCACTGCAATATGCAACTACTGCCTTACAAATGAGAGAATAAATAGCTTCATTACAGCAACTGAGAAAAGTGCAGGTTTCAATGTGGTTAATGTACAACGTTTTCACCATCAAAGTTAGCAAGCCAGCCCTGGCTGGCTGATAATTTCCTCTTGGGAAGGTCGGACGCCAATTAGCTGGTTGTTTTATATAGTCCTCAAATTGTGGCCATTTGTTTAACACCTGTTCCAGGTTACAGCATGACTGAAAAAAGTGACCTATGACCACTTCTTCCACTTACAACCATCACAGCATCTCCATGGTTACATGATCAAAATCCGAGCCCTTGGCAACCAGTATGGTTGCATCATTGACAAGAACTGGGGGGGAATTAAAGAGTAAGTCAGACATTGTGTTGCTGCTGTTTGGGTAACTCTCTGTGTTATCCAACTGCTGAATAACACAAAACAACAGAGTTGGAAGAGACTTTGGAGATCATCTAGTCCAACCCCTACCCAAGTAAAAGACTCCATACCATTGCAGAAAAATGGCTGTCTAATCTCTTCTTAAAAACCTCCAGTGATGAAGCACCTTCAGCTTCTGAAGACAAGCTATTCCACTGATTAATTGTTCTCACTGATAGGAAATTTCTCCTTAGTTCTAGACTGCTTCTCTCCTTGATTAATTTGCATCCATTGTTTCTTGTCTTGCCATCAGGAGCTTTGGAAAATTAGTTTTACTTTACTTTACTTTAGTTTATTGTCATTGCACCTCGTACAATGAAATTAAATACCGTTTGCAATGTACATTATGATTATGAAAATAAACACAAACAAACAGCCTTCACATTCTATACATTGAATTGAAAACCCCCGATATTGCATTAATATTGCACTATACAGTAGAATTCAAGAGAGCTACTGCCCTGGGTTAGAAGCTGTTTTTCAGCCTATTTGTCCTTGTTTTTATTATCCTGTACTGTCTGCCAGATGGTAATGGTTCAAAGAAAGGGTGCCCAGGATGAGATGGAACTTTGAGAATGTTTCGAACTTTCCTAAGGCAGCAGGAGCTATAAAGCTCTTCCAAAGAGGGGAGAGGGCAACCCATGATCCTCTGGGCAATGACGTTAACCTCTGGAATGCTGTCCTATTTGCCACTGTGCAATTGGCAAACCATACACAGATGCAGTAAGTTAAGATACTCTCTATGGTGCATCGATAGAAGGTCAGCAGCAGTTTTTCATTTAGTTGTTGTTTCCTGAAAGTCTCAGGTTGTATAATCTCTGCTGGGCCCTTTTGACCAGTGCTGCAATGTGAGCACTCCAGGTCAGGTCCTCTTTTATGGTAACACCCAGAAACTTAAAACTGGCCACTTGCTACGCTCAGTCTCCATTGATAAACAAGGGCTGGATGTCTGATCTTTTCTTGCTATAGTCCACTATAAGCTCCTTGGTCTTATTGGTGTCAAGGACCAAGTTATTGTCTCCACTCCCTCTTCTCTGTGACATGCCCTCAGATTTTGAAAGATTGCTATCATGTCACCCTGGTCCTTCCTTTCATCAGACTAGAGTCTAACAGCATAGAAGAAAATTATTGAGAAAGTCACAGAGAATCTAGAACTACATCCGCTGACCTCCAGGCCTTGACACCTGGCCAGTGTAAGTAATAATGATTCCACCATCAGAAAAGCACTGGCTGTAAGTCAGGAGAGTATACTATAAAAGGGTAGTGTGATGGAAACCATGGTTAACTACGAAGAACATTGCTGCTCATCTCGGATTTGATGAAAAGCACCTGGATTTCCCTCTGGAAGGTTGTTCTAATGACAGATGGATTAAAAGTGGGACATGAAGGGCTACGTGGGTGTTGTTATGGCTGATAGAAACCAAACACCGCATTCCACAATAAGGACCTCATAGCAAACTGTCAATCACGGTGATGGTACTGTCAGAGTTGGAGAAAGCTTTGCAACCTTGGGACCTTCGTTATTTGCCGGCACTAAAAGAATCGTGAATTCTGCTTTGTATCAGAAAATTCTACAGGAGAATGTCAAGCCATCTGTCCCTCAGATAACGCCGAAGTGAGTCATACAGCAAGGCAATGATCCAAAACATACAAACAAGTCTACACAAGAATGGATCAAGACCAAGTTTATTGTTCTGAAATGGCCGTGTCACAATCCAGACCTAGACCTCCTAGAAATGTGGGGGCAGGAACTGAAAGGAACAGTTAAGGCTAGAAACCCCTCATATGTTGACAGAGGTGTCTGGGACAGCCTCAGAAGTGAAGAGGGGATTTCCGTAGGTGCCTGTCGCAAACGGCCTGCGAGCTGAAGTCGTTTCTCATGAAGGCGTGGGCCAAAAGACTTCCACAGAGATGAGAGAGATTGATTACCAATAATAGGAAGCTGTTTGATAGCAATTATTGTAACTTAACGGTGGTGTAGCCAGTAATTTAAGGAAGTGTTTTTAAGGTGTTGATTTTGTTTAGGAAATAATTGTAACGTTTATGTGACTTATTTATTCAGATTTCTAATCTATCAGTCGGCTCCAAATGAAATTATGATAACATTCAATGGCCAAGATATGCAAACATTCAGGAAATCGGAGTGTGGGGGGGTGAAGCAAAGGCTATTTCACAGAATGATAGCTTTGTAGGCGGCTGTTTTCACATACAATAGAAATGTAACCTTATAAAATGTGAGCCAGAGGAAGAGCAAGAACTAAACAAGCACTTGGATCCTTAAAAAGTTTCAAAATAGAGCAGCAGAAAGCATTTTTGATAGATATAGTGATTGAAATAAAAGTTAGAGTGTGCCAGTTTCTGGTATTAACAGTAGCTAAAGTTTATAACTTTCCAAGAAATCATGATAAAATGGGAGGAAAAAGTACAAATGATATTCTAAGTGGACTTCTTGGGAATTTAAGCATGACATATGGAGGGATTCAAAGCGCAACTTAGCATAATTGAAAAACTTTTGGAGGTCAAATGCATTTTCAGAAGTGCCATCTTTTAAATTATTTTTGTAAGGAGTTATATCATGCTAAATATACAGAAGGTAGAATTTAAGAAGTTTTAGCAGTCGAAAGAGTGAGGGGTGATATAAAACGAATTATATCCAACAAGATACAGCTTAGTGGAAAGAAAAGTAAGGTCTTGCACTTAGGCAGGAAAAACCAAATGCTACAGGTATAGAATAGGTCCATGATGGCGAACCTATGGCACGCGTGCCACGGTAGCAGGCAGAGCCCTTTGTGCTGGCACATGAGCTGCAGGCAAACTTACCTCACTGGGCATGCACGCACCTCACAGCTGATTTTCGGCCAGTTTGAGGCCTTTTTCGGCCTCCCAGAGGCTTGAGGAAGGCTTCTGCAGGCTTTTCAGGTTGAAAACTAGACCCATTTCATCACTTCCTGTTTTTCCGGAAGTACCGGAAGTGATGAAACGGGCCTAGTTTTCGGCCTGAAAAGCCTGCAGAAGCCTGCAGAAGCCTTCCTCAAGCCTCTGGGAGGCTGAAAAAAGCCTCAAACAGGCCGAAAATCAGCTGTGAGGCACAGTGCAGGTAAGGGGGCAGCGGGGATGGGGGTAGGGATTGCACATGCATGCATAGGAGGCATGGGGGGGCGCATTGCCTTCTGGGTGCTGGCACGTGAGGGCAAGCGTGCAAGCGCATGCACAATTTTTGGCACAGGAGCCCAAAAATGTTAGCCACCACTGGAATAGGTAGTACCTGGCTCAGCAGTACTAACTGCAGATGTTTCGCTTCTCATCCTTCTTCAGATCTGACAAGATGGTGGGGAATGGAAGGATTTATATTCTTTGTAGAGAGCTGGTCATTTGCATCCTTTTAGAGGGTCGCTGAGGCCATCTGGAAGTTTATCTGTGTCCTCAGGGTCACCCAGTAGTGTAAATGGTTCCTGTAGTCTGCAATTTTTCCTCTGGAAATCCATTCCTACTCCCACACCGTTCCAAGGGTGTTCATCCAAAATGGTATAGCTAAAAGTCTGTAGAGATTCTTAGCCATCCAGGTCATGATTGTCCCAAAGGTGCTTTTTTCAGGAGGCAACTGGACTTTCTTGTTTTTTTTTGAAAACGTTTTGCTTCTCATCATTGGAGGTTTTGAAGAAAAGGTTGGCCATCCATTTGTCTAGGATTTATTTATATTTATTTATTTATAATTGGTCTTGTATGCTGCCCCCTCTCCGAAAGGACTTGGGCGGCTCACAACTAAAATACAACAATAAATATTTTAAAAAGAATTAAACTTAAACAAGCCCAATAACTAGAATTAATTTAAAACTAATTTTAAACCCCCCCAAGAGATCAGTCCAGCCTGGCCTGTTCAAACAGCCAGGTTTTCAAATCACGGCAGAAAGAGCGGAGATCAGGAGCCAAACGGAGCCCCAGGGATAGTTGGTTCCACAAGGCAGGAGCTGCAACAGAGTAGGCCCTTCTCCAAGGCACTGCTGTCTCGCGGACGGCATCCTGAGGAGTCCCTGTCTGTGCGCGTGCACAGGGCGATCGGTATTCAACATTGGCAGGAGACGCAATACCCCGGACCCAAGCTGTGAAGGACTTTGAATGTTAATGCCAACACCTTGGTATAAGGATGGTATAAGGTCTCTTGCCTTGGGCAACGGATTGGACTAGACCTCTGAGTTCCCTTCCACCATTGTGATTCTGTGTTCTATTTCCCCAAACTTTACTGCTTCTAGCACTCCCAAATCCCCAAAACAACTAATTGGTTTTGTAAATACTTTAGGATGAAGACTTTTCAAAGCACAGATGCAAAAGTGAATTTGTTTCAATATGGGGGGAAAAAACCCATCATTTGGACCATTTGAAAACATTGTTTCTGGGTTGCTTTTTTTTTAAAGTTCTGTCAGTGCACTATGGAAATACGTCATCTCTATTTGTAAATGATGCACTTGGCAAAAATTCTCAGAAGCATCTTAATCAATCACTGAGGAAGCTGCATCTCTGGAATGTCTGCGGCTTCTTTGTGTTTCTAAAGACTCTTCCCAGCAACAGAGTGAGCACAGAAAAAGATACGGCTGCTTCGATGAGTTGCAGCCAGAAAAACCACTTCTGAAATAAGTCTGAATCACTAAGCAGCCAAAAAATGTGGATTTTAGGCCAAGCTGCCAGCATCTTTTAACAAATGTGTACAAATTATAGTATTACAGTCTTTCCTCTTTCTATTTTAATTTTTAAAATGTTGCTTGAATCAAATGAGATAGACAGGAAATTGCAGGGGTAATTTTATCAGCCCAACAGAAGAATTGGTCAGGTTGCCAGAGAGGAAGGAGAGAGGAAAGTCTTGAAGAAATGCCACTTTATTTCCATATATTGCTTTCCCAGCTTGTGAGCTTTATTGCACTACATTTAATTTATGTCATTTCAGATTTCTTTAACAAAACTGAAATATTTTTCCCCAACTTAAATGACATGTCACTTACTAAAAGAGTGCTTTCCATAATCTGTCTTCTGGCAAACGGAATCATGTTCAACAAAGGTTCATCGATAAGAGCGTACCTGGGGAGGGAAGGTCAAAAGGACACGATGATGACCATAAACACACAAAGGAGGCTCCCCCACTTTTAACTTCAGTCTCCCCTCCCCCATGGATGCCCCTGTGTGGCAGTGCCTGCCAAAAAAGCAACAAGGCTGCATGTGGTCATCACATCAATGTTGTGGTTACATTCTTGGTTCAGATCCTTTGGTCCAAGTGGGTACATCTCGGCCTTTGTGTGATGATGTTGCATCCCTTGTGGACATCCGTGGGTCAAATAACCCAGAGAAGTTTGTTAGCTTTCAAGGAAATTCCCACTGTTCAATTTCCTTGCTATACAAATAGCTTTGCAAGCTAGATTCCATGAACTGAGTGTTGGCCAAGAACTTCTCATTGGAAATTGATTAATGGGAGACAAATTCAATGGCACATCACATTCCTGGTTAATGTAAGTTGGAGCCTTGATTATAAAGCATATTTGCTCCTAAAATTCCATCAACCCCATGCAGGTCCAGGCAAGTCAACCATCCACAGCCATTTCCTACAGTAATGAATTTCTACCTAATATTTTAAATAGGACATGTCCATATCTTTAAATGGTTGCTATAGCCCACATCTAATATCCCTTGCTTCAGCTTCACCTGCTGCCTTTCTTCATTGCATAGCTGTAAAGACTCTCTAGCTGAATAAATGGAGCAGAACAGCAATACTTATCCAGTCAGAAACCAACCAAATAAATCAATATCCCATCATGGGAATTAAGTCCATACATCTTAAAGCATGCTGACTGGGGAATTCTGGGAATTGAAGTACACACATCTTAAAGCTGCCAAGGTTGAGATACACTATGCTGGAAGACTGATGGGATGTTGATTTATTTGTTCAGTTTCCAACTCACATTAATGACTGTGTAATGTTGTTTTTATTTCTAAGGTTGAATACGAATTGGAAATACATTCAAAGTTGGAATGATCCCCCAGTTTCTCCACTGACTTTCCTAAAAGGCAAAATCTCCTTTGAGTCAACCTTAACCACAATTAATTCATATTGAAAACAATATGAATTTTATTAGCCATTGGAGTTTCACAAGTGTCCAGAGGGGTAAAATAAATCGTAGCTGACAATCACAAACATGTGACAAAATCCACATCCCATTTTAATTTGTGTTATGGCCAATTATTTTTCTACAGAAACATGGGAGTTGCACCAATAAGTTTTTATGTTTAGTATACTTAATAACATGTGAATAGAATGAGGTAGCTGCACATTAATATTACCTGGACATGATTTCTTACCTTTTCAATGTTCTAATTCATTTTATCACTATTATTGCTTTATTCATTGTTATATTTATTAAATTTATACGCTGCCTATCTCGCCAAAGCTGACTCAATCTTATACAATCTTTCAATAAAAATAACATATAAAATATTAAAACAATAAATTTAAAATTCAGTTACAATTATATGTATGTGTGTACGTGTATACCGTGTGTGTGTGTGTGTGTGTGTGTGTACACAGATAGTCCTCTACTTATGATGGTTCATTTAGTAACCGTTCAAACTTACAATGGCAGTAAAAAAACAGACTTACAACCGTTTTTCACAGTTATGACATTGGCAGCATCCCCATTGTCACGTGATCAAAATCCAGACGCTTGGCAACTGGTTCATATTTATGACCGTGGCTGTGTCCCAAAGGTCGAGTGATTCCCCTTTTGTGACCTTCTGACAAGCAAAGTTAATTGGGAAGCCAGATTCGCTTAACAATTGGGTTGCTGATTTATCAACTGCAGGGATTCACTTAACAAATCATGGCAAGAAAATGGGAGAAAACTCATTTAACAAATTTCTCACATAGTAGCATAAATTCTGGGCTCGGTTGTGATTGTAAGTGGAGGAGTGTGTATATGTGTGTATGTTATAAATACATATTTATTTACATCTTCTTCAAAGATGTCTTTCAATTCATCAAATTTCTTTCTCCCCCAGTTTTCACTCTTATCCATGAGTTTATCCACTTTGCTTCTCTTTAGGAGTTGCATCCTAGCGTGGTTTTTAAAGGAGCAGCTTGTTCTTCCTTGCAGTTGTGCCCTGAGGTATGTCTACTTGCAATTCCAGACTGCTTCATTCTCGTTTAATAATTGGCACTTGTTATTTTCTTGCAGTAACACAAGAATATGCTGTAGAATAATACAGTAAAACAAACATATTATAGCTAAGTTTCTCATTCAGCCATTTTTTTCTTCTAAGCCTATTTATTTACCATTTAGCTATTACGGTAATATATTTATTTGTTCCTTATTCCTTGGACAGTTTGAGCCTTCTTACCACTCATTTTCTGCTTGTTCCATGGGGAAATTTTGAAGGCCCTTCTGCTTTCTCTTCCCTGCTAAACCCTTTGGGTTTATGATAAAATGTTCACATTGTTCACTCGGTCACTTATCTGCCAAGAAACTGCCTACCTTATATACTTTCCAGATCTACTGCCCTAATCTCTACTTGATCGGAAAAGTAATTGCCCAAGGATTTGGTGAACATTCATCCCATCAGTTAGGTAGGGTTACCCAAACAAAAATTGACAGTGTCAAGCTAGTAAAGTATCTTTTCAGTCTGGGAAAATAGGTCTCAGCATGTCCACATGGAGCTTGCTACAAAGAAGTGTAGAATGATGTGCAGTTGGGCCAAAAAAAATGCAATTTCAGATATCATCAATGGAGTTTGAGCTAGTGCCAACCTATTTGAGAGGGAGCAGGAATGAAGAATGCAATAAAATACCAACTCGGTTTAAAAATAACATGCACATTCTAAAGTAGGTGTGTCTAACCTATGGGCCATAAACTGTACAGTTTATATTGCA
The DNA here is from genome assembly GCA_009733165.1 of Naja naja. Classification (NCBI taxonomy): domain Eukaryota; kingdom Metazoa; phylum Chordata; class Lepidosauria; order Squamata; family Elapidae; genus Naja; species Naja naja. The sequence continues at coordinate 12,262,644 of CM019159.1, read as the reverse complement.
GCTCCAAAAGGTATAATGAAAAATATTTCAAAAAATAAAGGAAAATTGTTATTCACATACATTGTATATTTTATAAACAGAGGGATAGAATCAAGATCACATGAAGTGTTAATACCACTTTATAAGGCCTTGGTAAGGCCACGCTTGGAATCCTGATTCCAGTTTTAGTTGCCACAATGTAAAAAAAAAATTAAGGCACTAGAAAGAATGCAGAGAAGAGCAACGAAGTTGATTAGGGGACTGGAGGCTAAAACATGTGAAGAACGGTTGCAGGAACTGGGTATGTCTAGTCTAATGAAAAGAAGGACTAGGGGAGACATTATAGTATTGTTCCAATATCTCAGGGGCTGCCCCAAAGAAGTGGGAGTCAAGCTATTCTCCAAAGCACCTGAGGGTAAAACAAGAAACCATGGATAGAAACTAACTGAGGAGAGGAGCAACTTAGAACTAAGGAGAAATTTCCTGACAGTTAGAACAATTAATCAGTGGAACAACTTGCCTCCAGAAGTTGTGAATGCTTCAACACGGGAAGTTTTTAAGAAGAGATTGGACAACCATTTGTCTGAAGTGGTGTAGGGTTTCCTGCCTAAACAGGGGGTTGGACTAGAAGACCTCCAAGGTCCCTTCCAACTCTGTTGTTCTATTCTATAAATGGCTCAAGACAATTCCTTTTCACTCAGTGCAGCCCAGGCAAGTCAAAAGGTTGGACATCCATGCTCAAAGCAGCAGTGGGCAACTATGATCCCTTCATAACCTGTGGACTTCAACTTCCAGAATTCCCTCTTCTAAAGGAACTCACCAAAGGAGGGCAGAAAACAGTATTCTGGTTCTCTTTGCTGCCATCTAGTGGGTTTTCTAACATGCACAGGCCTTGATACCTAGAAGCTCTAAACTCCTAAATTCAGTCTTCTTGAAAAAATTTTAACCAAACTTCACCCGACAACCTTTTCTTGCTTTTCTGATTCTAGCCAGTGACTTTTGCAACTTGAATTGCTATCTAAACAAATTTCCACTTAAGGGGCCAGACAGTCAGTTTGAGATGGAAGAGATGTGAGAAAAGCCAAGTACAGTTTTGGAAAGCAAAAGGAAAACTTTTACATTCATTTTTTAAAAAATTCTGCTTCTCCAGACCACATATGAGGGGCACCAATTGACTTCCCACCAATCAATCCTTCCTGGCATTTTGTGGAATTATGAAGAGGAAGAGAGACAGGCAAATACTGTTTTGCCTAATTTCAAATCCACTTAAACTTCTTGGGTTGGAGAATTGAAAACAGAACTTCAACATTTTGAGGTTTTTGCTCTGTGGGGAACTGGGCCATTGCCAAAATATATCTAACACAGAATCTGTTTGCCAAGTCCATACTGGTTTCTCATTATAGGTCACTTACATTGCTTGATGTTTCCTGTGACTCTTTTTCCTGCTGCTTCACTAACAGCAAAGTTGGAACTAAATATGCCGCTGATTTTCCCGTGAAGATTCAGTTATGCAATTTTTCTCCCCGATTATCTAAAAGAAAACTGTTTTTGAAAAACCTCACGAGTGAGCTGGAAAGTCAGCAGCAGAGAGATGAGACAGGAAACGCTGGCACGGGAAATGCAAGGCCAAGCGAAGCACAGCCTGTCTTCTTATGAGCCAATCTATTCTCCAAACTCTGGGCAGGAATTCAGAGATATATTTTGCCACACAAATGGAGCCTCTACAAAAGTATTTATTACTGAGGAACTGTACAACCCATTTTGCCGGGGTCACCAGAAGGACATGATTGTACCAACAACTTTCACTGGTTTCAAGCTTGTCTTTGGGTTGGTTCAGAGGGGTGGCATTCAGCAGGTTCTGACCAGTTCTGAAACTGGTAGTGGAAATTTTGAGCAGTTCAGAGAACCGGCAAACGCCACCTCTGACTGGCCCCGCCACCATCTATTCTCTGCCTCCCGAGTCCCAGCTGATTGGCTGGGTCTTCTTTGGTTGCCCTGCACAGGAGAACGGAGCTGGAAAGCAGGTTAGTGGGGTGGGGAGGGAATGGGGATTTTGCAGTAACCTTCCCCTGCCATGCCTACCAAGCCACGCCCACCAAGCCATGCCACGCCCATCAAGCCACACCCACAGAACCAGTAGTAAAAAAATTTGAATCCTTCACTGGTTTCCCGGCTTGTTTTTGGGTTGGTTCAAGCTGCAGGCTTTGATCTTTGAAGGTCTAAGGGCCCTTTGATTCAGGGTCTCTCAAGAACCCCAATCCTCTGAGATTTCCACTTTGTCTCTGACCTGGTCCATGCTGCTTGTTCTCCAGGTGGAAGATTGGTGGGCAGATGGATGGATGTCCCTTGGAGGACTGAGCTTAGGGAGTTGATCACTCTAGGACAGTGAAAGCGTTCAAAAGAAAGCAGATTCTATGCTAGATTTCACCTTGTCTTGGAGAGAGAAGACCAGTCAATTGACTGAGTGGCTGTTCTTACTGACATCTCGGTGCTCAGTGGATGTGCCATCTTTGGTCATGGGGGGGGAGATGTTACCCCCGTGGATAGGGCGAGGAATCTGGGATTCCTCCTGGATGCACAGCTCAGTCTGGAGGAGCAAGTGGGAGCTGTGGCCAGGGGGCTTTGCCCAGGTTCGGCTGGTTCGCCAGCTCGTCCTTACCTGAACCGAGATGCCCTTCGAACGGTCACTCATGCGCTCGTCACTTCCAGAATCGACTACTGCAATGCTCTCTACATGGGGCTACCCTTGCGGATTACTCGGAGGTTGCAGCTGGTGCAGAATGCAGCAGCTGGCTGTGATGGAGGTATCCCGATACTCCCATGTTACACCCTCCTGCGACTTGCATTGGTTGCCGGTTGCCTTCTGGGTTTCCTTCAAGGTGTTAGTAACAACTTATAAAGCCCTAAATGGCTTGGGTCCAGGATACTTGGGAACGCCTCCTGCCTGCATCACATTCTGATCGCCGTGCTCCCACAGGAGGGGCCTCCTGGGAATACCGTCGGTCAGGCATTGTTGGCTGGCGGTTCCCAGGGCTAGGGCCTTTTCTGTGGGAGCGCCCTATGGAATCAGCTTCCTGTGGATCTTTGTTTGGCCCCTGATCTCCTCCTTTCGCTGAGACCTGAAGACCTGGCTGTTTCAGCAAGCTGGCCTGGATTGACCATGGGGGGCAGGTGGTTTTATAGCATTGTTTATAACTGTAATTTTAATTGTTTTTAATGTAGTTTTTGTAACTTAGACTTGTCTTTATTTAATATCTTTTTATTGTATATATGGGTCTTTTTATATGTTTGCCACCTGAGTCCCTCGGGAGAAGGGCGGCATACAGGTCTAATAATAATAATAATAATAATAATAATTGTGAAACTTGACTTCAGTTGCATAATAACACTACTACAACAAAATGGATCAATGTGTGCCAACCCAATATGAAAGATTTAGAACTAGGGTTAGAGCAGGGCTGTCAAGCTCCCGGCCCGCAGGCCCAATGAGTCACACGCTGGCCACACCCACGCCAGTTTAGTGAAGGGGGGGGAAAGTCCCGCTACAACATGTTACACCACCATGACAACGTGAGTTTGACACCCCTGGGTTAGAGGGTTAGTGATATCTTAGTTAACTTGAGGGCATGAAAAGACAATGCCTCACAGCAGTGATAGACTGTCAGTTCTACCATAGGATGACCAGAATCTCCTCAGGTAAATCCAATTTTCTCTTCTCGATCACAAAGAAATGGAGCTGACAGGAAAGGAATGCATAATAAGTTTCACCAAGACTGGATTCTATAACACACATCTCTTTGCCAAACAAGAAGCCCAGAGGAGCCATCTCAAGAAGGATATTAATCTACAGATAATTCTGCAGATTGCTAACCAAGAAACTTGTCTCTGAAGGCTACCAAGGGGAAACCCTGGGTGAATGACTCTTAATTCCTGATGGTACACTTAAATGGGAAGCTTAGCCATGACAGTGCACTCTCTGGCTCAATACTGCCTCACCTTATTTGACATTTTGTTCCCAGATTCAACTGATGGTATGGATCAGGTTGTCAGAGTGGTGGAAGCATAGGCTAAGATAAATTCCTACTGATGTGGCAGATCCAGTGTGCCATTCATAATCTCTTGAATGAGCTGGCCGAAAACCAAGCAAACATTTTTCTCTGCTGTCTTGTAAAACTTTGGATGGAGGGAGAGAACTATGGATTCAGACATTAAAAAGCCTGTCAGAAGGAAGAAATGTGGAGGTGACCTTTAGTGATAGCTTTGCCCACTTTCTTTGCAGGTACAAGAGATGTTGGGGAAGCATCTTCCATATCAAGCCCCTGATTGAAGCATGAAGCTGAGCTTTGAAGATAGGACTCTACAAAGCTCATAGGGCAAGCCTCAGAACAAAAGGCAAATGGGCTGTCAATCAAAGGGCAGAGATGCATGGATCCCTTGTAGTGCTCTTCACCTTGATTTGGCTAGTGGAGGAGACACAGGTAGGAAGATGGAGCCAATAAAGTTTGGTCTATACAGCAGGCCTGGAAGTTGGGAGAAAACTGCTTCCTGTCTTTGGTTCTTGCTTCACATTGGAATGCAAGTTGGTTCAGGATGTATTTCAACAACTTCAAGAAAAGATGGACAACTGACTGGGTAGACGTTGTGCCACTCATTCTCCACATATTGAGATGTAGCAACCCAGGTCCATGATGTCTTCAAGGAGGTAATGCCTCCTGAACATCAGGGCTCACAAGACCAGTTAGGGACTGGCCTAAACTGACCTGGGCTCCTAGAATTCTGATCTTGTGTACCACAAATATGAATGCAAAAGATGAAAGGAACTACAGTCATCAATTATGCCTATTTCATCAACTAGGAAGTGAGAGAACTGTCTGGGAACTGTGGCATTGGTCAAATTTATAATGAGCTCAAGTTGCAAAGGACACCACCTTCTAATAAAAAGACAGGATTTGACTCTGGCAGGAATGTTAGTCTCTGAGAATTTGCCAGGATTCAAAGAAGGCTAGATACACTTCGCTGAGAAGGACATGAGATTCTACCCAGATCAGCAAATGCTCTGTCCTCATACAAAGGTTCTGCTAGTTGAATCCTTCCTGAAGATTCAATCATACCAGTCAAAATATAAAAGGCTTAATTCAATTGATTAGGTGCATTGGCTTTGGTTCAAAAAAATTGATTGGAAATGATGGATTCCCATCACAAGCATACAGTATCTTCATTTGTAAGGTATCCTGTCAGAGATGCCGGAATCTCAGTTGTCATCGGAACAACCTCATCATACCTGTTAGAAGCTGCAGAAAGATTTAAAAAAAAAAGAATAGTGTGGAACTGAAACTCTGGGAGTTACAACCCAAGCTATACAACTACATGTACGACTGTCAGGTAGTGCTCCATTCAAAATCCAAGAAAGAAATACTTAGACTCCATGAATTAGAGAAAAGATATCTTTTACTGGAAATCAAGTGGTAGCAACAAAAGAATTCTGAATCTGAGAGAATGAGCGCGAAAATCACATATACAAAGTGATGGTAACGTTCCCACCCACAATAGTTCAAGCAGGCTACCCACGTCATGTGGGCACCTCCAGGTGGTGATGAGGCCTCTGTCCGTTGACCTTGGCATATTTTGATAAAGAGCAGCATAAGACCCCCCCAACTGATATACTTCTTCTTAACAAAACCTCCAGCTCACTTCCCATAATCAAGACCCCCTCCTCCCCGTTACTTATGACAGCCAAAAGATGCAAAGCAAAAGAAGGAAATCTTGAAGGCTGACAACGACTGTGATTTCATCTCCTGATGTCATGCTAAAGTCATTCATGGAGGCTTCGTGAAGAGAACCTCCTTAAAACACTACTGGAAGTTGATTCCTCATTTCTGGAAAAGAAAGTCCATCTCTATGAGACCATGACCAGATCCATGGAGATAGGTAATTCTTTGATTTATTGACCTTGAAGCTATGATCCTGTGTACAAACAACTGCATTTCCAACCTTGCCCAGTTGTGGGTCTAGACAATTCTTCATTGAATAAGTATGAACATGTACCTTTAGATATCTCATCATTACATCCTGAGTGTAGTGAAAACTCTGAAAGCCCAGGAGACCCATATGGTTGAGACTAGAATGGGCAATGCTTCAAAATCCCCAGCATTCTAACCAAGCTGCAGTATGGAGATATCCTTCCATGGAATCTACCAAGAGCAAGAACACCTGCTTGAAATCTAGGAGGCTATTCCAGCCCACTCTGTTTTTATGTTGTGCTGGAGAGAAAGAGAGAGAAAGAGAGAGAGGGAGGGAGGGAGGGAGGGAGGGAGGGAGGGAGAGAGAGAGAGAGAGACCGTTCTGTTGAAGCTGCTTAACATTTTCCCCCACTGTTTCTTTTCTCCCTCCTATTTCCCCCAGAGAGACTTCAGGACAAGACATTAAAAAAAAAACCCACCCAGAATTTATAATTTAGGAGGTAGGATAATTTAACTGAGGATTAAGGGAGCTGCAAGTATCCCCATGATATATATTCACACCTTATCTTAGCCAGAGCCGGATTCTTAAGCCGGGAGGGCAGCATGCCAAATACGACATCATTCCAGATTGACTGAGATTTTTTTGTTGCACTGAACACTTGTTATCTATTAGTGCTGTCTATTATTATTTTGCAGGGAGCCTGACTGTTTCAAGGCTAACAAGGAAATCTTATCCCTGTTCAAATATCACATGCAGCCAGGGGTGGGATTCAGTTTTTAAAAAATCTGGTTCTGTGGGCGTGGCTTAGTTGGTGGGTGTGGCTTGGTGGTCATGTGACTGGGTGGGCATCACTGATGTCAAGGGGCGCTTCTCCTCGCCTGGCCTCTCATGACAGTGGGGATGCTGCAACGGTCATAAGTGTGAAAAATGGTCATAAGTCACTTTTTTCGGTGCCATTGTAACTTTGAATGGTCACTAAATGAACTGTTGTGAGTCAAGGATTACCTGTACTAAAATACAAAAGGCTTCTTTGCCTGCAAAAAGCTGCCCTAAATACCAATCATTAGATTAAAAATACCTGCAAGCCAGAGTTACAAATCAGGCAGGGTGCCAGAGCACCCTGAGAGATTAAAATAGTTAAAATGCAGTGATGACTATCAAGCAGCCATCTCTTGCTCATAAAAATGCTCATGAAACCCTTTAGCAGAGAGGTCATTTAAGCTCTCCAGAAAAAGCAACCCAGGAAAAGCAATCCTTAGATCCATTTGCATCACTTAAAGATACCAGCTGGTCTCACCCACCTCATAAGATATCCTAAGGAAATCACCCAGATTTAAGGAAAGGTCACATGCCCCCCAGAAAGGCAGTAAAAAAAATCAGTGCCAAGCTTGCATGCTGCCTCTTGGAAGTATACCCCAAAAGAATAGTGCCAGATATTACTAAAGCAGTGAAGGAAGACCCCCTCCCCAGATAGAAAAAGAAACCATGAGGCAGGAAAAAATTCAAACACAATTACAAATAATTAAATCACAACAGTAGCTGTTGCTTGTTGAAGCTGAATAGGAAAATTATCCCATCAATAAACACAGGATTAAATGTCACCAAGCACAGAATTAACCTTCACCAAAAACCAGTTTTAGACCAAAATTCAGAAAGGGTACGTAAACTCACGTTTGAATGTCAATCTTTCTAGCTAGCCAAGAAGGCTTGCTGAATGTCACTCATCTTGGTTCCCTGTCACTAAAAGCTTTGCTTCATTATTCAATTATTTCTTCAAAGTGCTGATTGTCCAGGGAAGTATTTCCTCCTAACAGCAGTGTAAAAATCTTAAAACAACCCTTCCCCTTTAAGAAAGTCAAGCCTCAGAAGCTCTGGAGACAGGAAGTTTAGGTGTACTGGCAAGAACATAATAAGGGTGGAAAAAACAAAAGGAGATTGCTTCTAACTACCAGTTCTCCGAACTGCATAGAAAGTTAACAAGGGGTTCTATCGAACCAGACAGAACCGGTAGCTCACTTGGAAATGACACATGACTGTCAAAACAGATATAAAACCATGAAGTGCATGCTAATTTGTCCACCATATATTAAACTGAAGTCAGAGAAGATGCCACCATTTTGTCCAAAGAAACAAGTCTCCTGGGGCTGAGAAAAAGGAATTTTGCAATGGAAAAATCTAATTTCCCCCCTCCAAACTGATCTTCCCAGTGTAATGTTCCCTCACCCCTGCAGAGTTTTCATCTGAAGGAAAACAGCTGGAGAGAAAATGGTTTGGAGCAGAGAAGTCTCGAGGACTGGACAAAACTCAGTTACTGTCAGAGGTGGTATTCAGCAGGTTCTGACCAGTTCTGGAGAACCAGTAGCGTGGAAATTTTGAATAGTTTGGAGAACCTGCAAATACCTCCTCTGACTGGCCCTGCCCCCATCTATTCTTTGCCTCCCGAGTCCCAGCTGATCAGCTGGGTCTTCTTTTGTTGCCCTGCACAGGAGAACAGAGCTGGAAAACAGGGTAGTGGGGTGGGGAAGGAATGGGGATTTTGCAGTAACCTTCCCCTGCCACACCCACCAAGCCACACCCACCAAGCCATGCCCACAATACCGGTAGTAAAAAAATTTGAATCCCACCACTGGTTACCGTGTGCCTGATATCAAAGTTGACTATCTCTGGTACTCTCCAACTATTAATGGATCCCAGTCCTCATCAGTCACCTCTGGCTTTACTACAGTATTCAGTGGTAAGGAAAAAAGAGAGCAGGGACATAAGAAAGCTTATTGCAAGCTTATTATTATTGGTTCCCATCTGCAGCGTAAAAACAAGGAAGAAGCCCTCACCTCCATGAGCTCTAGAAACCAAGACTCTTAAACCAAGTAGCGGAATGGTGCAAGAAAGGTCAAAAAAGTAAAGATGGCAGCTGCAGCCCTATGGTGGAAGTCCTGTTTGTTTTTTATTTGCCACATCTTGACTTTTTAGTTGGGTGGGGGGACCTGTCCATAGGAAGTTGTCCTCCCCAATCCTTTCCAATCAATCTGGATGAGATCATGGCTTCCTGTTCTGCTGGTCTATGTTTTAGAGGAAACCCAAACACTGGGTCAGCAAATTTTTAGCAAAGTGGGCTTTCATTTTATCCCTTTGCCAGGCTACTAAAAAAAAGGCCACTATAAATTTTTACCCCCAGAGGAGAAATAAACCAGCATGGTTTGTTCTTAAGCAATCTAAAAAAAAATCAATTTGAAAACTCTTTTCTTACAATTCCATGCTGAGCTAAGTTAAAAATCTGGGGATGATTAAAGTATTCAGAAACTATGTGCTGTGTCTTTTTCACAGGAAACAAAAGAACATACAGATTTTAAAAAGAAAAACTTGTTGAAATATTTACATCAGCACAGCTGATCATATACAAACCCTTGTTAACATAGGAAGAGTTCATTTCAGGACATACATTTTCCTGTGGGTTATTGTGGGTTTTTTTAAGTGTGCAAATCCTGTGCAAATCATACTGAGAGGGTGGGGGAGAAGAGAAATTAGGTTCTGGACTCAGATGCTGTTGTATTTTGGCATTCTGCCTCTTGACTGTTTTATTGTCTATTTTGGCTGGACTCAAAGTTCTAGCTAGAGCAGCCTGCCAAACAGAATAGGGGAAAAATGTTAGGTCTTTTAAGGATACTCACAAATAAAGCCAGCTTTTAAATCTGCCACGTTCTGTAAGCATAAAACTGAATCTCTATAGAGCTGAGATATTCTTTCCTGCTCTGTGTGTCCGATTCCAAGCAGAAATGGAACCAATTTTCTTTGTGTTGGATGAAGAAGTTTCAAGCCCCCTCAAAGTTCTCTAAAGGAGACTTGCTCAAAGCTTCTGCTTGCTCAACTTCTTAGCTGTTATTCACAGATTGGAACATTTATAGATTAGTAAACCATTTTAAAGAAATTTAGAAATGACCTTGATAAGGAAAATCAAGGAAGGGCTTTGAAAAGCAATTACTTTCAGTAGTTCAGAAGTGGAAGGGAACAAGAAACTCAGAAGAACCCTACCTTGATGTTGATAGTACAAGAAGGAGCAAGTGAATAACGGAATGAGACAGTTGGAAGGAACCAACCAACAGTTGGAAGCCCTATGCCATATCAAACAAATGGTAACGTCCAGTATTGGACATTCACAACTTGTGAAGGCAAGTTATTCCACCAATTGATTGTTCTGTTAGGAAATTTCTCCTTAGTTCTAGGTTGCTTCTCTCTTTGATTAATTTCCATCCATTGCATCTTGTTCTGCCTTCAGGTGCTTTGGAGAACCCTATTTGGACCCTATCCTCCAAAAGGACGAAGGGGAACTTAGTCATACTTTCAAATTCTCTTGTCCCATTCAATACAGTAGATTTCCTGGACCTCTTGTGGTGTCTATTTCTTGACTACCCTTCAAATGGCTAACATCCATATAGTGGTATCTTCAGGGAGAATAAAAAAGTAATGGAGGTGACTTGACTGTGTGATTCTCCTTTTTATATATGTCACGGGCATGGCATTTTTAAAAAGAGGGAAGTTTTTATCCACAGAGTTCGGGCCACCATTTCTCCTTTTTGATATCGCCTCTCTCACCAATGCCTGTACTGATAGACCAGATGTAGAAAAGATCATCTACAACTACTTTGGTGTAGTGGTGAAGGCATTGAGCTATAAACTGGAGGATCAAGAGTTCTAGTCTCACCTGCCCACAAAGGTGACCTTGGGGCCAGTCACTCTTTCTCAGTCCTAGGAAGGAGGCAATGGCATACCACTTCTGAAAACCCTTGCCAAGAAAGTTGCAGATGCATCCAGTGAGTCTGTGAGAATCAGACATAATTCAATGGAAGGAAAAAAGGAGAGAGGGAGAGATAGAAGGAGAGGGAGGGAGGGAGAGATGATTGATAATGATTATTAGATAGGTGATTGATAGATGGCCAGATGATGTATAGTTTTGCTTTCTTTCGAATATATAAAAACTTGAACTGCCAAATTAGTTGCCTCCCAAAGGCAATAAATCTGCCTTTTAATTTCACAAAATGTACAAAGCAAACGATAAGATTAAAATAAATCATTCCAGATTCTCAAAAAAAAAAACAAAACCTTAACCACACCCTACTCTTTGGAAACTTTCTCCACCAAAAGTCTTTCCCCATTTGCTGTTCTGAATGCTTTCATTTTGGTTCCTTAGGGTCCCATCTAGGGTTGGTTGTATCCTTAGATTACATCAGTGTTTCTCACCCTCGGCCACTTGAAGATGTATGGACTGGCTGGCTGGGGAATTCTGGGAGTTCAAGTCTACATACCTTCCAGTTGCCAGAGTTGAGAAACACTGAATTACATATTCTGTGAGGAAAGGTACAAATGGGGCCTAGAACTTTGAGAAAATGTACTCTAAGGGAGACTGTCCTGTCCCCCATTTAGCAATTAACTTTCCAGGGTTCACTGCATCCCCGAGAAAACCCAGAAATATTATCCATGTCTGGGGAAAACCTCAGCAGACATGTCCAAATCATTGCTTTCCAAGGGATTTGCTGTAACTTGGAGTGGGGCTCTCTGGCTTTCCAGATATGATCAAACTACATCTCCATCCTTCACCTAGCTGGGTTGGAGAACATTGCATCATTCTAACATGCCTACTTCTTCAGTTATCCCATTTTCCAAATTCAACAAAGGTGGGATGGAATGTAGATCTGGTCCTGGAAATTAGAAGGGAAGAGTCAACCATTAAGGGGCAAAGCTGTGAAATCAACTGGGAAGTTTGGTCTAATAAACTTGGAATGCAAGTATCTGATGAACCATGACCAGGTGGGCATGGTCAAAGTGTCCTGGAATTGAATGATTTCAGAGGGCTTTGGCACAGTTTCACATCTACCTGGTTGCCCAGACATACTCCCTCGGTTGCCACTTTCAGTTTTGGAAACTGTCTTTCCAAGAACCGGATTCAAAGATTGATAAAAGAGGGTTCTTTTTCTTTGCCACCAGTAGTGAAACATCAAAATATTTCACAATCACAACTTGGCATTTTCATGGGGTCCGTTGCCAATGCCTTTCTTACAGAGGCAGTATTCAGCAGGTTCTGACCAGTTCTGGAGACCGGTAGTGGAAATTTTGAGTAGTTTGGAGAACTGGCAAATCCCACCTCTGGCTGGCCCCACCCCCATCTATTCTCTGCCTCCCATTGAGTCCCAGCTGATTGGCTGGGTCTTCCTTTTGTTGCCCTGCACAGGAGAACACAGCTGGAAAGCAGGTTAGTGGGGTGGGGAGGGAATGGGGATTTTGCAGTAACCTTCCCCCAGGAGTGGGGAGAGAATGGAGATTTTGCAGAATCCTTTCCCTGCCACGCCCACTAAGCCACGCCGACAGAACTGGCAGTAACATTTTTTGATTCCCACTACTGCTTTCCTATCTTCTCTCCCTGACCTCCCTGACCTTCACTGGAAGGTCAGTGTCTAGAAACTTCCATTTTACTTTCCTGAAAAATGGGGACATCACTGAGAGACAACCTCTGCAACATGGCAGGTGTGGCATTGCAATTTAGTTCATTAAGCTTCCATCAAGACACTGTGCCAACCATTGTGCACAATTCCTTCCCTCTGCAGACCCCTGCCCATAAATGTAACCTTTTTGTACAGCACCCTTGAATAAACTTCAGTTTTAGTTTTTACTCTTTAAGTTTTCACAGAGTATAACACTGCATCATTTCATTGGTACCTAAGAATGCCATTTCTCTATAGCCAGATCTCCTGCTTCAAAGTTGACCATTGACCAAAATAAAGTTATCTAGCCATGGCATCCTGAGGAATTCACGCTTGGCATACCTCCCTCAAAAAATGCCACTGAATTTGCCAAGAAATACAAATATCCAGCTTTTTAGCAGATGCCTAAAACCACAGCCTTCTCTTTAGCCAGATTGGATGAGAAGAAAGAGATAAAGTTACAAGAATTTCAGCAGCCATTGGCAGCTAAATATATACAGGTAGGCCTTGACCTACGATCACAATTGAGCCCAAAATTTCTGGTGTTAAGTGAGACATTTGCTAAGTGAGTTTTTCCCATTTTATTACTTTTCTTGCCACAACTGTTAAGTGATTCATTGCAGTTGTTAAGCTAGTAGACCAGTTGTTAAGTGAATCAGGCTTCCCTAATGACTTTGCTTGTTAGAAGGTCATAAAAGGGGATCACATAACCCTCCCTTGGACACAGCAATGGTCATAAATATGAACCAGTTGCCAAGTTTCTGAATTTGCTTCACATGACCACAGGGAGGCTGCAACGGTGCTAAGTGTGAAAAATGGTCATAAGTTACTTTTTTCAGTGATGTTGTAACTTTGAACGGTCACTGAATGAACTGTTGTAAGTCGAGGACTATCTTTACTCAAGTAGCTTCAGACTCCTGATTCTTTTCCTCATGGATTTTGTTAAGTTTGCATGAAGAGACAGACGCGGAGTGCTTCAAGCTCTTAGTTTATTAGTGACTACAGCTCAGAACGGACCCAATTTGGCTGGGCTGCGGCTGCTACTTATAGCCAGCAGCCGCAGTTGCCAGCCAATCAGAGTGCAGGGTTTTCCCGCACTTTTTAAACCAATCATTTCCAACATTTTACAAGAACAGTTCAAACTAAACCAATGACTTCAAACCTGCATACATAACCCCTCCCCACTAGGTTCAGTCCATACTCAAACCCCAACCTATCTAATGTATTCTTTTAAATAGGTGGGGCTCTTACACGCTGAGACCTACGTGGTTCAGATGTTTTAAGGTTCTCACCTTGTGAGAGAGGAAATGTGTCTGCTGACATTTCCTTACTTGGACTTGTAGTAATGGTAGAACCTGTTTGGTTACTACAACCTGGTCTCTCCTCCCAATCCATCTCCAACCCAATGTCAGCACCTAAATCAGGTAGTGATGTGCAATCTTCCATTTGTGAAAATGGTTGTTGGATATTGTGACAGGTTTTGGGATGGTTCCTGTCGTGTTAGCTCGTTACACATGGGGTTGATTCTTGCTTGCTGATTACACTCATGATCCTCCCTTCCCCTAGAAGAGGCAGTAGGTATGGGAACCAGAGAGGAGCAAAAGCGATGCTCCTGAGGCAATCTGGATCTTAACTGATCAATGTGCCTGCTCCAGAGGACACCATCCTCCGTTTGTACCCTGTAAGACCTGGGGCCTGTGATTTGGGTTATCTCAGCAGGAATCCATAATGGTTCCCCCATAAGGTTCTTAGCATAAACAGAATCACCCACAGTGAAAGTGCGAATTTTACTAGTGGAATCTAGTGGTGCTGGGTGCGTAAGTGGGATGGAGGCGATCAAGGGGAGACCTGAGTTTCCTACCCATCAACAATTCAGCTGGGGTTAAATTAGTTGAGGGTTGGGGTGATATGCTGAACACTGAGAAGTTTTTCAACTCTCTCAGTGATATCCCCTGGACCCAATTGCTGAGTTTTTCCTTGGTAAATCGTACCATACGTTCAGCCCGCCGTTAGCGAAGGATGCCCAGGGGCTGTCAGGGCATGTCTGATACCCTGTTGTGCTAGATATGATTCAAAAGGTTGGATGTAAATTGAGGGCCATTGTCAGAAACAAGCACATCAGGTAACCCGTGAGTTACAAAAGCTTTTTAAGCTGTTTGATGACAGCTTCAGTTGTGGTGGATGCCATAGGGATAACCTCTAGCCATTTGGAATATGCATCAACTATAATAAGGAAAGTGTGCCCTCTGGTAGGGCCAGCAAAATCAATGTGAATCCTGGACCATGGGCCCCTAGGACTCCCATTCCTGTGGGGGGAGAGGTGGGCAGGCCTGACTACCTGACAGTTGTGACAAGATGCAACCCAGTTTTCAACCATTTTGTCAATACCTGGCCACCATACATAACTCCTGGCCAATCCCTTCATTCTGACAATTCCTGGATGACCCTCATGTAACATTTCCAAAACCTCTTTTTGTAGTTTTGCAGGAATAACCACCCTGTTACCCCACAAAATACATCCTCTTAATACAGATAATTCAGTTTGCCTGGATTTGAAAGGTTGGGCGAGTTGAGGTAGATCTTGAAGTGGCCAACCTTTCTTAATTCAGCCTACAATAGGAGCCAATAAAGTGTCTTTGGCAGTCTCTCATGCAATTTGAGCAGCATGTACTGGAAGCTTGGCAACCGTTTCTAGAAAAAAGGTGTGAGTCTCAGGAACAGGGTCCTCAATGTGTGAAGGAAGTGGGCAGAAACTCAAAGCATCTGCATGCCCAATGTCTTTACCAGGTCTGTGGATCAGTTTGTATGAATAAGCAGCAAGAAATTCAGTCCATCTCAGCATTCTTGGTGACAGGATCGTGGGCGTTGGTTTGTCCCCTGCCACAATGCCTAAGAGAGGTTTGTGATCTGTGACAACAGTAAATGTTCTCCCATATAAATACTCATGGAATTTTTGACAGCTGCTACAATTGCCAAGGCTTCCTGTCCAGTTGGCTGTAGTTCTCTCTGCTTTAGTCAAGGTGCGAGTAAAATGCAATAGGAGCTTCCTCAAACCCCCACTCCAAAGGGAGGCATCACAAGTCAGAACAACAGGAAAGTTCTCAGAGAACTGTATCAGCACAGCATCAGACGTGATTAGTCTCTTGATATTGTTAAATGCAACTTGTTCCTTCCTCCCCCAGACCCAAGCAGATTTTTTGTCCAGCAACCTATGTAGAGTGCAGGGTTTTCCCGCACTTTTTAAATCAATCATTTCCAACATTTTACAAAAACAGTTCAAACTAAACCAATGACTTCAAACCTACATACATAACAGATTTCCCATGCACTGGTGAGGAGAGGCATCATTCCCTAGAAACGGAGAAGTTTTTGACCTAACAGGCTCCTGAAGCGTCATTAGTCCAGTTGTACAGAATGTACCAGAGACCAGTAATCAATGCAGGAACCAGTTTCAGCCATGACACTGATGCTCAGCTACTGGATGGGGAGTGTGCTACATTTTGAACCAGTTGTCTTCAAACACAGCCCTGTGGAGACTGGGAAGTCTGTGAGGTGGACACAAGCGGCGAGAATAATTTAGAGCTAGCTTGATGTCATCGTTCCGAGTAATGAACTCAGGGAAATCAGGACTCTGACACCTCATTCAGGCTCAAGAGATCCTTTATTGAGCACATCGTATCAGCACTTAGAAAGATGAAGCTAGCTCTAAATTATTCCCTGCTTAAAGGTAAACATTCCCCTCGAAATGTGCTAGTCGTTTCCGGCTCTAGGGGGCAGTGCTCATCTCCGTTACAAAACCAAAGAGCCAGAGCTGTCCAAAGACGTCTCCATTGTGTTCGGCAGAGCTGGTGGAAACTGAGCCTCGCTCCCATTGGCTGAGCCGCCTGACAGTGCGCGATATAAAAGCGAGCTGTCAGACCGCACCAATGGCTTCGCGTTCCTGTCAGCCAACTCGCGAAAGCAGCGGCTACCCAGTTACAATGTTAAAGACAAATAATTAAAAAGGTTGAACTTTAAAGATCGCAAAGTCGTCTGAGCCTCTATAAAGTCTCCATGGTCATATGGCAGCATGACTAAACACTAAAGGTGCACGGAGCACTGATACCTTCCCACCAAAGGGGTCCCTATTTTTCTACTTGCATTTTTCATGTGCTTTTGAACTGCCAGATTGGCAGAAGCTGGGACAAGTAACGGGATCTCACTCCGTTACGTGGTGCTAGGGATTCGAACCACCAAACTGCCAACTTTCCTGATCAACAAGCTCAGCATCTTAGCCACTGAGCCACGCGTCCCTTTCCGTGCCAGGATAGTTGAAAGAATAAGACCTCCTCACAACCCACACCCCTTTGTCTCTCAGGTTATATGGGACAATCAGTCCAGATGCAGGTTCCCACTCAACTTCAACAAGGGTTCGTTGGAATGACCTTGGTTGACACACCGGCTGGTAGATGTTATGGCTAGCCAGCTGTGGCACCACATTCCTGAGTCCCACCCCTCCAACACCCGCTCCCCACTCCCCCTGGAATGGCAACCAAGAAATGAAGCTGAAGTAAGCATGTCTTCAGCTGAAGTTGTTTTGCAGGTTGATGCCATGGTTAGCAGGCCTTCCCAACCCAAAAAAGTAGCCCATCAAATAAAGTTAGTCCTCTTGGCCATAGTCTCCACTCACTGCTCATAACAGGAAAGTTATAAATTTGAAACATTTTTTTTAAATGGCACAATGATCTTCTCCCGTAATCATGGATGATTGCTATACTCTACAATTATTTGAGTGAATGTTTTTTATAACCTCA
Source organism: Naja naja (assembly GCA_009733165.1). Taxonomy (NCBI): domain Eukaryota; kingdom Metazoa; phylum Chordata; class Lepidosauria; order Squamata; family Elapidae; genus Naja; species Naja naja. Next base: position 12,245,438 of record CM019159.1, on the reverse strand, counting down.
AAAATTTTAATGCAATGTGTACATATTTGCTTTGATAAGGAGCAGTGGTAGGATTCAACAAATTTTACTACTGGTTCTGTGGGCATTGCTTGGTGGGCGTGGCGTGGCTTGGTGGGCATGGCAGGGGAAGGATACTGCAAAATCCCCATTCCCTCCCCACCCCACTAACCTGCTTTCCAGCTCCGTTCTCCTGTGCAGGGCAACCAAAGAAGACCCAGCCGATCAGCTGGGACTCAGGAGGCAGAGACTAGATGGGGGCGGAGCCAGTCAGAGGTGGGATTTGCCTCCCAACTACTCAAAATTTCCACTACCAGTTCTCCAGAACTGGCCAGAACCTGCTGAATACCATCTTTGGTAAGGAGGAATAAATGGTCTGATTCAGGTTCCTCCAACCTAATGTCTTTCCAGGCCCATATTGTCTGGGATTCTGAATTCTATTTCTAGCCGCAGTGAGGACTACCCACTTGGTCTTGTTGACCCAGGCCTCGAGATGAAGGAAAGAAATTGGAGGGCCTCTTATCTTCAACACCACTTAAGCAAAGGTGTCCAGAAGTGGTATTGAACCAGTTCTGACAGGTTCTGGAGAACCGGTAGTGGAAATTTTGAGTAGTTGGGAGAACCGGCAAATACCACCTCTGACTGGCCCCGCCCCCATTTATTCTCTGCCTGGAGATTTTACAGTATCCTTCCCCTGCCACGCCCACCAAGCCACCCCACCAAGGCACACCCATCAAGCAATACCCACAGAATCGATAGTAAAAATTTTTTGAATACCACCACTGAAGGTGCCCATCTGTAAATTGGGGTGGGTTTTCAATTGCTCCATCACTGCCGCCATCTTGCATCTTTTTGACCCTCCTGCAGGCCCTTCAGAACTTACACATTAAGTTCCTACCTTATGCTTTTAGGCGTGCTCAAAGCCGAAAATTCAGCTTTAGGCGAGAGCTCACCTGCTTTTCACCACCTGCTTTTCACCACAAAACCCTGTGAGAAATGGCAGCCCACCCTGCCCTCAGCCTCCTGTGGAGAAAATGGAAGGTGTTTTCTTTTAATTCATGCAATTGTCCTCTCCCTGTTCTCACCACCAGTGCCACGGTTTTTAAAATATTAATCGCTCAGCAACAGCCATTTTTCAGCCTATCATAAGCTTCTGTCTGGTGCCATGTTTAAGTGAGTGTAAAACCACTTATCTCCAGTAACATTAATTTTTTTAATGGATTCATTCAAGCCCGTGTGTTTTAGCAAAAAGAGACACCTTTATTTCATTTTACACCCAAGCATGTCAACTGTCGCTGGGCCTGACCAGCAATTCATCAAGGAGCTAAAAGGCTGGGGATTCCAAGTGAGATACATTAGCTTGCATTCAATATTAATAGCTTATGCCAATATTTATTTGGGCCATTATTTAAGCGGTTGATGTCATAGCAGTGAGGCTGGGCGGAGGCATAGAAAGGAACAGCGTGGGAACCTCAGGCACGGTGAGAGGGTGGCAGACATCTTCCTGGGAGGGATGGATGCCTGTATCCACCATCGTCGAAACTGCATGCTCTCAGGTGAGGCATTTTTCAGCTCTCTGCTGCACTGGTCAGGCCACACAGTACAAGAATGATGCTGAGGAGCTAGAAAAGGTTTGGAGAAGAACCACAAAGAGCATAGGAGGCTTGGGGTCTAAATCCTACTGAAGAGCAGTGGAAAGGGTATGGTTTAGCCTCCCAGAAGAGGTGGGTGAAGGGAGATAAGACAGCTGTGATGGGATATCCCAGGGAAGATGGTGTGGATTTATACTCCATACTGCAGTGTTTCTCAATTTCCTTGGCAGCTTGGAGATGGCGGACTTAACTCCCGAATTCCCAGCCAGCGGTTTATGGAGAAACTATCCAAGCTGAAATAAGGAGGAATTTCCTGGCTGCAAGAACAATGAAGCAGTGGGGCAGACTCTCTTCTGGAAGCTCCATTGCTAGAGGTTTTCAAAGGTTAGACATCCCTTGGTCTGGAATAATTTGAGGATTCATGGCCTGAGCAAGGTGGCTTGTCCTTTCCACCATGAGTCTATGATTCTAAACCAGAGGTTCAAACTTGTCACTTTAGTTTGTGGACCAATCAGACCAGACATGAGCTGTCTGGAGAATTCTGGAGGAGTCAAGTCTAAATGGCCAAGTTTGGGACTGTAATTAAACCAGTGGTTCTTAACCTTTTTGAAAGAATCACCCCCTTGAGCCATTGAGGAAGTTGTCATCGCCTCCCCCTCCCCAACATAACCACCCCTCGCACCTCTTAGTGTCCCCAAGGGGGCCAGCAGAGGGCGCTAAGAGGTGGCAGGGGGCAAGGCCAAACGCCGGCCGCTGCAGCACATAACGGTGCCACTGCTTCCGCATTGAGGGCGCCGGCTCGAGCAGTGCTAGTCAATGGGTGAACCTGCAGGCCGGCCGGCACCTCAACACCCCCCTGTCGCCTCTTAGTGCCCCTCTGCCAGCCCCCCTGGGGATGCTAAGAGGCGGCAGGGGGCATTCGAGGTGCCAGCCCCTGCAGGCTCACCCCATTGACTGTTGTACAAGACCTGAACCGCACCTCATGCGGCAGCATGTTGGGAAAAGCCGCCACCGCTTCCCAAAGTGCTGCCGCCTCGTGATTTTTTTTCTGTTCGTCCATCCATCCATCCATCCATCCAAAAGGTCTGTCTGTTTGCCTGCCTATCTACCTACCTGTCTGTCTTTTGTCTACCTACCTACCTATCTACCAATATAGATCTCTCTCTCTCCCAATATATCTCGCCCATCGCCTCATATCGCCTCCCCCCCCTTCCATTCCTCTTTCCCATCGTCGCCTCTTTCGCTCCATCGCCTCTGAAAACAAAATCGCTCTTTGGGGGCAATATCGCCCAGGTTAAGAACCACTGATCTAAACCATAATAAAGAATAACTTGACACTCGATTCCTAACATGGACGAATGGTTGCAGAAGTTGATGGAGTTGGATGAAATGGCAAAATTGATTAAAGAAAAGAATATAACTACTTTTGTTTCCACATGGAGACCACTTCTGAACTTTTGTGCTTGAAGTGGAAAAAGATGAAACTGATGTTGGGTTTTACCAATTGATTTGGTAGATCTTTGTAGAAATGGCTTGTTCATATTATTATGAAAAACAAAAAAAGTTGTGATTTGATGTTGATGCCTTATTTGACTGCAAACAGAGAGAGTCAGTGTTTCTTTTCCTTTTTTTTCTTATCTTTCCTCACTTCTTCCCTTTCTTCCTCTTCACCGTTTTCCTATTTACTTTTGTATTTTGTATCTTTTTTTTAATTCACATTTATATGCCGCCTTCTCCGGAGACTCAGGGCAGCTTACAATCTTTTGAGCACAACCCATAACGCGCCAGCAATAGCCTTCATTCTATTGTATATGCCTGCTTATTACTGGGGCTTTTGGCACCCCCAAGTGGCATTTTACAAAGTCAGCTTATTGCCCCACAATCTTGGGTCCTCAATTTACCTACCCCAGGAGAATGGATGGCTGAGTCAATCTTGAGCCTGGTGGGATTCAGCCTGCACTAATTGCAGGCAGCTGGAGCTAAGTGCTAGGTGTTTAACAGCCTGCACCACCAAGGCTCTTGCCTATTGCACCACCTTATAAGCTCTTCTATTTTATCTTATAACCCAATAAAATGTTAAACAAGGGAAACAGTCAATCTTCTTAGAGTCAAATTTGACTCCTGGGGACTCCATGTTTTCTCAGGAACAACATGCAGTTTGCTATTTTCTTCTGGGATGTACGTGTGTCTGTCCCAGACTGGTGTATAGGCCTGGTAGTCTCTCATCCAAGAGTTAGCCTGGCCCTTCTCAGCTCAGACATTGTCATTTACCTGTCGTTACCTGCTGAGCAGTGCTGGGATTCAATTTTTTTTAACTACCGGTTCTGTGGGCGTGGCTTGGTGGGCGTGGCAGGGAAGAGATACTGTAAAATCTCCATTCCCTCCCCACACCTGGGGGAAGGATACTGCAAAATCCTCATTCCTTCCCCACCCCACTAACCTGCTTTCCAGCTCTGTTCTCCTGTGCAGGGCAACTAAAGAAGACCCAGCCAATCAGCTGGGACTCAATGGGAGGTAGAAAATAGATGGGGGCGGGGCCAGTCAGAGGTGGTATTTGCCGGTTCTCCGAACTACTCAAAATCTCTGCTACCGGTTCTCCAGAACCAGTCAGAACCTGCTGAATACCACCTCTGCTGCTGAGACTTTGAATTCACAACTGAGGTTTAAATCAAGGTCCAAAGGCGATGGACCAAGCAACGTACAGGAAGTTATTCATTTAGTGACCATTCAAAGTTACAACAGCCCCCCCAAAAGTGACTTTTGACAGTTTTTCACCCTTATGACCATTGCAGCATCCCCATTGTCAGGGGATCAAAATTCAGAGGCTTGATAACTAGCATGTATTTATGACCGCTATTGGGATCATGTGATCATCTTTGTGAACTTCTGACACCAGGCTCAAGGCAATGACTCAGCCTTCCATCCCTCGGGTAGGTAAATTGAGGACCCAAGGTTGTTGGGGCAATAAGCTGACTTTGTAAAATGCCGCTTAGTAATAAGCAGGCATATACAATGGAAGGAAGGCTATTGCTGAGCGCATTGGGTTGTGCTCCAAACATTGTAAGCCGCCCTGAGTCTCTGGAGAAGGGCGGCATATAAATATGAATAAAAAAAAAAATCCCATCTGCATTGCATTAAGGACTTAGAATACTGAGCTACAAATCATGTAGTTATTAGTTCTGGCTTTGCCATCCCAAACTAAAATTTCTCTCTGCATTCATTCTTCACCCCACATTGACTCTGCATTCAGTATAAAAATAGTGACTTTCCTCATTGTCTTAAAGATATGGACCAAGTCGTGTAGCATGGAACATTGTGTGAACCTTCTGGAAAATTCTGCTGCCTTTCCCTCTGCATTGGACTGCAAAAGCCTATAATCCCCTATGCAAATTATTATGGGTTTTGAAATGCAGTGTTTTTATTTGAAGGGCACCAAGCTTGGAGAATGCAGCTTTTCAATGCAATGATTGGAGAAATACCACAGGGAGAGCATCCCATGCATTTGAAAGAACGAACCTGCCTATGTTTCGTGGGAAGTAAGTTGGGACTTATTTTTAAAAAAAGGATCTCTGGGTGTTTGCAAAGGATCACGCCCTTTGCTCGCAGGGGGCAACATACCGAAAACTTGCTTACCCAAAGCAAGGGCAAAGGAATCAACAAAGTCAAGACGAGCACAATAAGGAGGCAGAGCATCTACCAAGCTCTGTGGCTGCCATCTTGTTTTTTTTTTAAATTCCTTTCACATGTGGTGCTGATCAAAAGTGAACTTCTGTCCGATCTAGAAAGATATTAACAGAATAACAGAGTTGGAAGGCACATTAGAGGTCTTCTAGTCCAACCCCCTGCTCAGGCAGGAAACCGTATGTCATTTCAGACAAATGGTTGTCCAATCTCTTCTTTAAAACTTCCAGAGTTGGAGTACTCACAACTTCAAGGGGGCAAGTCGTTTCACTGATCAATTGTTCCAACTGTTAGGAAATTTCTTTTCTTCCTAGTTCTAGGTCGGGGTCGCCAACCTTTTGGACCTCAGGGACCACCAAACTCATAATTTTAAATCCCGTGGACCAGAGACCCTGGGAAAATCCCCCAAAAAGTCTGCAGGAAAATTCCCCATCCCATTTTCCTACTGATCGATCATTCTTTATTTGGGATCGCAGGATACCGTCACCAGCTCCGTTCTCAGTGGGAGAGAGAGAGAGAGACTTTTGGCTTCATGCAAGGAAAGCAGCAGAAGCAGCAGAAGTCTTTCTTTCTCTCCCCCAAACTCCGCCAGAATGGCGCAGCCTCTTGGAGCAGGATGCCTTGCAGGGTCCCAAAGAGTCATTTCTGGCAGAGATTGGGGAGAGAAAGAAAGACTTTTGCTGCTTTCCTTGCGTGCAGCCAAAAGCATAAGAAGAAAGAAGTGGAAAGAAGCAGCCCGGTGGCTAGGCCAGGCACGTGGGGCGAGCAGGGCAAGTTTCCCCGTTCCGCCCTTTCCCCCCTCCCCCCACTACCTCATGTTGTTCGCAATGCAAGCGATGCAAACTTTGTGTTCCCATGGGCTATGTGGTGGCGCAGCCTTGTATTCCCACACAGCCTGGATTAATTGCTTTGGGGGGGTGCTTCGGGGGTGACATTTCTCTGTGGACCACCAAAATTTTCTCACAGACCACCAGTGGTCCCTGGCCCACTGGTTGGCCCACTGGTTGGTTCCCTGGCCCACTGGTTGGTGACCACTGTTCTAAGTTGCTTCTCTCCTTGAATAGTTTCCACCCATAGCTTCTTGTCCTGCCCTCAGGTGCTTTGGAGAATAGCTGGACTCCCTCTTCTTTGTGGCAATCCCTTGGATATTGAAACACTACTATCATGTCACCTCTAGTCTTTCTTTTCATTAAACTTATTTAGAATAAACATATTTTTCCAGTTACACAGCCGTGGTCCCTCTTCAACGTTTATTTCGTTCCTCCTGCCTCAGGAAACTTCTCTCGATGACATGCCCAATGCAACTTCGCCTTTTGCCTCCTGGCTTCCAACCCCTGGCAAGTTTCAGCTGGAAATCGAGGCAGTGAAAGGCAAGGCACAAACACTGGTGGTGTTTTTTTTTTTAAATATTATTATTTTTTTGCCCAGAGCAGCTGCTGAAGGGAAGCGAAGGGAAGTCAAATGTCAGCCTCTGTAACCCTTCTGCTGTATTTCGAAATGTATGACTTGAATCTGTAATTGTGTCTGATTGGCTGGCCACAAAAACAAATGCCAGCAAGGCGGGGAAGTGGGGCGGGTGCATGACCCACATTTGTTTCCTACTGTACGCTGGTTGTGTAATTCAAATTTATCTCCTGTAAAAAAAATAAAAATAAAAAAAAGTCCTGTGGAAGGCCTCACTTCCCAGCAGATGGCAGCAAAATAGAGAAAAAGTGGGTGTAAAGAGGCAGCCGCCACCGACAAAAGATTGGAGCTCTCTAACAGCCTTAGTTTCACTTGTCTGCTTTTGAATCCAAGGTAAGTTAAGCCAGGCAAAGAGGTTTGGATATGGGTTGCATTTAGGCCTGGCTTTCGTCTGTCTGAGACAGCTGCAAATCCCACATTGGGATGCTAGGGATCAACATTTAAATTATCTGGTGGCAGTTGTTGTTGTTTTTTTTCTTCCCTGCACTGTTGGGTTTTCTTGACAACTTTTAATGTTTTGAAGGGTTATGTAATTTGCAGATCCTTTCCCTGTACCTATGTGACCCTTTGAAGATTGGCATCCAAAGCTAAGCAATCCTCAAGCTTGTTAAATGTGAGATTATTATAAAGTAGGACTCCTCTAGTTTGTAATCAGCATCTGGGTTCAGGCTGCAAAATTAGGAACAGAGATCGGTGCAAAACTGCAAATCAGGCCAGTGGGCTTCCCTGCACCCTCCTTGCAGCTGGTAAAGGAGTGGAAATATAGTAAAATCTGAGGCAGGATTCTCAATGCATATTTTGCAGGATTTTATTTTTCTTCATAGACAAGTCAAGATGGGGACATTTCAAGAAGGTTCATTACCCTTTATTTTTAATCTTAAAACTTTGCTCTCTCTTTGTGCCTTTAGAGGCAAAAAAACTAGGCTTGTGAATATGTAAGTTGAACTGTCATCCATTTAGAGTATACCTGTGATTGATTGATAGGGTGGAAAATTCCATGAAACTGACATTTATTTTCTTTTCCATGTAGAGTTAAAGCAGTAGACTGACATTACTACGGTGTTCATAATGTGTAATTTCCTGTCCAGCAATCGCACAGAAGGTAAGAAACACATTTCATAATCTTATTTTAATTTCTTCTCATGTTTTACTTTTTTTAAAACCAAGGGTATTCTTTTGAATCTGAAGTTCCGAAATCAGATTTTGAAACAGATTCTGTTATCTGGATTTTCATGGCTTGTATCTCATTTCTTTTTCGGGTGCTTTTATTTTGAGGTGTTACTGGCAACATAAGCCTTGTTTGAAGTTCAAGTTTATGTGTTAAAGTTTGTTTTCTACTCGATTGTGTTTTACGGAGAATTTGGTATGGTTGTTATTCAGAAAATAGAAAAGGATCAATATCCATGTAGAGGAGCAGTTATGAGGAAAAATTTCCCGAATCTAGCCAGGAGAGCTCTTGTATAGCTTCATATAATGACTTCAGAGATATAAACCATCTTATTAATTTTGCTCCTTTGTTTCTCCGTGTTCTTTGCCTGGCAAATATTTTGACAGTTGTAGTGATAAACTTCCAGTTTTCCCCAATTCCACCCAGTTTTAATGACGGGATACAGAGAGCTTTGATTGCAATTGACCTTGAGGTTAGCGTAAGCCTCTCACAATTCAGCACAAGCTGTCGACAAGAATTAGCAAAGGCAAATCTTCTCACACTCACCAGAAAAAGACATATTTTGGGATAGTATTTGAGCAAAGCCATAAGGAGGAGAAACCATCGGATAACAGTAAAAAGTTAACATTCATTCTGCAGATGATGCACCTTTTTTAAAAAAAACCTTCTTGCAAGAAAATATTTTTAAATCCTTGCAAAAGAATAATGTTCAGTTCCCTGAAATTATGAGATTTCCAATGGCTGAATTTCCAGAGTCATCTTATATTAGTTAAATGTAATTATGGGATCAGCACAGGTTGCATTATTTAGATTTCCTGTTGTGAATGGCATTGCCTCATCCAGAATTTGTTCAGGACCAAAGTGGTCATTCTCAGAATAAATACTTAATACTTAAAAATATTTTCTTGCAAGAAGTTTTTTTTAAGGTGCATTTCATCCTATTTTCACTCAGCTGGTCTAATCTTTTGTTATGGGGAATTGGGGTAGGAGAAGAAAAGAGGAGTAAGCCTACTTTAAAAAAAATAGGCGGCATATTTTTCATGCAAATAATAAATGACCAGAGCCCCTAAACTGAGCTGAGTCTGTTTTCCTCCAGGAAGATATATTATTTCCGGGGGCGACTGGATTTTTTTTAAAAGGGAATAACAAAATATAAATGCATCGATATAGTTGATAGACCAGATTCAAATAAAACAACAATCTTACAGGTAATGTAAGATGGGGAGGCAATTTAAAAACATCAAAATGGAAGCTACCATGCGATTGAAGTCCATCTGCTTTTAAGGGGAGGAGCTTCAAACTCGGCGGTAGTGCCATCTTTACTTTTAAAGCCCCGCCCTACAGATACCATATTTTATTGGTAAATAAATCGAGTTGAAATTGGAAAGGATCATTTCTAAGAAATTGTAGTTAAATAAGGGCATAGATCTCAATGGCAGGATGAAAAAAATGAATGTTCTTAAGTATTTTGTTAAAATAATGCCTTAATGAAATTAAGTATATGTCCTTCCTCTAAGATTTTTTTTTCCTGAGTATTTGGTTGAATCCATTTTTTTTTCTTTTGTGGCCTTCACTTCTAATAGATGCTTACATTACAGCAGCAATTAATAATTTAGATTGCATTTAGGTTAATGGAATTTTATTACTTAGAAGATCGCCTTTTATAGTCAGTTACATTCAATAAACTTGACTTTCGTTTCATACCTGCAACTGGAAAAGTGTGCCAAAAAGAGAGCAGATGAGCTATTAAAGTAATTTCCAATGCCGAGCTGGTCTAGTCTCAAGTTAAATATTTTTATATCTCGTGGATTGGATTAGCAGAATGCAAGACTTGCTGAAGCAATCATATTTTGGACTTTTAGTAAAAGAAAAAAAAACCAATCCCTGCTTCTAATCTATTCAGTATCCTCTCTTTATTATTATGATTTGGAAGTTAGAAATATAAAGGAAGAAAAACTCTGTAGTTTTATATGCATGTATGTTTGTAGTTTTGAAAATTAGAGCAAGCTCAAAATGCTTCAATGCTAAATGAATGTACAACTTAGATTTAATTTTTCGATGTGAATAAGTAGAGACATTTTATTATTCTATGCTCTATATTGTATTTGAGTTTTTTCCTTTCTCTAAGCAAGAAAAAGGGAATACAGAAAAATATTTTGATATTTTAAAAATTTCTCTAAAGGACTTAATTTATAATATATGTGTATAATGCAATAGATAATTGATTTTTATCTTCCATAATTGTGCCTCATGTTTTTTGGACACATGCACCTTGTTCTTTCAGCATCTCAAAACTAATTAATTTAGGCATTAAAACAAATTAGTTGGGCATTTCTTTGAGCAAGGGAGCAGGGTTGTACAATTGTTGAAAATGTGCCTCCTTTTCTTTGTATAAAATATCATTAATCGGATAGCAAATTTTACAACGTTTAAGGAAATTTCAGTTAGTTAATCCAAGTGAGTTGGTTTCATCCTCCTTTACTTCTCTGTGTTAAATTTTACATTTTAAACAGGGCCTTGCAATCTAACGGCTGCAGGTACAGGCCAGCATATCTTATCCGATAAAGTCTATTTGTTAAGATTTAGCGAATTAATACTACAGTTTTGAATAAAGTTACACAGAAGTATGTAATTATTTTCATTGTTGAACAACAGTGTAATTATTGTAATTTACAAACTTGGAACAGAAATTATACCGAATTATGAAGCTTGACATAGAATTTATACCAGAGGAAGGGTTTTTTTTTTTAAAGTCTGTGAGGCCTGGTATTATTAAATTTTGGGTCGTTGAGTTGCAAGCTGTGTATTGTCAGGAATATAAACCTTTTCTTTTTTAATGATACTACAGAGAAGTAAAAAAAGGTTTCTGGCAATAGTGCATGTGAGTGAAGCTGTATGTGTGTGAGTGGCACAAGTGCATCTACCAGGGATACAGGGTGGAAGTGATGTCATGTCCCTCATGACATTATTTGACAAATGACATAAATGATGTAATTTATATCCTTCCTGCCCAAGGATGTCATGACTTTTATGATGTCATAAGATACTTGCTCTGGGTATTTGGACATTGATTTAAATACACAAAAATCAAAAAGATCTATTTTTTTATACTTTCACCCAAAGTTGATTAATTATGTGCCATCAATTTAGTTTGAACTCTTTTAATGACCACAAAGACCATCCCAAAAAGAGTAATCTTTATTGGGGCATCTGCTTTTCATATAAGATCTGTTCATATTAAAGTGTTATACAGAGGCGGGCTGCACATACTGTAACAACCGGTTCGCTGAAAATGTGAGTGCATGCCCCCTTCATTTAAAAATTATTATTAAAATTATTATAAAATTATTTTAATTTTTGTCATTCACATTTCATTTTATCCTTTCTTTAATTATTCTATTGCATTATTTCTTTTATATTAGTGTAAATTCTTCTCCCATGGTGGGTTGTCCCGTGGCAAGTTGGCTACAGCAAATTGGGTGCGGTGTGTTGGCTGTGGCAAGTTGTCGTAGACCCAATGAGTGGTAGGTTTCTTGTTAATAGGGGCATACTTATACTTATGAAAGCACAGTGATTGAAATCTGTGTCAGAGTTTAAGGCTTCAATATTTCTCCCTTTTTTATTTTTACACAAGGTACCAGAAAGTAATATGTATTGTAAAGTAAGTTAACGTTGCTAAGATGTTTGTGACATCTTTCTTTATATGTAACAAAGTTTTACAAATCAGTGTGACTGGGCCTTGATGCTACCATGATGTATAATATTGAGTCCTCTGGGGTAACACAGATCAGGAAATCAAAGTTATGAATGCTAATGCTACTTTTATTATAAGATTGTGTCATGCCCCCTTCGGAATCGGAATCTGTGTGGAAAGATGAGCTGGAACAAGAGCTGACAGAGATTGAGAGGGTGGCTCCGTTGGCCTTGGAGGAAACTGGGGAAGGGCAGAGTCCATCCAGGCAAGGCTTTTCTGAATTAGTAAGGCCTGCAGACAGGCAGAGCTCAGAAGAGCAAGGACTAACACCTCCTGATCCGAGAGCAAGGAGGGAAGAGAGATGGCGAGATCAATGCAGATTGAGCCGGCTATGAGGGAGGAGAGTGCCCCACCCCCTTTCACAAGGCACACCTGGGGACTGAGATGTAAGGAGGTGCTGGTGGGAGGGGCATTTGTTCGGAACAAACGTTAACTCTGTGGAGCCTTGTGTGCACTTGCCAATGCCTGGAGATTGCTGTGTTCTGTCTTGTGGGGCTCGCCAGTTTGCCTGCTTGGCTGAACTTCTTTTATCTTTATTTCTTTATATTTGGATTTATATGCCGCCCCATCTCCGGGGGGACTCGAGGCGGCTTACACAAAAACATATACACAGTATAAAACTCATTCCAAAATTTGCCCAATCCAAATAATTCTAAAATATTAAAATATCCCAAAATTAAAAACCCCAACCCTGTTCAATCCAGGCCGGCCTGTGAAAACAGCCAAGTCTTTAGATCACGGCAGAAGGAGCGCAGGTCAGGGGCCAGACGTAGCTCCAGGGGTAGTTGGTTCCAAAGGGTGGGCGCCCCCACAGAGAAGGCCCTCCCCCAGGGGACTGCCAACCGACATTGCCTGGCCGACGGCACCCCCAGGAGGGCCTGTCTATGGGAGCGTACCGGGTGATTGGATCTCGATGCTGGTAGGAGGCGCTCCTGCAAGTACCCCGGACCCAAGCCATGCAGGGCTTTATAGGTTAACACTAGCACCTTGAATCTTACACGGAAGGCAACTGGCAACCAATGCAAACTGCGCAGGAGGGGTGTCACATGGGAGAATCTGGCTGCTCCCATCACCGCCCACGCAGACGCATTTTGCACCAGCTGAAGCCTCCACATAGTCCGCAAGGGCAGCCCCAGGTAGAAAGCATTGCAGTAGTCGAGACGGGAGGCCACGAGTGCATGAGTGACCGTGCATAGGGAATCTTGGTCCAAGTAGGGATTCTTGCTCTGGTTAGCTTGGCTAACCTGGCTTATTGGACTACTGGCCCTGGTTAATGTTTGGGCTAACCAGGTTTATTGGACTGCTGGCCCTGGTTGCTGTTTGGCTAACCTGGCTTACTGGCTTACTCTCAGCCAGAGGCTTCTGAAAGTGCATGTGAGAGTTTTGCTCCAGGATTTGTAGTGAATGTGAGCACAGTTGGAGCAATAAAGGGGAGTTAGACCTGTTCTCTGGTTGTGTTGCTTTAGTGCCACGCCCTGGGTCATCACAGATTACAGCACAAATCCTTGATTTATGACTGGTTGCTTAGCGACAGTTTGAAGTTATGACAGACCTCATGGGCAGGGGTGGGATTCTACCGGTTCTGTCCACTTCTGTAGAACTGGTTGCTCTGAAGTGTAGCAAACAGAGAGCATATATAGAACTGGTTCTATGTTTGCTGCTGCTTTGGCCCACCCGCCTGTCTGGGTTCTTACCTGACCTTTATTCCCTGCGTTTTCAACCGCAGCTGCTTTGCGCGGCACAGCTGCAGTTGAAAAAGCAGGAAAAAGGGCTTTTCCAACTGCTGCGCACTTGCACGCAGTGTTGCTCAGCTGTCCGGGCAGCTCAACAGGTCGTAAATTGCACTTGCGCGACTCGCATGCGCACGCAACGCAGAGCGACAGAACCGGTAGTTATACGGTCGGATCCCATCCCTGCTCCTGGGGGCACTTATGAACCTGGTTTTAAATTTCCAGCAGTTGCCCTCCCAACAGTCATATGACCACGTTGGCAACTGATCCAAATTTACATCCATTTGCAGCCCCCTACAGTCACGTGGCCGTGTTTTACAACATTTTTGTTGCTGAAAACTGGCATTTACTTTGGATTTTCAGCAAAACCAGCCCATAAAGAACCATTGGTTTGATTAACACCCTAAATAAAGGGTTAGAACTAGATGGCTTCAATGCTAACAGCCCTCCCAAAGTGGAAATGGACCGTCATGTGGTCAAAAAAGTCAAGATGACTTTCATGATGATACAAAGTTCTTCCTTCAATCATACCCTTGTGGCTACCATCTTTTAACTACATCCTTTGTGGACAATTCTGGAGTAGATACCGAAAAAGACTTCTGTTGCTATGTGCATTCTGGCTTGACTTCATGGAGAGGAGAAACTTACCTTACAATTGAGATCAAATGTGGTACTAATACCGCTGTATAAAGCCTTAGTAAGACTACACTTAGAGTACTGCATCCAATTTTGGTCACCACACTATAAAAAAGATGTTGAGACTCTAGAAAAAGTACAGAGAAGAGCAACCAGGATGACTAGGGGACTGAAGGCTAAAACATACAATGAACGGTTGCTGGAACCGGCCTTGGCTAGTCTAGTAAAGAGAAGTTTCCCAGGGAGACAGGATAGTGGTCTTCCAATATTTGAGGGGCTGTCCCAGAGAGGAGGAAGGGGTCAAGCTATTTTCTAAAGTGACTGTAGGCCAAACTAGGAATAATGGATGGAAACTGAACAAGGAGAGATTCAACCTGGAAATAAGGAGAAACTTTCTGACAGTGAGAACAATCAACCAATGGAAGAAAAGTTGCCCTCGGAAGTTGTGGGAGCGCCATCTCTTGAGACTTTCAAGAAGAGATTGGACTGCCATTTGTCAGAAATGGTGTAGGGTCCCCCGCTTGGGCGGAGGGGTTGCACCAGATGACCTACAAAGTCCCTTCCAACTCTGATTACCTGTTATCTGTAGCCAAGTAGGACTTCATGAGGGCCATCTTTGGTTCTGAACTCCAAGGAGATTTCAACCCAGGAAAAATAGAAAATACCCAAAAGTAAATCAGTGACCCAAGTAGCTGGAAAAAGACTGGTGTTACAAAGCCAGTCAAAACCCAGTTTTCAACCAATGGTAGCAACTGATGGCCTCACGCAGGGAGAGTGACAGTAATTTAATTGAGAGGTGACAAAGGCATGCTTGTTCTGGCAAGATCAGTATGCTCCAGAAATTATCATAATTGGTTTACTGCTCAAAGAAGCAGGAAAGGGTCTCATACCCCAGTAAATACCAATTATTAAATAAGAAGCTTGGATCAAGGAGAATCCCAAACTCTATCCACAAATAAATTAAGAAGACTGCAATCAGCCTATCCTCCCCACCAAAATGTTTCTGTCTAATTCATGTGTATTAAAGTTCATCCCGATTTTCTGAGGTTCGAGGATGAAATTTTAGGCTTTTCCCCTCAATATGATTTTAGAGGGCGGGTTTTGTATTCAAGGAACTGTGTTATGTTTGAAGAGTGAGAGAACATCATTCTAATCCTGAAAATAAGGTCATCCATCTCTTGGAACTGTGTGTTTGTGCATGTGTGTGTACACTTTCATCAAAGCTATTAGGAGGGAAGATTAGCGGCAGGGCAGACCTCAGTATCACATGGTTCATCAGATGCTGGCAGCAGACAAAAAGCCTATTTATGTTATAAGAAAAGGGTTATGGAACAGAAAGGGGAGCAGTGATGCCTGGTGGCCAAATAAATCATCAGACCATTGAATAGATCAAGCGCCTTACTCTTTCAGCAATTTCAAATCATTCACTCGATTGAGGGCGTTTCCAAGTCTACTTTGAGAGTTTCCAAGTCTACAGAACTGCATTCAGTTTTGGTCGCCACGATGTAAAAAAGATGTTGAGACTCTAGAAAGGGTGCAGAGAAGAGCAACAAAGATGATTAGGGGACTGGAGGCTAAAATATATCAAGAACAGGTACAGCAGTGGTGGGATTCAATTTTTTTTACTACCGGTTCTGTGGGTGTGGCGTGGCTTGGTGGGCATGGCAGGGGAAGGATACTGTAAAATCTCCATTCCCTCCCCACCCCACCAACCTGCTTTCCAGCTCTGTTCTCCTGCGCAGGGCACCCAAAGAAGATCCAGCTGATCAGCTGGGACTCAGGAGGCAGAGAATAGATGAGGGCGGGCCCAGTCAGAAGTGATATTTGCAGTTCTCCGAACTACTCAAAATTTCCACTACTGGTTCTCCAGAACTGGTCAGAACCTGCTGAATACCACCTCTGGGTAACAGGAACTGGGTATGTCTATTTTGATGAAAAGAAGGACTAGGGGTGACATGATAGCAGTGTTCCAATATCTCAGGGGCCACCACAAAGAAGAGGGAGTCAAGCTATTCTTCAAAGCACTTGAGGGCAGGACAAGAAGCCATGGGTGGAAACTAATCAAGGAAAGAAGCAACCTAGAACTAAGGAGAAATTTCCTGACAGAACAGTTAACCAGTGGAACAACTTGCCTCCAACCGATGGGCCGTAAGAAAATTTTGGTGGGCCGCAGAGAAATCTCACCCCCAGAGCACGCCCCCCAAAGCATTAATCCAGGCTGCGCAGAAATACAAGGCTGCACTGCACACATGGCCCGTGGTAACCCTCCCCACCTACTCACTCCTTATCCGGCAAACTTGCCTGCTAAATTGCTATTTTTCCTTTTTCCGATCATCAGCTGTTCTGCTGTGCCGGGAGATTTAGATTAGCTAGAACAGGGGTCTCCAACCTTGGCCACTTTAAGACGTGTGGACTTCAACTCCCAGAATTCCTCAGCCAGTTGGCTGAGGAATTCTGGGAGTTGAAGTCCACACGTCTTAAAGTGGCCAAGGTTGGAGACTCCTGAGCTAGAACGCAGGAAATCATTGGACTTCTTGCTTTCTAGCTAGTCTTTAGATCTTCAGCTCTGCTTTTAAGCACAGCCGAATCTCCCTTAGGACTGAAGGTTCTATTATTCAGTGCAGAGGCAAGCAAATTTGAGAGACTGAGCTAGCCAATAGCAGATAGCTAGATCACTGAATGACTCTGTGAGCAACTCAATCTGCCTGCCTGCTTTGCCTGATTTTGGGTAAAATTTGCTCTTTTTTAATAAAAATTTCTATATTTACATACATGATGTGTTGTGAGTTAATTTTGCGAGTTTGCTTGCTAGCAAATTTTATGAGTTTGCTTGCAAGCAAATTTTATGTGACAGACTGAGCTAGCCGATGGCAGAAAGATAGATCTCTGAATGAATCTGTGATTCTGTGAGCAACTCAATCTGGCTGCCTGCTTTACCTGCTTTTGGGTAAAAGTTGCTCTTTTTTTAATAAAAATGCAATATTTATACAAATATTTATAATATTTACATACAAGCCATGCCCAGCCAGTCACATGACCACCAAGCCACACCCACAAATTAGGCCACACCCACAAAACCGGTTAGTGGTCCCTGGGATTTAAAATTATGAGTTTGGTGGTCCCTGAGGTCCAAAAGGTTGACAACCCCTGGACTAGATGACCTATAAGGTCCCTTCCAACTCTGTTGTTCTATTTGTGGGAGCTTGAAGTCTAGAGAGGAGAAGCTGACATACAGTACTTGTCTAAGGAAGACAAGCAAAGGTGTTCTGCTTATTACGCTCTGGATGGGTATAAAGCAGACAGAGCAACTCCACAAAGCATCTATACAAAGTCTTTTTTATTGGTTCATCAGGCATCCTGTCAACTCACAGTTATGACGAGGTTCTTCTTAATGTCCAATCCTTTGCATTTCTGAATTGTGGTGTAGAAAGATATTAAACTCTCATCCCTATATTTTATCCCATAGTCATAGAGGCAGGGGTTATAGCTGCTACCATGAGGCTGTGTGTTCAGGCAAGAGAGAAGAAACCTCCCCCAACCCACCAAGGGTCAATTCAGTTACCAATCAGGGTTACAGATGTGACCACATGACATGGACTACATTTCCCAGGATACCTTAACTACATTTACCATGATGCATTCCCTTAAGGGGACAGCTCTCAATTCCTAACTATCTATCCCAAATCCCATTAACTCTAAACTGGCTGGACAGTACAAAAGGTGCATCAGACTGAGGAAGCCTTCATCTAATCCTCTTCATAGTTTAGGACGATGATACCCTGTTCTGATAAATCCTTTGCTGAAACTGAAATAGAAATAATGGTGAAATATGAGCTGGATTATCTAACTGAGCTTGGTTATCTAGGCAGTAAAGTTGTTGATGTGTTTGTGTGTCCATTTGTGCAGAAAAGACATCACTTCCTTAGAGTTGCTTCTCTGCCTCGTCTTTTAGGATTTTTCTCAATGAGAAAATATATATACAAGAATTGATAGCAATAGGAGTGCATGGCAAGTAGAGTGATGATTCAACTATCTCAAAGCTCAATCTTAGCAACTTTAAGAAGTGGGCGCTTCAAGGCTGGCTGGGGAATTCTGGAAGTTAAAGTCCACATGTCCTAAATTGCGGTGGTTGAGAACCACTGAACTGGGGGAACTGCAGCAAGGTTAAATATTGTAATCCCAAGAGCCAGAGATATCTGCAAGTGAAAGGCAGTGTTAAGGTATTCCATTCACAGAAGTGATTGTTGAAATGTCAGCTGCTTTGACATAAGCTTTCTCAAAAAGCACTAAGCACACTTTTGTCCCGGCAAAACCCCTTATATTAAAGGAAGGTGAATTTCTTGCATTCACATTCAGCCAAAGGCCTGGCAAACAGTCTTTCAAGGGTCTAATTAGGAGCACAGGCCTTATCTAGCCTGGAGAGCTGCCAAGTAAATATTTTCAAACGCAGTGCTGACAAGGAAGGACTCAGCACAGAGTCTCTGAGATGCACAGACAGATCTTCACACTGCTGCAATAAATGAATTGTTTCCTGCAAAAGCCCCCTCCCCTTTTGCTCCTCTTTTAATCCCTATGGAAGGGACCATTCACCGTTCACCTGTGGCCTTACTCCCACGTCAACCCTTAGTTCATAATTGTTCTTTTCTTTCAGCAGCTCTGCGCATGCGCAGGCTGGGAATCGGCTCCAGCTGCTCCTGCCTCACTGTTGTCCAACTCTCAAGGTAACTGATAACTGCCAGCCTGCCCTGGCCCCATCTCTGCCTCTGACACAAAGCCTTCATCCCAGCCTTCCTCAGCTTCCAGGACTGGCCCATGTTCCTCCCCAACTTCCTCAGTGTCTGACTCTGCTGCTAGCTCCACTAGCCGCCAGCCAGCCATAACATCAGCTCATCCTGATCCCATTCCTAGTAAGCTCACATACTGATGTGTATATTGGTCACACAACGAGTTCAAGTTTCCTGGTGCATACTAGTTGAGCTTAACAGAAAAGCTAAGTGGTTTGTCACCAAGGAAAAGGGAGAGCTGAAGGAATAGAGAGAAGAAGAGGGATACAAGGAGTCAGCATAGACTTCTGTTTCCCTCTTTTGCTGTTCTGTTGTATGGCTTTGATGTGCCTTCGCCACATGGCCTATTTTTTGTTCCTGTTGCCATCAACACTTGTGGTCATGCCAGAAGCCTTAAGAACAGGGAAATGCTGATGTTGACTATGCAAAAACAAGCAGCATGCCATTTCTCAGTGAAATGGCATGCTGCTTGTTTTTGCACATATACCTGTGAGGCAGGTAAGTTGTGAAACGGGTGCGGATTTAGCCTGCTAGCCCAAGTCTGTCTGCTCCAATTGGCAAGAGCTCACCCAAATCTTGCCAAAGGTCTTCCTGACCTGGGTGGAGTCAGGAATCATCCTGATTCAATCCAAATAAGGATCCATGACAGGCAATGCAATATTGGTTCTCTCTGCCAGATTATGGGTTTGGAAAAAAACAAAGAATGCAGTTAAAGCTTGCCGAATCCAAACTGGGAGATGAATGAAAAAATAGCGACAAAAGAGAATATTTGTAGTTCAGGGTTGAACGGTGGGGCCCTTGTGCTCTCTGAGCTTGGTAGTTTTCTTGCAGATGTTTCATTACCCAACTAGGTAACATAATCAATGCTAGAAGGCGGTTTGTACTCTGTTTATACAGGCAGTCCTCAACTTACAAACACAACTGAGCCCAAAATTTCTATTGCTATGGGAGACAGTTGTTAAGTGAGTTTTGCCCCATTTTACGAACTTCCTTGCCCCAGTTGCTAAGTGAATCACTGCAGTTGTTAAGTTAGTAACACAGTTATAAAGGGAATCTGGGTTCCCCATTGACACAAGGACAGTTTTTCCCTGAACACCATCACTCTGCTAAACAAATAATTCCCTCAACACTGTCCAACTATTTACAAAGTCTGCACTACTAATACTATTAATCTTCTCATTACTCCTTATCACCCATCCCCTCCCACTTGTGACTGTATGACTGTAACCTTGTCACTTGTATCCTTACGATTTATATTGACTGTTTCCTAGTATGATTTGATTGCTTATTGTACCCCATGACTATCATTAAGTGTTGTACCTTATGATTCTTGACTCTTGATGAATGTATCTTTTCTTTTATGTATACTGAGAGCATTTGCACCAAGACAAATTCCTTGTATGTCTGATCACACTTGACTAATAAAGAATTCTATCTATCATCTACCTATCTACCTATCTATCTATCTATCTATCTATCTATCTATCTATCTATCTATCTAAAAGAACTGTTATAAGCCGAGGACTACCTGTATTTGCAATATTGGGTAGATCTGCTTCCAATAGGTTTCCATTTAGGTTGCTGGTTTATCACCTTTATGGCCTTGCATGGCCCAGGATCATTTGACCTACAGGAACACTTCTCTCTACAATTTCTACCTCTCCCACCAGAGATGACAAAAACATGAAAACAATGTCGTCTGAGGGGAGATAAGCCTTCTCTGTTGTTACTGAAAAGACTTTTGGAGTTTCCTCCATGTGGTTGGAGATCTTTGATTTCCACACTGTGTCCTGGCATGAGTGCGCTGCAGCTGGAGAAGAAGCAAAGGAAAATTCATTAATCATCCTTGGAGGTTGGCCAAGTTGCTCCAGAGACAAAGCTGGAATCAGAGATATTTGGGAAAGAACTTTCAAGATGGCGGAGGTGTATCTACAGGGTATGGTCAAAAAAAGTCTGTAAATTCTAGGCAACGAAAGGCCAGGGGTAGCTCTTAAAGACTTTCTGAAGATGTTGTTAGTTGTTTGCTTTAACAACAAGTAAGTATTAATCAACTAAGAAGAATGGTCTATCAAGTATGAATGCACTAGTGTTTCTAATGTATGTTACTTTTATTGTGAGTAAACAATATAGGGTGAAGGGGAAAGTGTGGAATCATCCCTTTTCCTAGTAGTCTAAATTCTCATGGCATCACTGAAGCAAATAAAAGCAAATAATCATACATGTAAAGTATGTGTAATCATACATCCAACAATGTGATGGATCAACACCGGTGAAATTCAAGGCCACCAACAGTCATATGGAGCTCATTGGGTGACTTTGACCACTCGCTTTCTCTCACCTCAACCTACCTCATAGCCTGATTCTTGTGGAGAAAAATTGGAGGAGGAGGCCACAGTAAATCCTTGACTTATGACCATAATTGAGCCTGGAATTACGGTCATAATTTCTTGTGGTTGTAACTTGAGGCATCCTGTGACCAAACTTAATTTTTTTGACTTCTTTTTTGCAGTGGTCATTAAGAAAGTGCCACAGTCGTTAAATGTATTGATTTTTCCCAATAGGCATTTTTTTTGTCAAAAACCAGAAATAAATACTGAAAACTGGCAAAAACAGTCGTAAATTGTGACCATGGGATGCTGTTAACGGCTCTAAAGGTGAGCTGGTTCCCCCGAATGCAATCACTTGACCTCAGGGATGGGACGGATTGTAAGTTTGACAATAAGTAGCTTTTGGAAGGTCTATCATAACTTTGGATAGTCGTTAAGCAACTGGTTGTAAGTCAAAGATTGTATGTGATTAAAGCTCCACCTGTTGTTGTTTTTTTATGTGTGCGGCCACCTTCTATTTTTTCTGCCTGGTATATGGCCGGTTGCATCTCTTGCTAACATGCAGGCTGCAGTGCACTCCACATTCTAGTTCTGCTCCTTTATCACTGGTCTGGTTGCTTTGGAGCAGAGAAGATGCCACCAACAGTGTCTTCAAAGAAGATCCAGTGGGGGAGAGTCCATACTGGTTTGCTGGAGCCCATTAAGGGACGTGCATGGTTGTTTGCTTTTTGACATGGCTATTCGGTATGCAGACAAGGGCTACACGTTCCATTAGAAAAACTGTGGTCATTCCCAACAAGGCATGGTTTTTAATAATCAGCATGGAGAAGAAGTCCTGGCAGCAATTTCAAAAGAACTATGGAAGTAATTACTGTCAAGACTAAGATATGGTAGAGATGTCAACCATGCCTCTAGGCTCCAAATCCTTCTGTCAAATGCTAGGTTAGATTAGTGTCTGTGAAACATCTCCAGATTTTGATTCATGAGAATAGCAAGCTGGATGAGGATTTCTGGCAGTTGAGGTCCACACATATTAAAGTTTGTCAAGACTGAGAAACACTGCCCTACCCTCACCCCCCCAATAGCACCACAATCAGGGCAATGCAGAGGTGGTATTCAGCCAGTTCTGGCCAGTTCTGGAGAACCGGTAGTGGAAATTTTGAGTAGTTCGGAGAACCAGGAAATCCCACCTCTGACTGGCCCCACCCCCGTCTATTCTCTGCCTCCCATTGAGTCCCAGCTGATTGGCTGGGTCTTCTTTGCTTGCCCTGCACAGGAGGACGGAGCTGGAAAGCAGGTTAGGGGGGTGGGGAGGGAATGGAGGTTTTACAGCAACCTTCCCCTCCCATATCCACCAAGCCACGCTCACCAAGCCACATCATGCCCACCAAGCCACACCCACAGAACTGATAGTAAAAAAATATTTGAATCCCACCACTGGGGCAATGGTAGGGCTGTTCAGGTGGATGAGTATTTCCTAGCAAATATATGGAAGAGACTTGTGGTTTCTTGGCAATCTGAAGTTACCACCCTCTCCATACCTCTTTGGGTAACCCGAATGGCACATTACACCCTGGATGGTGCATTGGTGTTGATATTTTGATAACTCAGAATTTGCATAGAAACTTAATATTCCAAAGACTATTTTAATACATGTTACCTTTGAGTTTTAGCATGGTCTGTCCCACATCCTCTTCCATTCATGTTTGAAGTTTCTTCTGATGTACAGTCGGATAATCCCAAGTGACTTTTCCCTTATTGATTCATACTTATTTATCACCGCTATCGGCAAACTCTTCTTTTCACAGGTCTGAATAATTCAGAGTTTCAGGGAGGGAAAAAAAAACTTTCACAAGCCCCATCAAAAGAATTATTGAGTAGGTAGTTGGAAGAGGCGATGTAGAACATTGTGTGTATGTGTGTTTTCAATCACCATGTTGGCACAACATATGAAGAAGGTTTTTTTTTAATCTGACTTTCTCTTGCTAACCCAAAAAAATGCATATCTTAGTGCTTGGCATTAGTTAATCCATGGGCTTGATCTGGTCTATTTTTCTTGCTAATCCTAAAAATGCTTCTGTACTTTGGCAGTGCATAGCAACCAGGCAAGAAATTCTACAGGGAAAGGGATCTAAAATGTTGAAATGGCAGCCAGAAGCATGCACTGAGTCTGTTGCTCTGAATATCCCACAGGTGCTTTTTTCAAGAGGCAATTGGCCTTTGTTATTTTTCTTTGAAGACCTTTCGCTTCTCATGCAAGAAGCTTCTTCAGCTCTCTTGAAAAAGCACCTTGGGAACAACCATGACTTGGATGACTGAGAATCTCCATAGACTTTTCCCTGAATAAATCATATCTCCGCCATTTACAAACTGTACATTAAACTGGCCAAATAGATTTCCTTTGAATTGCAGCTCAGTGCTGGTGCTTATATAGCTTTTTTCACCTAGCCAATAGGTTTGGCTTTTTCTGGTAGTCTCCAGACCTAAGGACAAACCAGATCTTGCAGCTGGTATGAGGACCAGCCTTCTGCAAGCACTTCTGAACCAGGTTTCCAAGCTAAGAATCCTTTTCACTACAATATAAAGTGTTGTTTCTCAATGTTGGTGACTTTTAAAAGCTGGCTGGGGAAATCTGGAAGTCCACCTATCTTACAGAAAAACACTGCTATAAAGAATCTGGGCTGGGGTTATTTTTAAACTTCTGATTTCTGATCTTGAACAAGAGAGTAGGCAGACAAGATGTTTAAGAAAACCAAGAGCTATTGTGAATCTGGCCTAGCAGAACCATTCCTTCCTTTCCTAATCCTTCTTTTATTCAGAGTGGGATCTCTGCTAAAAATCAGTTTCCAAGCAGGGAGATATACTTCTCCTGCTTCTGGGAGGAAAGTGAGAACAATATTGGTTTTTGAAAAGCTCTAAACCCTCAGATTATAAATTAGGTGATGGTGTTCCAAGCAGATGGTGACTCATCCAAGTTCTTATTCACTCTCATAATAAAATCATCATCTCTGCTTGGCATTATATTATGAGGTTAGGTTTTTAGGCAATGTCTCTTCACCCATCAGGAAGGAAGGAAGGAAGGAAGGAAGGAAGGAAGGAAGGAAGGAAGGAAGGAAGGAAGGAAGGAAGGAAGGGGCAAAGCAATGCAAAACTGAAGAAAGGAAGGAAGGAGGGAAGGAAGGAAAGAAGGGGCAAGGCAAGATGGAAGGAAGGAAGGAAGGAAGGAAGGGGCAAGGCAAGACAGAAGGAAGGATTGAAGGTAGGCAGGCGGGAAGGGAAGGAAGGAAGTGTTGTGTTTCAAGATTGTGACACAAATAACATCTGATCTTTTTATTTGATTTTTGTCTTTCCAAATGATGGGCTACTGGGTTCAACTCTCATTTGGTGGCTGTTAATTCTGAATGTGATTTGATCGTTTCCAATTTGCACCCCCACCCCTCTGTTGTATCCAGCATATATTAGCACCTGAAGAGAAGGCTGCCATTTACACACTCAGTGCTACATATTCGGTTAAGGATCAGATTTAATTGGCAGTGGAGAAGATCAGCTGCATGGTGTCCAAACAATCTCCTCCATCGTGCAGATTCGATAATTAGGAAAAACAGGCAGGCAAATTGTGAAATGGGGAGGGGGGGAGGAATTAAGGCAAGTGACGCATTCTGTCAGGTTGGAACCTAGCCTGCAAGAGTCAACCTCCCCTGATTTATAGAAATATATCAGCATTTGGCCTGGAAAATTGACCGAGAACCAAAAATAAAGGTTCAGCATGGCTTCTCCAATCCTAAGCAAGCGATCACATTGTTCCTTTCTCCTTTCCAGTATAAAACTAAAAGCCACTTCCCTCACATACGTTATTTAGGATTACTTCCCTCTTAATATTGTCTTGCCCCCAATCATGTATATTTGCATTCTCATCTTTTTTTTTTAGCCACACTTTAAGGACCCTTTGCAAATATTTACAATACAAAAGGAGAGGCAGGGATATTGCTCTGCCTTTGCACCTCAGTAAGAGCTGGAGAAAGTGAGACCCAGAGCTAGGCTTCTCCCCCTAACTGGCATAGGACAGTTAACCCCAATCCATGGGCGATCACAGGAGAAACCAGGATGTGTCATGCTAGCCACCTTCTTCCTTCTCTGTGCCCTCAAGATCTGTTTGGACCGAGTTCTACAGAGGAATTATTGAGTCTGTCATCTGCACCTCTATAACTGTCTAGTTTGCTTCTGCAACCTAACAAGACAGACACAGACTCCAGAGAGTAATTAGGACTGCTGAAAAAACAATTACTACCAACCTGCCTTCCATTGAGGACCTGTATACTGCACGGGTCAAAATGAGGGCTGTGAAAATATTTACAGACCCCTCACATTCCGGACACTATAAAGCACTGCACACCAGAACAACTAGACACAAGGACAGTTTTTTCCTGAACGCCATCACTCTGCTAAACAAATAATCCCCTCAACACTGTCCAACTATTTACAAAGTCTGCACCACTATTACAATTAATATTCCCATCCTTCCTTTCACCCATCTCCTCCCACTGTAACTTTGCTGCCTGTATCCTTACGATTAATATTGACTGTTTCCTACTATGATTTGATTGCTTATTGTACCCTACGACTATTATTGTTATACCTTATGATTCTTGACGAATGTATCTTTTCTTTTATGTACACTGAGAGCATTTGCACCAAGTCAAATTCCTTATGTGTCCGATCACACTTGGCCAATAAAGAATTCTATATTCTATTCTATTCTTCAAGATCAGCTTCCAAGAAGGTCCTGCCAAATTAAGATGGATACTGTTGGCATGTGAGGGATGCCCAGTCCCTGCCCATACGGGTAGGACCTGGTGAACAGGCTATCAAGAACACCCAAAAAGGGCCAAAGGGGTTGGTCACATGGTCACACTTGCATTCTTGACCTTTGTGATTTTCATGTAGACAGACAGTCCCAGTTCTCCAAATTGTCAGTGACTGGGAAAAGGGCAGAAAGGACATTACATCATCTCATGTTTTGATGTAAAATGTGTTAAATAGCAACAACAGTTAACAGGAGCTACTTGGTTTTACAAAATTCAGGCAAACTTTTGAACGAAACCCTAATATCACTTTTAGCACCATTTCTACATATTCCAAGCCCTCGTTGGTTAATTGATGGATTGATCGATCGACTGATTGATTGACTGAGAACACACAGTGCTGTTCAACACCTCCTTAGTCAAAAATGAAGACAACAATATATATTTCCATAAATAATTTTTGGCACGCGCCAAACCCATCCCCACAATACGATCATCAGCTGCATATGTTTGTTTTAATCTTCGGGACTATTTATGTAAAAATACACAGAGGGCAGAGTGTCGGTTTAGCTTCAGCATGTGTAATGAGGAGAAAATACCAGCTGCCACACGGAAATGGTCCAGGTGGATGGAAGCCAAAAACGAAGAAAGAGTGCAGAGGAGAATGGGTGCAAGTAAGATGGTGCTGAGGGCATTGCTTGGCAACAATAATGGCATATACAGCATCCTTAGTTCTCAATTGCTTGTTGGAGTTTGTATCATATCATAGGTACCCAAGGTGTGGTCATAAAGTCTAGATGGTGACCAAGATAGTCACATTGAAGTTCCAGCTTGTCTCAGTCACCATCTTGAATTTTTTGACCATACCTTGGACACCCCTGCCTTGTGTTTGCTAGTAATATTTGCTAGTATTGCTACCGCAATAATTTCCTGCAAGAAGCCAATTAGTCGTCTGTGTGCAGTACAGAGAAACATGGTGTTGGGGACAAGGACTAGGAGTCATCTGCTCCATCTTTCTACTCGAAGCAGGACTGCTGAAAATATCTCTCCCTGCACTAGTGGAGGCCCCTCCACTATCTCTTTGAAGACTCGCAGCAAAGGAGAACTCATCCCTTCAAGTGGCAGCCTGTTCCACTGACACTAAGATCCTCCTCATGTCTTGCTGAACTTCCTTCCTCGAACTTTTAACCTTTCTGGACTTCTGGTACTTCTGGAACGCCCCCTTTTCCCCCTCCCAGAGCCTCCGCGCAGACCCTGCATTTATCTGCATCGAAAATGGGCCACATGGAGACTCCTGGGAGGGGCGGGGTGAAATGGGTGGGGCCAGCCGGTCGGTTCAGATACCAGTTCGGTGAACCAGATGCAAATTTAACATCCGGTTCACCTGAACCGGTAGAATCCCACCACTGTCTAAGAGGTTCTAAAGCACAGAAAACCACAACTGGTTTTTAACTGCAACCAGGATATCCAGTATGTCTCAAAAATAATCAAGATGGTGGCTCTGACCACCCAGGCTGGCAACTCAGGTTAAAAAGGGGTAAGGCTTTGATAGCCGGGTTGCAGTCGCCATCTTAATTTTTTCTCTCTCTCTTGTTTTTCCTTGATGGTCTGATTACAGAAAAAAAGAGACCCTAAGAACCAAGTTAGGAAGAAAAATTAAAAAGAAGACAAATCTCCACATTTTCTGTCTAGGTTTTTCTACAGAAGCTGCAATGCAGACAGAATCCATTGTTTCTCACTTCCTATTTGCAGCACAAAATGCTCCCCTTGTTAACCTGATTTCCTTCAGAGCAGAAACACTGTCTGTTCTGGATGGTCAGGAATTCCCCATTCGCTGAATTTTTACAAGGTTTTTGATTTATACTCCCGTCACCTTCTCCCAGGCCTCGCTCTATTTTCCAAAGGGAAGGGGAGAAACCACAAACAGGAGGGGGAAAAAATGCCCACTGAAATATGTAGTGGTCACTTGAGGAGCATGAAGTGTACAACAGGTAGTTGTCACATGGAGTAAAACATCCTCATCACTGGAGGTTTTCAAAAATAGACTGGTCAAACATTTGACCAGGTTGGCATAAGATCTCCTGCCTTGAGTAGGTTGGACTAGAAGACCTGTGAGAAACCTTCCAGCCCTTTGATTCTATGTTCTCATCTCAACAAAGTTTGGGATGACCCAATGTGACTGAAGAGTGGAACAGTGTGACGCTGCTGATACAGCTGGGCCCTTAGACATTTATTTCAAATTGCCATGGATTCACATAGCCAGGCAAACTTTGCTTCACTGATGTCGAGCAGCATCTTCAAAAAGTCCAGTCCCCCTCTATGTGATTTCAGGAATATAGAAGGAGGACTGGATTGCCTCCCTATTAAAAGGGTTAAACGTTGCCCATAGCACCCACAAGGACTGCATCAGTCTAGAAATGGGGCTGTGTATGTGACTCTCTACAATACTGGTCTGAAGGACTTTGTGAGGTCTTCACAGTTAGCACTAACAAAGTTTCGCTTAATTTCTCCTGAAAGATTCCTCTCTCTCTCTCTCCTGAAGCCAAGCACTGCCTTTGCTTCTATTGAAACAATGGTTCTTTTTTTTTCTCATTGTGCAAACAAACGCAGCAAGAAAATTGCTGAGCACACTGGGTTGTATCCCAATTTTTGTATCCCAAAAATTGTAAGCCGCCCTGAGTCTCCGGAGAAGGGTGGCATATAAATGTAATTAAAAATAAATAAAAAAATAAAATGGTGAAGTTTGGGATATCGATACCAACCATGAGGAGATGGGTGTCTCTGTCCATCACAAATTAACCATGAGCCAGCAGTGTGATACTATTGATTAAAAAAAAGTATATGTTATCTTGAATCAAGTCCATATCATGGGAAATTGTGGCTCTTCTACCCTGTCTTGTTAGATTCCACTTGGATTCCTATGTCCAATTTTGCGTGCCCTCAGATCAAAACAGGCAATGATGGTTAAAAAAAACAACTTACCAAAATGATGAAATGTCCAAGTTAAAAGTTCTAGGTAAGTTTAACCTATAGAAGACCTGACTGATGGGAGATAGCAGTCTTCAGAAGGTTGTCTTATAGAAATTGACTTCTGTTGCCCCAAAAAACAGGACCAGTGGGTCAAAACTCCAAGTAAAGAGTTCAGGCTAGACATCAGTAGGAACTTCTTGACTGTACAAGAACTGTGTTCAGTTCTCTCTTGCTAGAGGTCTTCAAACAGAAGCTTGATGTTCATCTACAAGAGAAGGTCAAATGGATTGTGCTGGTCAGACAGTATATAGTTAATTGGGAATTGGGAGTTGTCCCCTTAAGGGAATGCCTCATGGTAAATGTAGTCAATGCCTCATGGGAAATGTAGTTCATGTCATGTGGTCACATCTGTAATCCTGATTCGTCACTGAATTGATCCTTGGTTGGGTTTGGGAGTTTCTTTTATTCTTGCTAGGACCCCAGCATCATGCTGGTGTCTTTCCCTTTGCTCCATCGTTATGGGATGAAGATAACTATATTTTCATACTATGAAGACGACTATGCAAAGATTGGACATTAGATGAATCTCAACATAACTGTGAGTTATACCTTGAGGATGCCTATTACAATCCAATAAAGAAACTTTGTATGGAAGCCTTTGTAGAGTTTATCTAACTGTCTTTATATTCAGCCAGCAAGTTAAAGACAGAACATGGATCCTGCACTCCCATCAGAGGGTGATTGGATGACTTCTAACAACTCTTCCAACTCAATGTTTCTCTGATGCCACATGCACCATAATGTCATGGTGTAAATCAGGGGTGTCAAACTCGATTTCATTGAGAGCCGTACCAGGGTTGTGTTTGACCTCTGGGGACTGAGGTATACATGGACAGGGTGGGTGTGGTCAGCTTGAAGTCGCTCAGGTTGGGGGCACCTGTGGTGGCCGGAGCACTCTGCCAGCAAAAACACGCTTGTGAGCTCTGTTTTCGGCTATGATGGCCTCCTGCAACCCTCTGCCAGCGAAAATGGAGCTTGGAAGGGCCACATGCAGCCCCCCCCCCAAGCTCCATTTTTGCTGGCAGAGGCACTGTGGGCTGGTCTTCTGCTGTTTCCAGGGTGGCCTCATGGGCCAGATTTAAGCAACCTATGGGGCGGATGCATCCCGCGGGCCTTGAGTTTGACACACCTGGTGTAAATGATACCAATTTTGCCATGATATGTGATGCATCTGATGCTTCCTTCTCCCCTGAATCCTCTCATCTTTTTCCATTCCCTCTTTGCTCAAGTTCTCCCTGATGCCAGGAAGCAGCTGTGAAAATACTCATACAGCAATACAATGGGGGATGGTGGGTCAGGTCTACTGCAGCTACTTAAACCCAAAGTCATTCCTTCCAGCACAAAATTGTCTCTAGCAAGATAAGAAGAGAGGGTGGGACACAAAGTGGAAAGATATGACTTTACTCAAAATGGAGGAACTTACTGAGATGGCCATTTCATTAACAGGACATTGTCTACATTTTAACAATGATCGGAAGCCTCGTAGGAACTTTTGTGGGAAACAGAAAAAAAAATGCTGTGATATATGGTTTGAGGATTAGAATAAAAATAATGGATTATGAGAAAAGGTAAATAAGTTGTAAGCTATTGTATAATTATAATGAGCCTTGGTGTCACAGTGGTTAGAACACAGTACTGCAGGCTACTTCTGCTGGCTGCCTGCAATTTGGCAGTTCAAATCCCACCAGGCTCAAGGTTGACTCAGCCTTCCATCCTTCCGAGGTGAGTAAAATGAGGACCCAGATTATTGGGGGGCAATAGGCTGACTCTGTAAACCACTTGGAAAGAGCTGTAAAAGCACTGTGAAGTGGTATATAAGTCTAAGTGCTACTGCTATAATTGCTGAAAACTGGGAGTCACTTCTTTATACAGTAATTCTTTCCTTTGATTTCTGCACCTTTGCCTTCTTTCTCTCATTCTTTCTGTTTCATTCTGAATATTAGCTCTTGTTAATTTTTATTCTGCTTTAAAAATTATAATAACATTTTATTTTCAAGATGGAGAGACAGAGAAGCGGGGGGGGGGGGTTTACAAGAATTCCAGCCATCGAAGTACTTCCATATGGAGGCAAACCCCTCCCTTTTACCCTCCATTCTCAAACACTTCTTTTTCAAAGGGGGGGGGAGGGAGAAATGGCCCTGGATTGCCAGTCCTTCCCATGCAGTTGAACTGGTAGAAAAGAACTGATAAGAGAGCCTGCCCCCAATGAATGCCTCCCTGCCCCTCCGCCCCAAACTCTCCTGCTTCAAAATAGCCGCTCACGACATCAGTGGAGAAGAAGCTATTTTAAACTTGGTGTGGGGGCGAGGACCAAGCCTTATCACCAAACAGCTGCTGCTCAAAAATGGGAGTTTTCCCTTTTTTTCTAACCTAAAGAGTGAAAGAGGCGGGCAGGAAGGGGAGTGAGAAGAAATGGACATCCAGAGTGGTCATCTTGTGTGATGGCTCATCCCAGAGTCTGTGATAATGAAGGCAGGGGAAATTTAGACTGAGTGGACAATCCAGCTCCTGGGGGATTGTAGAGAATAGATGATCTCTATTCTTGATCCTATTTTTCTTATAATTCAGCCAGGATCGGGTGGTGGGGACAGCTGATGGCAGTGGGTAGGCAAGGGGTCAGAAGGGCAGCGATGGAGGAGCCACGTAGATGGGGTTCCCTCAACAGTAGCAAATGGGATTGCCAGAACTGCCATCATTAAGCAGAGCACATATGACATTTTGCTTAATGACCATGTCACTTGTTGCCAGTCAGTTGCAACCAGGGGTGGGATTCACTGGTTCGGGAGAACCGGATGTTAAATTTACATCTGGCTCGCCGAACCGGTAGTTGAACTAACCAGCTGGCCCTGCCTGTCCTGCCCCTCCCAGGAGTCTCCACGCGGCCCGTTTTGGATGCAGGTAAGTGCAGGGTCTGTGTGGAGGCTCTGGGAGGGTGAGAACTGGCCCTCCTGGAAGTTCCAGAAGTCCGGAAACGGGCCTGTTTCCAGCATCCGGAGGGTCTCTACAGCCTGGGGGAGGCCATTTTCGCCCTGCCATAGGGCCTAGGGAAGCCTCTGGACTCTGAGGAAGATGAAAAACAGCCCTCCCAGACGTTCTGATAGGCCATGCCCACCTAGCAACTGGGCAGAAAACCAGTTATTAGGATTTTTGAATCCCACCCCTGGTTGCAATCCTGTTGCTGTTGTGAAGTGGGTTGTGGTAAGAGAAGAAGAGACTGGCCCAAGGTCATCCAGCTGACTTTTATGCCTAAGGCAGGGGTAGAACTCACTAGAATCCAAACCTTAAACATTTCCAACATTGCACCAAACTGTCTCTCTGAATGTGGGTTCCTTCATTATTTCTGGAAGCCATAGCTGGAAAGAGTAAAAAAAAAAGGTATTTTTTTAAAATTAAAATAAAACTCAAAATGCAAACTAAAAAACTTTTTTTTAAAAAAAAATCTGTCTTCTATTTTATATTTATCAGTAGTCATTGGTTTATCAATGAATTCACTATTATATGAACAATGCAAAAAGTCACAAAATCTCTTTGGTAGTAACATATTGCTGCATCTTTTAGTTTAAAAAAATGCCTTTTCTAAGAAGATTTTTTTTTTTGAAAATTTATATTGCTGCCTACTCGCACATGGTGACTCAAGGCGGCAATATAAATCACATAGTTCTGACAACCATTCTTTGACATCTTGAATAATTTCACTTTTCTAATTTTTTGATATCATTAACACCATGCACGATACAACCCAAATTCCCAATAAACAATCAAAGCCCAAAGGTTTGGTACATAACAAAAATAAGTTTTCATTTGTAAACAACATTTGATATTTCAGGAGAGACTACCACTCTATGGGAAGGCTACATATATAATTCCCATGCCAGCATAAAAAAACAGATCAGCACCCCCTATTTCTCTCTTGTTCAAGCCATCTAAGTTAAAGGTCATTTTTTGATAGCAAAATTAAAATTCTGAAAACACTGGTGGCAATTCTTATCCAAGTGCATTGCCCTTAGAAACAGCCATGTTGTTAATTAATCAACACATAAGTGCATTAAATACAAGTGGGGCAAAAGAAAAGAGAAAGAAACTGATCTACAGAAGCAAAGAGAGAACAAAGTATTAAGAAAAAAATAGACTATACAATATACATTTTCTACTGATATATACTCTTTATGTAATGCCATGAGGCTTTCATTGGTGGCAGTATAGAAATCTAATAAATGACTACACAGTTAAGGGCAATTATATTTTTTTCTCTGCCTCTGTCTGTCTGTCTGTCTGTCTCTCTCTCTCTCCCCCTCCAGATTCCAAGATGATTTATTTAATTTATTAATTAGATTTTGCTTTTTCTCCAGAAGCTCAAGTTGCTCTTTGGATCTCTCTCTCTCCATCTTCTCTCCATCTCTTACCTCTTTTGAAGGGCCCTATTAGTGTGCACAGGAGCAAATAACCTTTGAAGGTCGATATAATGGCTATGTTGAGCCTTTGTAAAAATGCTACTACTGTATTTCGAAGTTTTAAGGAATGGATTGTTGGTGAGTATATATCAAAGATTCTGAGGATAATTTGTGTGGGAATTCATTGTCGGAATGTATTTCTATGCAACAACTACAGTAGTATTCAGCCAATAGATGGCAGTATCTACAGGTTTGGCTCTATATATATATTCTATGCTCTTTAGTCCTGTTACAGTTAAATAGTTGAGCAGTAAAGCACATGGTGACTGTACGCTTTGTTTGCTCTGTGGGGTGCTTCACATAAACAGAATTTCTAACAATTTGCTTGAAAGGTAGAGGCTGACCCAACAAACTCCTGCGGCTGCCAATGGACTGGAATTGTGATCTTCCCAGTTCCAGTCCTCTGCATTACATGGTACCAATAAAGAGGCATATTTATAGCTCAGGGCGGAAATGAGAGGTCTTTAGTGTTCTCTGAGCTGGGTCCTTTCCTTGCAAATATTTCTAGGTATATCATCAGTGCTAGTCAGGCCCTAGTTTGATAATGAAATGTTTGCAAGAGAACAACCACTCTTAGAGAGCACCAAGGACCCCACATCACATGGACTATGCACAGTTGTATGTTTATCCAATCAGAAAGGATTCTTCCCCAGATAATTGCCTTTTAACATGGTGGTATAATCAAATTTATGGCCAGATCTCCCTAGTAGCAATCAGAACTGGATAAGCAAAGAACAATTCTATCTGAGTGCACATCAATAAGATTAATGGATGAAGGATGAAGTGGGAATATAGGAATTCCAGCAAGTAACTTTGCTTTTAAATATGGAATATGTTTATAGGCAATTCAAAGCCTCATGAGTCTGATTTCTTCCTGCTATGCTTTTGGTATGATGAATTTGAAAATTAGCCTTTGCTAGGGGCAGGCAGCATGCCTGGTAAAATTAACCCTTTATATAATACCTAGAGATTACCCTGCCTTCCAGTACTGCTTCTTTTAGCTCAGTTCCATTTACTTTGACTCTTCTCTTCCCTCCCCTAACAATTACCCCAATAATTTGCTCCATTTCCATTTCTTATTATTTTCTGATGTTTCTGTTGGAAGGACTTCAGTGGCACTGTGTATCTTTGTTTTGCGTGTGTGTATGTGTAGTGGTGATTTGATTAGGACTACCATATCTGATGGCAGAAATCCAGCTGGACAGTAGAGGGTAACAAAGAGTAATTGGTTGGGTATCTTTTGGCTCTCATCTAGAGGTCACCTTGGTTTTTGCTGTTCTTAGCAGGTGTGAGTGAAAGAATAATTCGTGTATGTGTGAGCTAGAACTGGTTACTCTATTAAACATGATGCACTGTTTGCTAGCAAACTAATTCTGCTAAGTAGATATTCAGTCAAACAGTATATATACTCAGCTTTTCACGTATACACTCATAAACATGGAGACTGATGGACATGCATATATACATTTACATGTGCTGAAATTTATTGGGGGGGGGAATACTGTTTTCAGTTGGCATTTGCAAGGACAAAACTGAGCGCTGCTCAAAATTTAGATGTTTGTCTCCGTTCATAACATTCTATTTGGCTTTCCTGACTTTTAATTTCATGACATGGGACATTTGACTTAAATTTAGTCATTTTCTCATTGAGAAGTTATTGGAATGATGCCACAAATTTCTTATTTACATCAACATTCATTCAGGCTCTTCCCTGCCTCTTTTTTCTCCTTCCCTCTGCACATAAGTTTTGCCTTCCTTCTGGAGTGTCTTCAGGAAATGGTCAGAAAAGTTAAGATGGCAGCCACAAGGGCAGGACCGAAGCTGCACCTGGGTTGTTGTTTTTTTGTTTTGTTTTTTAATGCATTCTGCAGCAATGGCATCCATCTGTGATGGTGGCAAATATCTGCAGCTCAGGTGTAAGGTGAGGATGGAGGTTCATTCTCCAACCTTGTGGGTTGGTTTCCAAACATTTCGTTACCAGGCTAGGTGGCATCTTCAGCGGAGTTTAGACGTTTCACGTAGCATCTGTGCAGAAATCCGGGTCATCCCGATTTGCATTGCCAGGAGTGACATCTGGGTCTCTTTTTTTTTCCTTCCCTCCTTTCCTTTCCATGCCAGGCGAGTTTATTCTGTTCTGAAATGTTGCCTTCATTCTGCATTTTTTCATTTCCCTACATTTGCTTTTAAGGCCCTTCCATTTAGGAAAGGGGGAAAAACAACAACAACAAAACAACAAAACAAAAAATGAGCTCTCCTGCTTAAAAACGCATCTGCAAACATCCTCGGTCCCTCTCTGCTCTCCCCGCCTCTCCCCCCATTCCCCTCCTCGCGATGCCCATGCAGTCGGGAGGCATTTGATGCACACAAATGAGGGCAAAGAAGAGAGGTGCTTGTTTGTGTGCAACGTTGCCTCTGTGTGTGTGTGTGTGTGTGTGTCCGCCAAGGGCTTTTGTCAAGCAGTTTCCCCCCAGACGGTGCCTTTTTTTTTTTTGCACTGGGGGACAGTGGCTTATTGTTAGGCCCCTCCGACAACCCCTCCGTCCAAACAACCCGTCGGGGGGCTGGTGAAGCAACGCAGCTCAATTTGCATTTGTTCCAGTCACAAAGGTTTATAGGTCAGGGGAGGCTGGCTGGCAACCGAAAACCACCATCCGGGCCCTGGGCCCATTCGTCTATGGTTGTCAGGAATGTATATTTCTTCCCCGCCATGAATATATGATGGCGCGCTCTGTCTGAATGCGCTTTGTTCCTCCGGAGCTTGGTACCAGCTGGGACTAAGATGGAGGACGTGGCTTGGTGCCAACTCGGCTCTTTCAGCCCTTCCCTCTTCTTCTTTCCCTCCTTCGGTGCCTCCCTGGTGCCCACCCGAAGAGGCAGCCGCAGCCGCGTCGGTACCCGCCGAGGCAGTCAGGGGGCGCCCCAGGCGGCTCGGCTCCTTCTGCAAACGGCGCCCGCCGCTACGGCGGCTTTGCATTAGCAGCACCGGGGGGAAATTTCTGGTGTTTTTTCAGCCGAGCGAAGACGGAGAAAGGAGCCCTTCGGTCTTTTTCAGGGAAGCCGGAAAGTGTTGTTTTTTTTTTAATGCAGTGCATCCATTCATTCGTTTTGCCTTGGGAACCGGGGGTGGGGTGGGGGCAGTAAACCCTTGAGGAATAGATAGTAGATGCTCCTTGTATTGCATGATAAGTCTTGGGTGGGTTTGTTCTATAGGATATCGAACATTCGGGGATTTTTTAAAAAGTATTTTTTAAAATAACTTCAAACTTTAAGGTTTGGACAGTGGGGCTTGGAATGCAAAATAAAAAATAAAAAAAACGGGGATTTTAACCAGCCAAGCATCAGGCAGATGAAGAGATGCTGGAATAAGATGCTAGTGATTATTATTATATTGATTGAAAAGGGGGGTTCGTTGCTTTTGGTGTTAAGGCAGGGTCCTTCTCCAGAGTCGGTGAAGATATCTCCAGTTTCAGAGGCAAGAGTC
The DNA here is from genome assembly GCA_009733165.1 of Naja naja. Lineage (NCBI taxonomy): Eukaryota > Metazoa > Chordata > Lepidosauria > Squamata > Elapidae > Naja > Naja naja. Next base: position 12,208,541 of record CM019159.1, on the reverse strand, counting down.
CAATTCATCCCACATCTGTTGTCTGAGATGTGCTGTTCTCCCATATCCCCCCACGTCAACATGTGCCCAGCCTGGAGTGTAATGCCCCCATTTAAATGCAAACGCCTGAATCCACTTGAAAAAGGCATCCTGCAGAATGCAGATGGGGCTTCTAACTCGGAGGCTTCAGGAGAGGCTGGCTAAATCTCGTTTTGATGTCTCCCTTTGAAATAGGCAGGGAATCCCATTTGAAGACCTGAATCGCTGCCAAAGATTGATTAGCATTCAGGCCGTGTCTTGAACCCTTCAGCCAAACACCCCACTCACCCACCCCCAGCAAATGTTCAGGTACAATCGCCTGATTGTCTCTGGCAGTGTCGCCAGGCCTGGAGAAATCCTGGCCACCCTTTCGTTAAGCATCTTTCTAGTCCCAAGCAAATAATTTTTATATATGTGTGTGTATTATCATCAAGCATCAAATCTTACTGCAAGATGCAGTGGCTATTTTATTTATACATTTTTATGTGCCCATTTTATGTCTGAATAGCACCCAGTAGTTTACTGTACACAGATATATATATACACTTATATTAAAAAAACCTCTGAAATATTCTGACTTTTTTGGGTATCTTTTAAAACTATGCATTATTTAAAATATGCACACGTACCCCGTTTAATGTAATTGGTCACTGTGTACAGCTAAACGTGCAGTTCTATACATATATGAGCTCTCAAAGTGAAATTTCATATAATTCAGTGGATTTTAAAACTTTTCACATGTGAATAATCCTAATCTAACTCAGATAGACACTTTAAAAAATTTTTTTAAAACATTTTATAAAATAAACAAATGAAAACATTGAACATGGTGAAGTCGGTTTGACATGATTTTGGGTCAATATCGCATATATATATTCCTATAAACAATTATTCAACTATATACATATATACATTTGTTCATTCATATAATTCATTTCTAACATCATTCGTTTTCATCTCATCCAATCGTTTACCCTTTTAACAACTCCTTTCCCAACTTAAGACCGTCTTCTCTGCTCCCACCAATGATAGAATTTATCCCAAATTGCGTAGTATGACAGTTCATCTTTGCTTTTCATTTCTAGAGTTAACTTGTCCATTTCAGTGCATAGTAAGATTTTGTTTATTACTTCTTCACTTGGTATAACTGTCTCTTTCCAGTTCTGGGCAAATGTTATCCTTGCTGAGGTAATAAAGATAGACACTTAATGGCAGTGCTGGATGAGCAACTAGTGAAGAACGTTTAGAACCAGCAATTATCAAAATAAGGGTGATCTAATTTAAAAGTAAAAGAATATTTTCATAGCGCTGTATAAGAAAAACATTTTTCAATGTAAGATAGTTTATTATTTATTTATACCACATCTCTCTGCTTAAAAAGCCCTTTCCTCAACATAATGCATAGTAGCTTTTATTACTAATAAATTCCAAATTATTGCTATACCTCTCCAAAACTACCCTAACATGAAGCTTATCCTTCAGTACAAAATAATGTGATCTATTTTTTAAAAATAGCAACTTTCTCTTACCTTAGATAAAATTTTTAGAAGGAAAACTCACCACATCCAGCACATTTATCTTCCAAGTATTTGTGCCTATTCTAAAGAAACCACTTTTAACAATCACGCCAGTGGTGGGATTCAAGTTTTTTTTACTACCGGTTCTGTGGGTGTGGCTTGGTGGGTGTGGCAGGGGAAGGATAGTGTAAAATCTCCAGTCAGAGGAGATATTTGCCGGTTCTCTGAACTACACAAAATTTCCGCTACCGGTTCTCCAGAACTGGTCAGAACCTGCTGAATACCACCTCTGATCCAAACAGATAATTCCATGTTGAGTTAGATGCTTTCTGTGTGTTTTCTAGTTTTGCAGATTGGGCTTCTTATCTGATGACAAAATGATGGGTACCAAACTCTTTAGATGTGGTATGGGACTTGCTGTGATTCATTCCATTTGCAGAAGGAAATTTCCTTTGGAAAATTGCCCAACCCAGCAGACTTTCTTTTAGAGCTCAGTGTAAATTGAATTCTGACCTCCTTCAATACAGTGGGCCAAACTGGACTTTCTTCTGCTCGAAGTAAATCCATGTTAGCTGCCTGTCACATCTTGTATAGGTAGTCCCTGACTTACAACAGCTCATTTAGTGACCGCAGTTATAACAGCACTGAAAAACTGACTTATGACCGCTCTTCACACTTACAACCATTGTAGCATCCCCATGATCAAAATTCAGGCACTTGGCAACTAACTCGTATTTATGACGGTTGCATTGTCCTGACCATCTTTTGCGACCTTCTGACAAGCAAAGTCAATGGGGAAGCCAGATTCACTTAACAGGGTTACTAACTTAACAAGTGCAATGATTAACAACTGTGGCAAGAAAGGTTGTAAAAGGAGACCAAACTCACTCAACAAAGGCTTCATTTAGCCAGTAGACCAAATTGGCTGAGTTGAGCTTAGCTCAAAGGAGACTCACCTCAAATGGCCAGGTATATCAGACTTTAAATGGGGGAGGATGGGTCCAAGCTGGATGGCTCAAAGAAGTCAAGATGGCGGCTTAACAGTGCAATTACGGCTGCCATTTTAGCTTTTTAGCCTCCCTCCCTGCTGGCACTTCTCGTTCCAGACCCACTCCCCTCCAATTGGCACAAAGGAGCCCAGTTTTGAATCCAATTTAAATCAAAACTCTCTGTGAAAGGGAGAGCAATTCTTTTCTCTTGAGGATTGAATTTGACTCCAACAAGGCCTAGGTATTTGTAAAAATGGCTTTATTAATCATTGGAACTCATTTTTGTTGAATTATGCCTGGTAATAAGGCCTCAGCATACACTGCAGTATCTCCTGAAACACAGAGAGATCTGCAAAAAAGATAGGGAGAGAGAGGATCTTGGAGCAAACAATGTGATGCTGATTATCAACCTTTTTAGTCAGCATGTTGGTTGGGCTACCCCCCCTACCCTAAAGTGACCGTGTCATAGACTGGAATGGGGGGGATATTATTTTCCCGGCCACAAAGGGGGCTTTAAACCACACAAAAACCCAGACATTCGATTCATTGCCCGCAGACAGGTCCGGTCAGTTGCCAGCCTCTTTGGAAAGGGGCTGAATGGAAGGTGAAGCCTCAGACAAGAGGCCTCTGGATGCCAAGGCGGCAACTGGTTGCTTTGGGATTAGCATTTTCGCCTGCTCCCCGGTGCCAAGGGCTGGTTTTTATGAGCCTGATCGTCGATGAGCAGAAGAGACAGAGCCACAAAGGAGGCTCTTGGCAGGGGAAGGAGGGAGGGAGAGGCCATCAAGGCTTTCTCTGCCCTTCTCTGCTTGGGAAGGGCGAGGAGACATTGGAAGTGGGCTGTTGGCGAAGCTGAGTGGCGGGGCTGAGTGCTCTGGCTTTTCTCTCCTGGAAGAAACAATGGCCTCTGATTTGCTGCTGATCATATCCCTCGCCTAGGGCGGGTCCCGTTTCTCTTAAGATCCACAGAAACAATTGCGGGGGGGGGGAGGAGAACCCCCAACAAAATAGGAAACAAAACTCTATGCAAAGGGGTTTTCTGCTTTGTTTTCCACTGGATAGCAGGCCTTCGCAATTAGAATTGCTTCTGCCAGGCTCGGTTGCCATTGTGCTTTGCGACCATGATAGGAGAGGATTATTTATTTTGTGCAGCGATCTTGGGGGCTGTTTCTATTCTTTTTGGACTCACTGTCAGCATTTCAACAGTTGAAAACCTTTGCAATTTGGAGAAGTCTAAGCAGGAGTTTGAGGGAAGGGAAGAAAGGAATGGGGGAGGGGTTGCTTACTCCAATCAGTCTGGTGAGGCTTAAGTTTAAATAAATCAATACTACAAACCACCACAATGTAAACGAAAAGTCCAAACCAGCAGCATAAAATCTCTGAAACTCAAAGTATCTGTTCAGAGCTCTCTTCTACATTTAGTTAACTTTATTGTCATTGTGCAACGAAATTAAATACCATCTTCAGTGTACATGATAACTGTGAAAACAAACACAAACACACATCCTTCACATTTTTTTTTTAATTACATTTATATGCCGCCCTTCTCCAAAGACTCAGGGCGGCTTACAATTTTTGGAGCACAACCCAATGCGCTCAGCAATAGCCTTCATTCCATTGTATATGCCTGCTTATTACTAAGTGGCATTTTTACAAGGTCAGCTAATTGCCCCCAACAATCTTGGGTCCTCAATTTACCTACCTCGAGAGGATGGAAGGCTGAGTCAACCTTGAACCTGAGTCAACATTCCATACATTGAATTGAAAACCCCTGATATTGCATTCATATTGTACTATGCACCATGCTGCTGTAATGGGAGGCTGCCCTCCTTTTGATTGACAAATTTGTGAGGGATGCTCAAAGATAACTGATTATGTGCCGTCAAGTTGTTTTCCAACTACCAGCAACTACACAGATTGATTTTCTCCATGACAATCTGTCCCTAACCTGGTCTTTCAGGTCTTCAGTGTGAATTAGGAGGTGATTTATGCCCATGGATCATGGAGGGTAACGACTTTTCTGGATGGATGGATCAACAGACAGATGAGAGAGAGAGAGAGAGATATGATAGATAGATAGATAGATAGGGATGATAGAGGATATGATAGAAGATAGATAGATAGATAGATAGATAGATAGATAGATAAATAGATAGATAGATAGGGATGATAGAGGAGATAGATAGATAGATAGATAGATAGATAGATAGATAGATAGATAGATAGATAGATAGATATGGACGATAGAGGGGGGGAGAGAGAGAGATGATGGATATGGATGATAGATAGATAGATAGATAGATAGATAGAATGTAGTTTGAAAAATTTAGCTACCTTGAGGCTAATGCTCTGAATATATTTTCTTTTGAAAGAATTCGTAAAATCACTAGAAAGGTGGTTTGAATTGGCACAAAAAAGGTGGCAGTTGGAAGGAGGAATATCTTCTACATTTTGATGTTATTATGGAAGAGGTGATGTGATAATATTGATTTCACATTCTGAAATTTCTTGTTTGCAACAGATTTATCTCTCTGTGTGTCAAATGTTATTTGAATGTCAAATATAGGATAATCTCCCTCGAGCCTAAAAAAAAAATCATGTAATTAAAGCAACTTCCCCAAAATTCAGGCATGGAAATTCAGAAGGATCCAGCCTAGAGAACCTGTTGCTCCAAGCTATTGTTTCCATGGTGACAAATGATTTCCAGCAATAGACATGATGCAATCACAATTTGCAAATAAGAGCGAGCTGCATTTTTTAGCCTCCGGTTTTAAAAAAGTGGAAAGGCTGCCGGCGCTGCAGAATATAAACAGCCATTTGAAATCTGCAAATGGTACCTATGATCCAAACGTGGGTTTATCTCGTGACTTTTTTTTCTTGGTTTTTGGACAGAATCTAGATTTTTATATGGGCTCATAGGACAAAGCTGAGGTGATGGGTGTGTCACAGCCCCAGCTCTCTTGCACATGGATTGAGGCTGCAGTATTGACTTTGGGGATCAGTCCTGCCCATGGATGCTCTTGATTTTGCCTTCCTTCCAGTCTGCTGGCATTCTCAGTTACCCACTTTATCCTTTGGAACTGAAAACTGGAAATAGACCTTTTTAAAAAAAAATCATATTTATATGCTGCCCTTCTCCGGGGACTCAGGGTGGCTTACAATGTTTGGAGCACAACCCAATGCGCTCAGCAATAGCCTTCAATCCATTGTATATGCCTGCTTATTACTAAGTGGCATTTTACAAAGTCAGCATATTGCCCCCAACAATCTTGGGTCCTCAATTTACCTACCCCAAGGATGGAAGGCTGAGTCAACCTTGAGCCTGGTGGGATTCGAGCCTGCACTAATTGCAGGCAGCTGGAATTAAGTGCTAGGCATTTAACAGCCTGCACCACCAAGGCTCTTTTTAACTTTTAAATCTTTTAATTTTCACACTGGAACCCTGCTGGCAGTAGGAGTCCCACCCAGATCAAGATCGGAGCAAATATTTTTACTCAGGGAGGAGCATTTAAGTGGTCAAGATTTCAGATTACACCAGGGGAGAGAAGAAAGGATGGCAAGTGTTCTCCCTGAAATAGAAGGTCTGGATTCAGGTGGGAAACGCACCTTAGCAAAAATGGTGCAGAACGGCATGAAGAACCCGAAGACGGGACAGAGCTGGATGTGACTGTCCCCTCAAAAGGGAGGCTGCAGTCATGGTGGACGCTTCAATGGAAATGCCAGCCCAGCCATCTGGATAGTATATGACAGTGTTTCTCAACCTTGGGAGTTTTAAGATGTGTGGAGTTCATCTCCCAGAATTCCCTGTGGACTTCAACTCCCAGAATTCCCTGGTCTGCATTTTGTAACAGAACAGTGTTTGCCTGATCCACATACCTCGACGGAGGGGGCAATTCTCATCTTGAGATGTACACAATACGGAAAAGGTGCCGAGGCCCTAGAAAGGATGCAAAGACGACCAATAAAGACGGGTGGGCTTCAAAATTTTAGCAATGCCCAGTTGCTGGGTGGGCATGGCCATGGTGGGCATGGCTTAGTCGGCCTCCTGTACCATGGCGGGTGGGGGGCACTTTTGCCCTCCCCGTGCTCTGGAGGCTTTTCTCGAGCCTTCGGGAGGGTGAAAACAGCCTCCCCAGACTCCGGAGGGTCTCTGGAAGCCGGAAATGGGCCCATTTCCAACCTTCCCAAATTTCCAGAGGCCCATTTTTTGCCCTCCCTGAGCCTCCGTGTGCACCTTGCACTTACCTGCATCCAAAACAGGCCACGTGGGGACTCCTGGGAGGGGTGGGGTGGGATGGGTGGGGCCAGCCAGGAGTGGGATTTGGGGGTTCTTTGAACTGCACAGAATCTTAGCTAGGGGCCCTCCCAAACCCCTGCGAACCCCCAGCAGCCCACCCCTGAATAAAGATGATCTTAAGAGGTCTGGAAGCCAAACTATGATGAATGGTTGTGAGTACTGATTATGTGTAGTCTAACAAGGAGGAGGACGGGTGCACAGGCAGGGTCTCCTCGGGGTGCCGTCTGCGACACAATGTCGCTTGGCGGCGACCCGGGAGAGGGCCTATTCTGTGGCGGCTCCCACTTTGTGGAATCTTCTTCCGCTTGAGCTCCGTTTGGCTCCCGATCTTCGCACCTTCCACCATGATTTGAAAACTTGGCTCTTTTTACAATCTGGGCTGTGCTGATTCTCCTGGGTTGGGGTTATTCAATTGGGGTTTTAAATGTTAATTCGGCTTAAATGTTTAATATCTTTTTAATTAATTTATTTACTGTTGTATTTTAATTGTAAGCCGCCCCGAGTCCTTGGAGAGGGAGCGGCATATAAGTCGAATTAATAAATAAATAAAATAAATAAATGATATGATAGCAGGCTTCCAGTACTTGAGGGCTCCCACAAGGAAGAGAGCATCAATTTATTCTCCATGGGACCTGAAGGCAGGACTGAAAGCAAAGGATAGAAGCTTGTCAGTTTCAACCTGACGATGAAAACTATTAAGCAGTGGAAAAACTTGCCACCCGAGTTGTGGGTGCTCCATCATGGAACATTTTCAAGAACAGACGGGACAACCAGTTCTCCAGGCAGGTGACCGGGGGTTTGGGACCAGAGTTATAATTCAGCAGGTTCTGACCAGTTCTGGAGAACCAGTAGCGGAAATTTTGAGTAGTTCGGAGAACCGGAAAATACCACCTCTGACTGGAGATTTTACAGTATCCTTCCCCTAGCACGCCCCACCAAGCCATGCCCATAGAACCAGTAGTAAAAAAACTTGAATCCCGCCACTGGTTGGGACATGGGATGGATAAAGACTTTCAAAGTCCCTTCCAGCCCTATCATTCTATGTTCTTGCTGGCTTGGCAGGACTCCTGATGTTACCCGATGCTCTACGATTAAGGGTTTTGAAGGTCATCACCAGGATTTTGAAGTAGGTCCTACCAGGCACCAGCACAGTGATTTCAGGATTGGGGCTAAAATGGACAGTCAACATTATTAGTAAGGTAAAGGTTCCGCTCGCACATATGTGCTAGTTGTTTCCAGCTCTAGGAGGCGGTGTTCATCTCCGTTACAAAGCAGAAGAGCCAGCGCTGCCCAAAGATGTCTCCGTGGTCATGTGGCCGGCATGACTAAACGCCGAAGGTGCATGGAACACTGTTGCCTTCCCACCAAAGAGGTCCCTATTTTTCTACTTGCATTTTTACATGCTTTCGAACTGCTAGGTTGGCTGAAGCTGGGACATGTAATGGGAGCTCACTCCATTACGCAGCACTAGGGATTCGAACCGCCGAACTGCCGACCTTTCTGATTGACAAACTCAGCGTCTTAGCCACTGAGCCACCGCGTCCTTTAACATTATTAGTAGAAAGATGGAATTTGAGGCTTTTTAACCTGGAGTGAAAGAATAAGGAGAAGCACAGTAAATATATTCCATCTTTTAAAATGTTAAAACCAACGATCACCAAAACTCAGTGCAGAGATTCAGGATGGAAAATAATAGTCAAATGATAGCAGTTGCTGCCATCCAAGGTAGGGATGGCCACTTAATCTAAAAGGAGACAACTGATCTTGAAAGGAGACAAGTCCATGAAGAAATAGGAAGCATTCCTTAATTACCAGCTGATGGGAAGCAGCAGTGGAAAAGGACAATTGGTTAGTACCCAAGACCATCATCTTCTTGGACAATCCTTGACCAGCACCTGTTTGATGTGGGAATTCCTTAGCCCAAAAGCCACTGGAAGGTTTCAGACTGGCAGTACAATCTTTTTTTGTTGCTGTTTTTGTGCAAGGGAACTCTTCAAAAAGCAGTGTGCATGGAAGCATTTGCTTAGACCAGCGATTTTCAACCACAGTCGTTTTAAGTTATATGAACTTCAACTTGCAGAATTCGATCCAACGTAATGGCTGGGAATTCTGGGAGTTGGGGTCCATCCATCTTGAGTTGCTGAAGTTGAAAACACTGGTTTAAATCAACAACCTCCTAACGTAATTGCCCCAAAATGAACACCACCCAGCAAAATTATTTTTTTAAACTCCCACTATTATAGAAAATATCCATCCTAAGCTAGTGTTGTTGGAAATCAGGGACATTGATTCAGCCTTCCCTCCTTCCGAGGTGGTTGGGGGCAATTTGCTGACTTGGTAAACTGCTTAGAGAGGGCTGTTAAAAGCACTGTGAAGCGGTATATAAGTCTTAAGTGCTATTGCTATTCATGAGGGGAGCAGGTGGTGAAGAAATTAAAAAGTAGCATCCACAACTGTGCCAAGCCCCACCTCGTGCATCGTGCCTGTCAGCCAAAGTGGGGCTTTGCTGGCATGGGTGTAGCTGCCATTTTGACTCTTTTGACCTCTCCCTCCCTCCCCCAGCAGATACCCTGGTATAAAAGAGCCCTATCACAACTGCCAACAAAGCCTGTATATTTTACAGCCGTGTGAATGAAACCGAGCAGACATGGGTGGCTCGTTTCCAATGGATGACGAGTGAGAATTTTTGGGGTGCGTGGGAGGCAATGGAGGAGTCAGTGGCCTCCTTTTCCCATCCCCAATCCTGCATTTCAGGAAAGGCCATTACAATCCTAGAAAGAAGAGCACGGATTTTTGGGTCCAGCAAGTGATCATAAGCGCCTCCATAAGGTGATCACCTCCGTAAGGTGATCATAGCACCTCCATATCTGTACATGTCATTAAACAGATTTCAAAGACATAATAAAAACATGAATAATTACATGGTTCAACCATTCGATTGTGAAATCCCAAATTTATACAAATTTGGGGAAGATGCCCAAAGATAACTGATTATGTGCCATCAAGTTGTTTTCTCAACTACCAGCAAGATAGATTTTTCTCCATGACAATCTGTGCCTATCATGGCTTTCAGGTCTTCAAAGTGAATTAGGAAGACAAATTTATGTCCATGGATCACGGATGGAGAAGACTTTTCTGGATGGATGGATGGTGAAGGCTTTTCTGGATGCAGGGATAATAAAGACTTTACTGGATGGATAGAGAGAATTTTATGGACTGGGGGGGCATTTCTGGGGTATTTTAGTATTTTATTACACATTTGGATTGGATAATATTTTTATCTATTTTGTATATATATCTTTGTGTGAGCCGCCCAGAGTCCTCCCCGGAGATGGGACGACATATAAATCCAAATATAATAATAATAATAATAATAATAATAATAATAATAATAATAATAATGATGATGATGATGATGATGATGATGATGATGATGATGGAGGAGTCAGCGGCCTCCTTTTTCCCATTCCCCCCCCCACCTCTGGATTTCAAGGGAGAGGCCGTTGCAATCCTCCAAAGAAGAGCGGGGGAACCTTTTGAAGCTCCTCCATTCCTCCTGCCACGGGTCCAGCCCTTCAGAGACGCACCCGTCCAAAGTCGTAAGGAGCTTCTGGCAGAGCCGCGGGAGTTGTGCCCGCAAAACTGCGGCAAAGACCGCAAGCCCGGCTCCCTTTCCTTCCTTCCCCTCGCCCCCCAAAAACCCCTCCCCACTCCCCATTGCAGGTTGCGGGCACTGGGCAGCGCGTACCCCCCCGCGCGAATGCTGCTTTCTCCCTCTAAAGCTTGTTGCTTTTCCCCGGGCGGGCGGGCATGCAGGCATGCAGACGGTTTCCACGACGTCTGGGTTTTCTCTGTCCTCCCACCCCGCCCCCTCCGGGGACGGGACAGGCCGAGAGCGAAGGGACGCGCGCGCGTGTGTGTGTGTGTGTGTGGGAGGCTTTTTGTCACCGTGCCCGACGTCCCCCCCGCCGCCCGCATTGCAGCGGGCATCATCCCGGCGCAAGGACTGGGCGCTGCGCCCCGACGGGTGGGGTGGGCGTCCGCGCGCTGCCCGAAGCCGCGTGACTGTCTGCAGGAGGGAGGGGAGGGCAGGAGAAAGAAGTGGGGGGGGGGAAAGAGGCGGCTTCCTTGCCCTGACCTGACACCAGCCTGGCTGGAGAGGACTTGGCGGCCTGCCAGACACCCCCTCCCACCCCCGTGATAAGAGCCGCGCAGAAGGCGCCCCCCCGGCAAGATGGCCGTTGTTTAGTCTGCGCCGCAGCCTTTGCTCGGCAGAGCCGGGCATCGGGTCACAGGGCGCCTTGCCAGCCTGCAGCTGCTCCTGCTGCCCCGCCGCCGCCACGGCCTCCTTGCTGCCGGCGGCCGCCTCCCCGGCTGGCTTCTCCAGGGAGGCGAAGAAGCGGCTCCCCTGACCGTCCGCGCCCCGAAATGGGCGCCTAGCTGAGGAGATTGCATTGGTGCTGGAAAAGGAGGGAGCGAGCGGGGGGAGCTGCCCTTGTTGCCTTTGGGCGGTAGTCCGGGCCGGACGTTGGCAAGGAAAGGAAGGGTGCTGGGAGATTGTCAGAAGAATAATTTGAGGTTCCAACTCGAGCTGGGGCTCCGCAAGAATAAATAAAAATGAGACCCATCCCGGACAGCTGTGAGGAAAGAAGAAATATGTATTCCTAAAAGCAAAAGCAGTTCGCCTTTAGGTGCAGGCTGCAGAGAAATGGGACACAGCAGCAGGCTTTTATTGGGGGAGCCTGTAGGGTTGAAGTGCCTATGTGGTGATTCTAGGGTGACACTTGAGGTGTGTGTGTAGTTTATTCTTGTGACCATGCAGTTCCTCTAGGAGACATAATTTAATTATGTTTGCTGAGTTTATCCTTTGATATGTGGATTAGGCATGGGTAACTTTATTTGAGGAAGTTTCCTAATTTTAGTTGATTAACTTAGTTTCAGCTTGACTGTCAATTATCTAGTGGAGACACTGATTCTCAGACCATTGTGGATTCTGTTAACATTTTATGGGAAGATGGAAACAGTTTAAAGAATAAAATATATTTGGATATGAACTTCCCACGGGGTCAAAAGACTCAAGAGGGGGACTACAAACATGGCCACTACCAACATGGTGCAAATGGCATGTGCATACAAAGGGAATGCATCTTTGGCCAATTGCAGACAACCCTGGCAGGGAACAATCTCAGGATGTGCTCTTCTTGGGTTTTGCACAGTTCCCCTCACCCCAGACATAAACACACCCACGGGTAACATTTGTGAGCATTGTTTCTTGTATCAGAAATGGTACACACATACTAACTCGCCGTTGTGCGTTGATCCTCCTATATGCTGATCTTTCAAAATCAAGAGCAAGTGAGAAGATTCCCAGAGAGACCAAAAGTTGTGTTGCAGCTGAGTGTCTGGACACAACCAAACATACCCATTTATCAAAATTTGGCCTCAGTTATAAGTCCTCCCCCTGCATCCCCCTCCTGGTTTCATTTGCTTATAAACTACAGGGGTAGGTTAAATATGTGAAAAAATTGCAATGTCTCAAGGAAAAGGAATGGTCTCAAGACACTGAATCTGAAAAGCATCCCACTGATTTGGGTGGCGCAGGCAGCTGGACGTATGTAAGTGAAGGATTACTTTTGGTAGAGCCTGGTTTGGCCCAGAAAATTTTGGAGATCAGCTTCATAAATGAAGAACAGATTAAATGGATTGTCAACAAATAATGTATTTTATAGGCCGCTGTTGACACCTTAAGTTCACCCGAGACGTTCCCACAATATCTTTCCATTTTAAACTTTGAAAAGGTTAAAGGGATATATTTTACAACTGACTATGTTCAAAAAAGTAAGCTTATTCTAATTAAGACAATCCTATTTACCAACGAATGCATACCTGTTTGGGAAAATAGTTTTCTTATTTCACAGTGAAAGTAGCTGCACTTTTAGAAATGTATTTTTACAAATGTGTAATAAGAAGAATTTGATCTAAATTATACTTGCCTCATGTGTGCAAAACAGACTAATGACTTTTTTTTCCAGAAGTGACCCCTATAGTAAATAGAGTGAAGATATTCGGACAGGAAGAAAGTAACAGTTTTATCAGCATGTTTTTTTTAAAAAAATCTTCCTAAACAAGGCAACCACAAGCACTTCATGTTACAAGTTTCCATTTTATAAATGGAAGGAAAAAAAGTACTGTAAATTCTTGTTCAAGGTACTTGAAAGTTAATTTTGTTCCCTGAGCTGCAAATCTGAGGTGACTGTTTGGCCTTCACTATCAAAGAAGTCCACATTTCTCCACAGAAATGCAGTTGAAATAATTTAATTTTGGTTATTAAATCCCACTCATTTCACAAATGTGTGTATATGTGTGAAAATTTTAAAACTCCTCTGCACATTGCAACCTTTTTCTCATGTGTTACTCTTTTTAGATTGGGGAGCAAAACGGTGATTATTCCTTAGACAAAATAATTTCCATCTCTTTTACTCTTTTTTTTCTGGTTCAGACTGCAACTGAACTCCATTCTCTGCTTGCTTGTTTTAATGGTGTTACAGCCAACTCCACAAATGTATCATTATCAAAACATATTACAGGAATATCTGGAATTTTGCATAGGCACTTAAGTATTTTTCCTCTTTTTTGCCCTTGCATTTCTCTGAAAAATTTCTCCAAACTCATTTTCTTCCATTGCTTTCACTCGGAAAGCACCTAATGGATTGGGCAGAATCTTTGTGATACTAATCACGATCTTTGTGACCTCTTTATGTGCACAAACTAGTTTTTCTGGAGTTGCTCCTGGGCAAAAGGCGTAATATAAAAAGTGCTGATTTTGGAGAAAGAGCTAATTATGGTCTAAATGACTGATTAGCCTCCTTAAATGTAATACTATAGTCTTATAAAAATCACTAAGGTTTCTTGGGAGAAATTTATAAAATAACGAGGCAAACAGACAGTTATAGTTTATCGTAAATTATCTGGGATGAATGAGTGATGAGGTAACTTTAGTTAAATTTCTTGGAAGAACATGGTTGGGCCACTCAAGTGGCCCAAACTCTGTAAAAGCAGCATTTTTAACTCTTTATCCTTAAAATTAAAGAAAGAAAATCTAAACAAGGGAGAAAAACCCATTAGGAGTGAATCAAAATGAATGCTTTCCTGACAGAATAAACCAGTGGAACACTTGCCTTCAGAAGTTACGGGTAAAAAATCACTTGGAGGCTTTTAAAAAGAGACAACAGTCATTTGTCTGGAATGGCATAGGGTCTCTTACCTGAGCAGGGGGTTGGACTAGAAGACCTCCAAGGTCCCTTGCAATTCTTATTCTGTTATTCTGATTGTGAATTATATAGTCCACCCATTAAAAAGAAAGTATCTTTCTCTGTATTGTTTCAAAATAAAATGGAATGGAATCCTGCTGCTTTTCTCATGAGGAACTGAAGTAATTCCATTTTCATATCAGTTATGTAACTCAAATTTCATCAAGAAACTTTGAGGGTGTACTTGCAATGATTTGGACTTTTTTTTAACATTCACTAATAATTTTGCAAACAGACCCTAGGACGACTGTGAAGCTGGCAACCTTTTTGGTATTTAAAACAATGCATAAACTGACTACCTTTCTAATTAATGGACCTATGAAGAAATTATGACTGTCTGTGCATTTGGCTTTCTTCCAGAAATAAAAAAATTAAATAACACACAGAAAAGCCTTATAATTAAAATTGTTTTGAATAGCAGTGATAATGAAGTCAAGTCATTTTCATAATACATTTAAATTTTATTCATATTCATTGTTTCATCAGCTGAAGTGCTTTTTATACCCCCCCCAAAAAACTACATTGCAGTAAGAACAGTTTTTTAAAGATAAGCCAGCAATTACTTCCACATATTAATAAAACTGCAATGATCAAGTAATATTTGCATCATTAAATACTCATGTTTTTAAAAAGAATTAAATCTGCTGTGTTAAATTCCATGACACTTAGATTTATTTTATTATGTTGTAGGATACTGAATATGCAATAATAATAGATACTGAATTACCGTTTTGTTAAAATTATAATTTGATACTGAAACTAAATTAGGGTTTGATACCAAAATAATATCTCAATCCAAAAAACCTGTAATTGTCATGATTTTCATTAATATTTGCAGTTAACGTTGTGGCATATTTCTTTGAAAAAGAGTGATGGATAAATTATATGAATTCTGCAGTAAATTATTCATGTGATGTTTTATTATTTTAGATGTCTAAATTTGCACTGGATCTGGATGAACTTAATTTACCCAAATATCACACAGATCTTGTGTGCACAAGATGAAAGGACATGCTGAACACTGAATGGTAGTGTGGCAGATTTACTGTAGTTCCTGTGAATCTGGTTAAAATGAAATTTAAATTCAGCTATATTGAATGCATTTTGACTGGAACAAGATCTAACTATAAACACCTCTTCTTTGTTAATGGCCAAAACAGATTTAGTACAATTCAAATCATCCTGATCACTTCCTTCTCTCCACTTTTATATATTTTAGTCATTTTACAAGTACCAAATCGTTGTAGGTGAGGGTAGAAGGGAATTACATCAGCTGGTATTTCCATATTGTGACACACACATTGTTATCTATTTCTGGGTGAGCTTATTATCCAGGTCCAATTAATATTAATAAATGGCACCCTGGCTAGGAAAGGTAAGCTTTTAATGATTAAAGTCTTGCTCTGATTAAACAAAACTCTTTCCCATCCAGAGTTTTTCACCCTTTCATTTTTGAATGGTGGGCTGGGGTTACAACACTGGGCTAAAGGAACAGATCTGAAGAAAAGTGCAGCTTCCAAATTTTTATTTATTCCTTGGGTAAATAGCAGATGACCCCTGCTAGTTCTTAATGAAAATGGTTGGGCTGTTGTCATTGTTCTCCAAAATCCTTACAACCACTTGTTTGGGGGAAAGGGCTGGATACCAGGGAGATTTTACTCATAGGGATTTGGGGTTCATGACAGATGAAAACATGGCCTCACCCAAGCAAATGTGGAGAGACAATGGAGGCACAAAGTTGCTAGTATAGTGATCATCTCTCTATAGGAGTTAATTTTGAATCAAACTGTGGTTGGAATTCTTAAGTTACCACTTACTGTTTAAACCGGTGTTTCTCAACCTTAGCAACTCTGGACTTCGGGACCCAGAATTCCGCCGCCAACTGGTTTAAACACTCTTTTAAAATAAATATCACGTTGCAGAAATTCTTGGCTTTTAGGAATTAAAACTGACACTGGTTTTAAATAGCCTCCTGGATCAACACATGGTGAATTTGTCCCTGTATGTTCAGCATTTTAAATACATCATTTTCAGCAGAATTGAATGGTTTCATTTATTTTATTCTAATTTATTTAAAAGTAGGGGTGAAGCATTTCCCGTTGTTTGTTTTAATACAACAGGGACTACATTAGCTGTTGTTGGTTTTAAATGCACACTGGAATCCACTTTTACACGAAGTTCCATTCCTAATTTTTTTAAAGAAACAGTCAGTTGGATTTGGCAACAAACTTGTTCTAAAAAACACTGTTCCTGGGTGATGTAAAAGGACAAGTAAGAAAAAAAAAGAATATCCCTGAGTTGAATGACACTAGTATTGAATTGTAGAGTGTCATATCTACTTCCTGGGTCACCATAGGCAGATGTGAGTCACAAGCAGAGGCACCTGGAGAAGAGGGTGTCAAAAGAAGTGAAAATAGTGATTGTGACCTTGAGCCCAAAGCCTCACATCTTTTTCATGTGCATTGCATGTGCAGTGCATGAAAAAAAGAATGGAAAAGCTTCAGCCAAGATTGCAGCTGCCATTTTGATCCCATTGAACATTCCAGGTCATAGGATTCAACAGAATGCAGATATAATCAAGAAATATTGTGACTGTAGTTTTGACCCTTGTACAAAAGGAACATATTTCAGTTCCTATTTAGATTTTATATATATAAAGCAGTCTGTGCTGAAGTGAAACTATTTGATATAAGAAACTTCTCAATTGAGGTTTGATTTTTGTATGTTTGTAGGAGGAACAAAATAGCATAGATTATAAAGCTGAACATTGTATTTGGATATCCCCTTTCAGGCCATTTCATAGCATGAAGTGGGTCAACTGACATTTTCATGCTTGAAAATCCTGTCCAAAATCTGGCTATGCCTTTTTTAACTGGTCTTCCAAATAGGTTGACCAAGATAGTGATCATTTCAGGGAGCTTATAGCCTCTGTTCTGTAATGACAACCATGGTTACCACAGATTTGCTAATAGCTAATATTGTTGAGTGAACCAAGATTAGGCCTACTCAGACTTCAGTCTCAAAACCTGAGGCCAGGTACAATGGACATGTTTTTTTTCAGGAGCCCCATTTAAGAGAAAACTGCCTAATGGTGAAACATGGTGCAAACATTTCAGTAGGTCAACAAAGCATCTTTCTCCCTTGCTTTAGCCTCCTGTCCTACCAAAATCTGTTGTCCTGTTTTAGGATTTTGGTTTGGGGATGAATGGCTAATGCAGGTTAACCAAAGAGTTGCAAATATCTATAATAAATTTTAAATGGACCCAAGCTAAACTCAAAATAGCTTTTTATCAGCCCTCCAGGTCTGCCACTGAAGATGCAACTTTTTATGAAGCACTTCCGTTGGTGTTCTCAACTTCTAGAGAACTGTAGCCATTCTTCTGAGTGTTGGAAAATTCCCTATATTAAAAACAGCAACCAAAAATTTAACAGTTGAGATTGTCCAGGTTGTGAAATCCTGGTGTAGGGAGCAAGGAAGATGAGCTTGGATGAAATACACAATAACCATTTCCTAAACAAAGGGGGCTGAAACATTTTTTTAAGTCCAGAGCAATGAGATACCATTCAGAAGCAGTTCAGATGGACCCCTCCCTGATTATCTAGCATGTAAGAAATGGGACGAAGTACAGCACCATCAGACTTGAGGAATTCTGCTAGGGTAGCCCATCTTTGGTCTGGTTTACCACATGGGGGCTGAGAGACATGCCTTTTTTTCCTGGCAGTCATAGCAAACCTGCACATAGCCCCCCCCCCATCCTGCCTTTTTAACAGACTCATCCAGAACCACGATTCAGCACTAACAACTCCAGTTCGTGGCATATTCTGTAGACAATGGTTAGAGAGGGATTCTTGGGGACTCCAGAGCCTTGCTAGACTGAATAAAGTTTGGATTGAGATATTGCCTCACCAGCGATGTCTCAGATTAATGCTAATAGACCAGTGTTTCAACACTGGAAAGATAAATGTATGGCCCAGTTAGACTTGATGTCACTGGAGATTCATGGATGAGTTGTTTCCAGACATGATTGATAGGCGATTAGATTGAAATATGGTTATCCTTTATTCAAACTGTTATGGATATGTGTGTGTGTGTGTGTGTGTGTGTGTGTGTTTTCTTATGTTTTCATGGGTATTTATGTGTATGGTTTTAGGTTTCTTCATGTCTTAATAGTTGTGCTTTTTCATTTGTCTCTGCCATCTTCAGGCTTGTGTATTGGGTTCTTTATTAATTGTGTATCTCAGGCTTAGCAGAAAACAGAAAACGGCTGCTAAGCCTGAGACACATGATTAATAAAGAACCCAATACAAGCCTGAAGATGGCAGATGATTCTGCAAACATCGCTATAAAAGCACAACTGTTAAGACGGGAAATACAAAAACCTAAATACCATACATACATACATACATACATACATACATACATATATATATATGTCCTCAACTCATGACCACAACAGAGCCCAAAATTTTGATTACTAAGCAAGGCAGTTGTTAAGTGAGTTTTGTCACATTTTACGGTCTTTTTGCCATGATTGTTAAGCGAATCACTGCAGTTGTTAAGTGAATCATGCAGTCGTTAAACAAATCTGACTTCCCCCATTGACTTCACTTGTTGGAAGTCAGCTGGGAAAGATACAAATGATGATCACGTGACCCAAGGACTCTACAACTATCATAAATACATGCCAGTTGACAAGCGCCCAAATTTTGATCACCGAGTGGCTATGGGTTTTGACCCCTTGGGGTTCAGTTGATTATCCAACTTTAGTACTGGGGGGAGAGAAATTGCTCCCCTCAGAACGAGTTCGCAACTTGGGAGTCCTTCTGGATCCACAGCTACAATTTGACCACCATCTTACGGCTGTGACCAGAGGGACCTTTGCACAGGTTCGCCTGTTACGCCAGTTGCGACCCTTCCTGGACCATGGGGCTCTTCACATGGTTGCTCATGCCCTTATCACCTCTGATTGGACTACTGCAATGCGCTCTACATGGGCTGCCCTTGAAGAGCACTCGGAGACTTCAGCTGGTGCAAAATGCTGAGTGATTATGGGTGCACCTAGATGTGCCCATATAACATCTACCCTGAGCTGCACTGGTTACCAGTGGTCTTCGGGTGCAATTCAAGGTGCTAGTGACAACTTTTAAAGCCCTTCATGGCTTAGGAGCAGGATACCTGCGAGACCGCCTTCTGCGACCTTATGCCTCCCAGCGCCCAGTTAGATCTCACAGGGAGGGCTTGCTCTGGATTCCGCCAGCCAGGCAATGTTGGCTGGCGGGTCCATGGGCTAGGCCTTCTCTGTAGCGGCGCCGTCCCTCTGGAATATGCTCCCTGCGGAGATTAGAACCATCCCAAATCTACTTGCCTTCCGCAAAGCCGTTAAGACCTGGCTTTGTCGGAGGGCATGGTATTGAGATCTTGAGCTTTTCCCTCGTGTATGTTTTGGATTGGTATGAATGAGTTTCTTGTTTTTATATTGTATAGAAATTGTTTTTATCCTTTTGTACGCTGCCTCGAGTTCCCCTTTGGGGGAAGTGAGGCGGGATATAAATCTAATAAATAATAAATAATAATAATAACATGACCATGGGGATGCTGCAATGGTTGTAAGCATGAAAACAGGTCATAACTCACTCTTCAGTTCCATTGTAACTTTGAATGGTCACTAAATGAATGATTGTAAGTTGAGAACTACTTGTAGAGTATATTTAATTATTGTTATGGTTGTGTTGCTTTCTTTTTTCCCCCTTTTCTTTTTATTTTTTCTTGTCTTCTCTTTCATTAAATATAGAGAATAAAATGGGCCTTGGTGGCTCAGGCTGTTAAATGCCTGCATTTAAGTTCCAGCTGCCTACAATTACTGTAGGCTCGAATCCCACCAGGCTCAAGGTTGACTCAGCCTTCCATCCTCTCGGGGTAGGTAAATTGAGGACCCAAGATTGTTGGGGGCAATAAGCTGACTTTGTAAAAATGCTGCTTAGTAATAAGCAGGCATATACAATGGAATGAAGGCTATTGCTGAGCACACTGGGTTGTATCCAAAATTGTAAGCCCTGAGTCTTCCGAGAAGGGCGGCATATAAATGTAATTTTAAAAAAAATAAAAAAATAAATGACTGACATCTATCGAGTGAACAAATATGAGGAAAATTCCTGAGCTCTGAGATGACTTGTTAGATTTATATCTGATTATTCCTTCAGAATCATAAGTATGTAGTACTTCCTCCTGCTATTTCCCTGCACAAAACAACCACCTTGTGAAACAGACTGGACAGGAGTGACTGGCTCAAAGGGATTAGAATCAGTGTCTCCTGAGGCAACATTAAAAGAAACTTACAAACGATTTTATCTTGACTACTCACAAATCAGTGTATAGAACTTTTATTTTCAAAATTAAACCTGATTATGCTTAATTAAAAAAAATACTTAAATCTGCTTTAAAATGTAAATGCAAGCTGAGAATATTTTAAGCTGAGAAATTTGTTTTGAACAGTGAAGAAACAGATTTAGGGTATACTTTTCTTAAGCATGGGAAGTAATTAGAATTAAATGCAAGCATGTTCAACTGCTACTTTCTTTGGGATGCAATGCCTAGGCCCGAGGTTTGGTTGTGTTTTTTAACAGTCCAACAGTTATTCCTGGCTAAGGAGAACAACTCCTTGTCTGATCTCCCTCCCGGGGGATATGACCCTTTTAATGCTCTTTAGTTAATGTATTGGTGATCTTTACTTAGGCAAAATAAACAGTGTTGAGCTTTACAAAGAGGGGGTCATGCTCTGCGCATTGCACTCTGACCTCAGGGTTACGGCCTTTGTTCCCTTCTCAATGGGAATTGCTCTCTAAGGGCCATCACAAAATGGAGAACTAATTTGGGCCACGTGCTGGCATGAAAGGGAAAACGTATTAGGATAACTTCATTGAAGCCTCTTCGGGTCTAACCTGAGCGTGCAAAGAAATGAAAACCACGGCATGCTTCATATTCCCTGCAAATGTTGCACATTCACTTCATTTCCTTGTTACATCCAGAGCCTAAAGCTGATGAATGATCTATTCAAAGATTTGATACAAATGTGATTTACAAAGTCCCTTTTGATTAAATGCAATCTGAAATTTTTGCTAAGTATTATTATTTAAGTAATAGTCTTGAATGTCAATTTATCACACTCTGCCTCCCAGTTTAAGCCTTCTGCTAGAAATTCAACATCTTATTATTGAAAGAGAATTGGGATTAGTTTCCAAAAGTATCACATCACGTATTTTTGCTCCTGCATACCCCAAAAATGCTAAGGTCTATTTAGATAAAATAGAGAAAAAATGTCTTTGAAGCCATGAGAATTTCCCTATGCTCTTCTGTGTATAACCCAAGCAAAATTTTAAAAGATCTACATTTTAAAATTCAGTAAGGATTTGTCTACTAAACAGTTTGCCATGTAGTTTTTCACTGGCTTCCAATTTGTAACAACAATAATAAAAAATGAGAAAATGCTGAATTGCAAGTTTTATGCCCCAAATTATAAAAATTACTGAGCTGCTGAAATTTACAATTTTATCTGAAGAATAACAGGTAGCTCAAAAGTTAAGATATTTATGACGAAGTAAACTTATGCTCTGTGCCAATACTGAAGGAAGAGTGTGCTCTGTGTAAAAGAAATGAAATTTATACTGTTCAAAAAACACACAAGTAGTTTCTCTTAACTTTTCTTTGTTTCAATCACAGTTTATGAATAAATTAAAGAGCAATTTTACCTTCATAGAGAAAATAAAAGATTCCAAGAATATCTTTTTGAAGCAAGAAGTGTTAGAAAATGTATGCTATAATATATAATCTTGCTCCACTAAATTGTTTGAAGAAATAGAAAGAAAAGCTCAGTACAAATGAATGTAATTTTAAAACCAAACTGTATTCTTTACTTTTGCCCAAATTAATACAAATGAATTTTTAAGTACAGTAACTGATGTAAAGATAACACCGAGGCTATTCATTTAAAAAAAACAAAATGAGTTTTTAATACAGTTAAAAGAAAATTATAGTTTGCTCTCACAAAACACAACATTCATTGCCTTGCATATATGTTTATGTACATATACAAGTATATACACACAGTTTCAATTTCTGAGGCAATAAAATACAATTTTTAAATAACTAAACTGAAACTATTAACTAGGTGATAAGTAAATAGTATTAGAACTTTCATTTTCTATTCAGAGAAGTTTGTTTCATAAACACAATATTTTATTTTGGGAAACATTCTAAAAAATTTTTGTGGAATGGACTTGTTAAAACTATGAAGGAGTTAATGAGAAAAACATTTTTTAATGCATAATGAAAGATCAGACTCCAAATGGGGCTAGGCAGACTCGATTCAATCACTGTGCAATCAACCAAAAGGCTTTTAAAGAACCCCAGCTCGTTTTATATTAATATAACCATAATTTGAACTATCTTAATTCTAAAAGTGGAATCAGACAAAAACAGAAAAGTTGCTCATAATCTACAATTGGGAACCATGCATAATGGTTGTAACATTTAGGTTATAATCCCAGAATGCAATGGCATTTGTAGTCAGGGGTGTCCATGCAGGAGGTCAAAAAAGTCAAAATGACAGCTGCACCAGCGCAATTAAAGCCCTGCCCCCCCTTTTATGTGGGTGCTTCAATTGTTTGATATTGGCCACCACACACACACACACACACACAGAGTTTTCTGAACATCTGCATGTAAGAAAAATGTAATCTTTCAAGGGAAGGAAATCAATCAAATTTCAAATCCTAATTGAGATAGGATTTTTGAGCTTTCAACCCATTTACTAAGTTATTCTCACTCTTTACTAGAATTAAAAAATGTTGAAGCGAGAATGTACAGCCAGAATGTACAAGAAACACATATTAAGGTTTGAAGAGTGCCAAATTTCACCGATTTTGCAGGAGGCATTCCCAAACTATGCGCTTTTAAATTTTGATTTTGTAAGAATAATACAATAAACCTTTCATTCAGAAATAAAATATAATGAAAATATTTATTCCATACTTCGAAAAAGTGGAGTAGCTCCTGCCAGAATTAATAATACTTCAATTCAAAACACAAACCCACTATTTCTCTATTATTGAGGATAGTTAAATTTCCTATCTGGGATGCATAATTCTATCTTTTAAAGTCTTTTTCTTTAATTGCCAAAACAAATGAACCTGCTTTCAACTTGCATAGTGATCTTTGAGTACTTTTTGCATTACTGTTTGTACAAATTCTATTACTGCAATTGTTTTCATGTGTGTTCTTAAAGAAACAAGAACATATTTTTATAAAAAATAATTCTGCAATAATGCCAAGGTTCTGTTAGACTCTCGGGATAAATAAGTATTAATCAGATTTAAGACTATGTAAATGGGCAAGTCTTGTCTGTTAACATTTTAGCTGATTTCAAAGAAATGAATCAGAGTTAGGCCTAATTAATCTTTGAAAGGAACATACAAAGTAATGCCAGTCCTGTAGAAGAGACAGGGCTCTAAAAAAAGGAACAAACCAGAAAAAATCTGGTGGCAAACTGGTTTTATAGAATCTCCAATAGCTGAGCTCACCTCAAAGGAATGCCAATTTTATTAGGGATGATTTAAAGACAGACAAAAGGTTTTGTGTTTTAATTAAATGTGGAACAATAAGAGTAATAATAACTATTACTAAGTGAAAGTTTTCTTTCTCTGGCATATATATTTTTGCCCTTTCATATGGATTTAAGCATTTATGCCACTATATCTATATATATTACTGTTAATATCACCATAATAAGCACCATGATGTTTTCGTATAAGGATATATGATCACCATGTTGATACTGTTTTGATGGCACATAATCAATCAATCAAATGTGAATTGATTCCATGTATCTTCTAAATTTTTCCTTAAGAATACATATGGAAATTAAATATACTTTATTTAAACCCCCATATAATGAATCAAAATGCTGTGCATTTGATTCCCAATGTTATGATTTATTAAATAAATTTCAATGGTTTGCCTACTCAGGAGAATCTGCAAGTGTGGGATACAGTAATGCGTTCAAAACCCCGCCCCTCCTGCGAACAAATAAAAAGGGGCGGGGCTTCCATTGCAGTGGAGCACTTGCCATCTTGCAAATTTTGACACACAAGCCCTGAGCCCTCTTCCAGTTTTAACAGAAAAGCTTCAATAAGTTTTGTAACTTCTTGGAAAATGTAAGGTAAAATCTCTCGACTCAATTTAATTGGCCCTAGATATCAGTGGGGCTAGAACCAAAGTGGGTTACGTGTCCAGATTGCACAGCTGCTGTGCTATCTGTGCCAAAAAGAGAAGGAATTAATTTACAGTGTCATAAAATGCAGAACAGACATGAATTGAGTTTTGTAGAATTCAATAAAACTTATTGCTGAGCAGACAAGTTTATAACTGCTGTAGAAAAGATTGAAATCTCCAACTTGCAGTGAAGATAGTCAACAATGCTAATTTTAAAAGAAAATAATGGATAGTTGTCCTCAACACCTAGCAGAAGGTGTCCCAGAAATGGGCTGCAGTGGCTGTATTTTCTACAACTTGTGATTTTTCACAATATTTTACCCTCTTCGTTTGTGTTGCTGTTATTAGATTGGGAATGTTCAACACCCCAAGAAATTCTGAGAGTGTATTTGATAAACCTTTTGAGTCCTTTTTATTAATGTAATGTATTTAAAATTGTTTCAAAAAGAAGACACTACTTGTTAAGTTGATTCAAATTTAAATTAGTAAGATGAAATTATCAAATACACACAAAATATTCTTAAAGATTCCCTTTATTTCCTTTCCTTTCTTCCTTACTGTATAGTGCAGAGTTGGTGCAGTGTCGGGGGTTCAATATGTGGAGTGTGAAGGATGTGTGTTTGTGTTTATTTTCATGGTCATGATGTGCACTGAAGATGGTATTTGATTTAATTGTATGAGGTGCAATGACAATAAAGTAAACTAAATTACTACAAGTAACATGTTCATCTAAATTAAGGACATATTTTACATGCAGCTTTCCTATATTTTCATACACATCTATTAACAGACCTCAATAATCAAAATTTGAACCATTACGATAAAACCTTTCATGCTACACAGCCCTTAAAAATAGTATCAGAGATTATAATTAAAAGGGTATGACAGAACAGCTCCACAAACAAAATTGTATTTGTCACAGACTCTTCCTTTTTCTTTTTAAAAAAGGACAATATTTTTAGAAATCTTTATTCTGAGTAGTATCATTAAAATAAATGGGGCTTACTCGAAAGGAAAATTTCACATTTACTGACATTAAATATCTTTCTGATACAATGTAACAGTATTGTCAGAATTAAGCCCTTAACACTTTTATTAAAAAAAATTTAAAGTTTGAAATTTTGTATTTACATAATTCATATTACTTAAGTTGATTTCTTTTTAAACACATTTGACTTTTCAATAAAAGTATAAGATCAAAATTGAATTTTCCACTAAAAACGGAAGAGGAAAAATCTTTAATAATTTGCAAGTTCTATATGTGTGGTTTTCCTAAACAAAACTGTTTTCAGTTAGTTTACCAATTGTAGAACAATGCCAATATATTTTTCTATGTGTACAAGCTAACTATGAACACAAAATACATTAACTTTATTAACACAAAATACATTAATGCTGCTTCCCCACAATGCCCTCATTTTTACAGCTAGCTTTAAAGAAATAACATTTGTAGAAAGATGAAATGGAATTTGGCCAAAAATATGCAGTTTTCACTCAGTTTCTAATTTTGCCAAAGTCAGACATCTGCACTTAAGGTAGGTATCAGCAGAACTATTTTTTAAAAAGATTTGCTTCAGAAAGATGGTTCATGTATATAGTTTGTATTTCTCTTTACGAAATTCTGATTTCTAACCTATTCCTTTTAGAACATTAAAATATTGGCAAAATGCTTGCCAAATATTTCATTGTCTGCAAGTAATGTACAAATAATATGAACTTTATAGAACAAATATATTTCCTTTTAAGCGACTATAAGTAGGGATCCCTATTCTTTTAAGAATGGATAATATATTTTTTTCCACTTAACTGAGTCAGTTAAAAGCTCCGTTTTTAAAAGGCAAATGGATATTACACAATACACAAATGGATATTCAGTATCTATTGCTTAAATGATTGGAAATACATTTTAAAATATTGCATAATCTGAAGTAAGCAATTGCCACGGGCCTTCTTAGTGCTATTATCACGTACTTTCAGTTTCAGTTGTGAAACTGTATTTACTGTAAAAGAGTAACTTAGTAATTAATAGAAAATTCCATGGCTCAGAATGATAGCAAATTCGAGAAACGCTCCAGGGATTTTCTATATAATAAATACATGAAAAGTAGAAAGCTAGAAGGCTCTTGAACATGAGTGAGTAAAAATTTAGTCATGTTCACTTCTTTTCTGTGCTACCCCAAAGAGAACTTCAGAATACAATGAATATTAGTCTTAGAGGCAGGCAGTTTTCTACAAAGCTTCACTGAATTAGAGACCTTATTCTTTGTTTTGCTTCTTGAATTTGCTATTAATATTAATTATTGACATGGAAGCAATGACAAAGTAGGATGCTCTCCACTGCAAACCATTTTAAGCCATTTGTTAAAAATGAGCCAGTGTCTTCTCACAAGATGGAATAATAGAGGTGTAAGAAACCACTGTCTGACACGCAAAGCTTTGTTTACAGGGTTACTTGTTATTTTGCCAAGTTTGTTATGAAACCTGAATGTTAAAACATACGGGGGTCACAGCCTTTCCATATAACCACTTCTATAATTTCCTGATGTTTGCATGGAAAATGGTGATTCTGACCTTACTGTATTGCCTATATTTTATTTGTATTGTATTTCCTGTATGTACTTTTTTTTCTGAAATATTTCACTCTAAAGATCAATTCAAAAAGCAGAGAAAAGGTCAGGCTGGGAATGAGACGAGTTTTATTTATACACTAGATGTGCCTTGACATATATTTTATAGTATTCAGAATAATAACTTTGGCCTTGCATGTTATCTGAAACCCAAACACTGAAGTGCTAGACATATTTTTGCCATTTTAAAGGTTATACTGTAACCAGCATTTAGTCTACCCATAAGGAAATTAAATTAGGACAGTTACGGGATACAAATATATAAATTTACAGAAACTCCCTTTTTATGACCTGGTAATTCCTTAATTCAAGAAGGCTGAGAAGAGGCGTTGGATTATTTCAAAATAAATCTCTTAATGGAAATAGAGAAAATGAAGAGTTGAAAAAAAGCATAATGCAATTTCTAAAAATTCACTTTAACACCAAAACGATCAATTCGTTTTTAAAACAATGCTCATACCATACATTTCGTTAAACATTGTTTGATAATTATTCTGATTTTCCACAATGATCTAATATTTTGGATGCTAGAATTCCAGAAATTAAAAATTGGGGAATACTTTGGAATGGATGCTATTGTGTAGTAACAATTCCTATTGGAAAAAAATAAATATTTTTGTAATCCTACCATCCTACATTGTAGGATTAATTTAAGGTTTTAGAAGACATGAAAGAGTGCAATTAATATTTTTATTTTGCTGTCTGCTATAAGGTTTTATATTTGATATCACAGCGAATTGATTCCCTAGTACTTATGTTCATAAATTAACTTTCAAATATTAGCTATTTAATGGTATTGGGATAGGTAACTGTTGCATAAAGTATCAACTTTCCATCATTTGCAAAAATTAATATCAATACTTCACTAAAATTGTGGGTTTGAATTTGTCAGTAGACATTGCTACCTAAACTAATGCTATAAATCTACAGCAAACCAGCTGAAATAATCATAAAGCACTTACTGGATAATCCAATATGTTCATAATCATTTCAGAATGTAGGAAAATGTGATATAACACATTTAAGTTTTTCTATATTTAAATGATCTTAAGTGTTCACCTTCTTAAAAAATACCGAAAACACTTGTGGACAGTCTCCATCTTGAAGGAAGAAATTAAAAAGAAAAAAAAAACCAAGCATAAATGAAAAATAGACAAACAAAGGAAGCTTCGTGGAAAAGCAAATAGATACTTTTTAAAAAATAGCTGGCAAAGTGCCTTTTTTAAAGACAGCAGACATTGTTGTGCTGCTGTCAGGCTGTAGTTTTAAATTTCCTTTTCTATGGTAGTTGTTAGATGGACTACATTGTGTGTTTAGACCAGGAGTTGCAACTTGAGTTTTCTGGTGGCAAAGGCTGCCAGATCTTAATGTTTAGCAGGGCTCTGCAGGTGGACTTGGGGCTAGAGACAATTGGGGAGAAAAAGAACCGGTCGCCTTGGGCTCCTTGACTTGTCAAAGAGGCTGTGAAAATGTGCCTTGAATTAAGACTTGCCCAGAAAGGGCATTTTTTTTAAATGAAAGGGCATTTTAAGGAAAATTTTGCACAGAGAAAAATGGAGGAGAGATTTATCATATTATCAAGCAGAAAAAGTGAAGGCAGCCAAGCCAGAGAAGTGACAGAAACCCTTGCAGCGAACGCTTCCAAGTGCAAATTTTATGCACGGCCCACGACAATGCCTTGGGTTACAATCCCACACTCACTTCTGTGATCTCTATAAACGTGGGTAGAATCCCACTGGACCTTTTATTTACCCACCCCGCCTAGCAAAGGGGCTTGCCCAAAATAAGTTCCCACGACCGAACCCTGAAATTATGCTTCAAAAGGTCCGGTGAATTAATCAGACTCAAAAGCCTTTGACGCTTCAAGTGTGTGTGCCTGTGTGTGTGTAGTATGTGTGTGTGCGTGCGTGCAATGTGCGCGTGCATGCAAGTGCGCGAGAACCATTCATTTCCAAATCCACTTAATCGAGAAAAATTGGCTATCTATTTATAAGAAGAAAGTGGGGTTTCAATTGGTTGATTGAAATGGCGAGATGTGACGCACAAGGACAGTTGGATGGGGAGAGAAACACTGAGCTGTGTGCCAAAATAGGCACACCAAGAAATGGTGTGTGTTGTGTGCAACAGTGCAAGGAGGAAAGAAAGTTGCCCGGGCCTTCCCTGTCGCTTAACCCACGAATGAACTTCGGCTCGCCGCCGCTCCCTTAAGCACCCAGCCAGGCCGGACCGCGCGCCCTCGCCCTCCGCCCGCTCGCAAGGACTCAAGCCCGGGCCGGTGCGGCCGCTTCCCTCAGGCTCCTTGAAGGCGACTCGCTTCGCTCGCGAAGCAGCCCTTGAACTCGGCCGGCCGGCCGGCGGCTCAACCCTTCCCCAAGCCCCGCCTGGCCGCGGCAGCCGCTCGGCCGGGGAAGCCTGAACTTGAACCGGCGAGGCCGAAGGACGCCGCCCCACCTTGCAGAAGAGGCGGCGAGTCTCTCCGGCGGCGCGCTCCCGCTCCGCGACGGGCGGCTTGGGAGGGCCGCAGGCTGGGAGGAAGGAAGGAAGCGCCCCACGCCGCGCCAGCCAGCCAGCCCGAGCGGGCAGGAAGTGGTTCGCAAGCGCGGCGCGGGGCCCCGCGGGTGGAAAGGAGCCCAAGTTAGGCGAAGTCGGCAAGGCCAACGGGGGCGCGCGTGGCTTAGGCCGCGCGTGACCGCCTGCCCTGACTCGCTGCGAGGCGCCTTTTCTGCCAAGAGCGGTGGCCTCCTTTCCCGGCCGGCAGCGAAGCGGAGAAAGCCCAGCTCTGGTTTTTCCGAGTCGGCGCCGGGCGAGCAGCCAGCTGGCCCGTCTTGACTGGGGAGGGAGAGGACGGCGGGGGAGGGGATGAGCCGCAACAGCGCCCCCACCCCCACCCCCTCGGGCTGAGTTTCCGACGGGGATGCCACCTCGCCGCCCCTCCCGCCGGGTGCCAAGCCGGCGGGTCTTTGTGTGCAAGGCGGGCCTCCTCGCCGCCCCCCACTCCTTTCTTGTTTTTGCCCCCCCATCCCCGCCCCACGAAGGAAGAGGCGAGGCCGTGTCGAAAGCGGAATCCTACCGTTCCCCCCCCACCTCCCCCATCCGCGTTCGCCTCTTTCTACATCTGGCTCCCGCGCGCGGGAGCGCGCACGTGTGGAAAGCGCCTGCCTTCCCCTCCCGCGCTGGCACGGCCGCTCCGCCCGCACAAGGAGCTGCGGTACCAATCGCGGGAGGCGAAGGAGCGCAAACTGCGCCCCACCAACGTCCACCCTTGACCGGAGGGCGCGGGGGGGGGACCCCGCGTCTGTCGCACGCCTATCGGGACCGCGCGGGGGGCGTGCGTGTATGTGTGCGTGCGTGCAAGCCAGGAGGAGGTGCGTGCGTGCGTGCGTCGGAGGGAGGAGGAGGAGGAGGAGGCCTGGTTCATCCACGGCTCCAACCTTCGGCTGCGGCAGCTCGGGGCCGGGGCTGCGCGTGGGGCTCGGAGCCGGGCGGGTAGCTGTTCTTCACCAGCCGCTTGCTGAGCGGTCCTCGCCGGACGGCTCGGAATAGCCTCGGGGCTGCGTGACTCTCCCGCCGGCCTGATATTTGGGCTGCCCTTCCGGGAAGGAGGCTTTTGCCGGCGCTTTCCCTTCGCGCCTCCGTGGGCCGCGGCCGTGGACGCCCTCAACGCCCGCCCCTGTCCCCCGCTGGCTCTTTCGGCCCCGTCCGGACCGGGGTTCACGTGTAGGCCGTGCAGCGGAAGGTCCAAACAAACACCACACGGAGCCGGGCGACTCCTCGGGTGCCGCACCCCCGAAACCGGGAGCCGGCTGGGTTTTCTGGGCAAACGGGGGAGCGCGGAGAAGGTCTCCGGCGCGCTCCCTTCGCATCGCTTGGCCCGGGGCTTGCCTGCTTGTATCTCTCCTCCCACCGCTCGCTTGCCGGCCCCTCGGGGGTGTTGCAGCTGAAGGTTGGGGAGGGCAGGTGCCCCCTTCTAGAAAGAATAGAGGGCGTGTGTGTGTGGAAGGAAGGAGCGGGCACAGGAGCCGGCCGTGTGAAGCCCTCGCGGAGTTGGTGTAAGCTAGGCAGCGATTCCACTTTGTCCAGCAAAATGGGCGTAGGGAAAAGTTTCTGCAGGCATTGCATAAAGAAGGGGCATTCCTTCCTTCCCTCTTTCTTTCCTCCCTTTCTTTCTTTCTTTCCTTCCTTCCTTTTTTCTTTCCTTCCCTCCTCCCTCCTTTCCCTCTTTCTTTCCTTTCGTTCTTTCCCTCCTTCCCTCTTTCCTCCCTTTCGTTCTTTCCTTCCCTCCTCCCTCCTTTCCCTCTTTCTTTCGTTCTTTCCCTCCTTCCCTCTTTCTTTCCTTCTTTCGCTCGTTCCTTTTTTCTTTCCCATTTACTTTTTCATTCTCTCTCTCTCTCTCTCTCTCTCTCTCTTTCTCTCCTCCCCCCTTGCATTATTCAAACTGTCACTGGTCGGTGACTCGGAGGATATTAGCATGCATCAGACATGCTGTTTGTCTGTTTGCTAACATTCTTCATTCAAGACTTGTTAACTGCCAGACAAGCTTAACGCACGCTTCCCTCGCCTTTCCCTTTCTCCTCTGGCGCTCCCTCTCTCCCTCCATCCCTCTCTCTCTCTCCCTCTCTCATGCCAGCCCGCTCTGCCTCGCCTATTGTTATTGCCGGGAGCTGGCAGCCGGGTGTCTGTAAGGGGGGGCGGAGTGGGCAGCGGTGGGCAAGAGGTGGCAGAAGGGGGCTGAAGAGGCTTTGCACAGTCCTGCTGGGTCAGCACTGCCTGCCTGCCTGCCTGCTCTCCCAGGCCTACGGCCGCTTGCAGAACGCCGGCGCGATCGCGGCCGCTCTTCCCGCCCCTGCTTTTCGCCGGAGACCGCGGACGAGCAAGACGGGCGGCCGGCCCCTTCGCGGCTGAAAGCTGCTTCCTCCTGGGTAAGCCTTGGTTTCTTTCCCCTTGAGCGCTTCTGGTTGACTTTGCGTAGCCTTTTTTCTCCCCGAGGACGGATGCCCGCCGAGAGAGCGGAGCAGCAGAAGAGCCTTTCCGAGCCTGAAAAGGAAGTTTCAACAAATAGAAAGGGGATCTATAGATTTCCTTTTGGGATCTTGAGGGAGAGTAACCCTCCTTTTCACCCCCCCCAATAGAAAAAAAGGCAACGGGGCTGGCTCTTTATTCTCAGCATCGGGTACATCCTTGTGCCAACCTTGCTTCAAACCAGCTAGCTTTCAATTTATGAAAACGCCGCAAAGGTCAACAACACGGTTTCGTTCTTGAGCTTTAGCCTTGAGGCTGTTGCTGATTTCCTTTCCTCTTTTAAATTTTTATTTTATTTTATTTTATATTTTGCCACCATCCTCTCCTCTGATTCCCTTGGTGTATAATTATGCGGTGGAGAGTTGCTGAAGAAAGGGCTTTAGCAAATGGATCTCTTTGCCCAGGTAGGAAACTGCTTGGATTGTGCAGCTGGCGATGGCTGCAATTGAGAACTTACTTTTCAACACCTCGGAGCTTTCCTTCTGTTTTAAGAATAAAATGCAAATATAGACTTTGCAATAGAAAGGATAATTTCATTCAGTTCTGTTTTTCTTTTCTTTTTGGGAATATAATTTCATGACAATCACCTTTCCTTGAGAAGGGCAGTAACATGTACTTCTGTGTGCCACATTATTAGTGGATGAAAGGATGGATGTGATCATTACTAAAAGCATTTAAGCTTTTTTAAAAAAAGCGCAAGTGAATGTAGTATGTGCAAAAGAAGGCATAACTAATATATAAATATATAGACTGAATGAACAAAAAATCATTAATTGATGCACACAGGGTTTTTTTTTTAGCTTGGCACATCAAATATTTGGGTCTGGTGAAACCAGGTTTTTTATTAATGACTGATGCAACTGTTTTTGCATTTACTAAATTTAATTTTAGAAATTCAAAAATATTAAATTGTAAAGGAGTAGGTATCTAGTTAAAAACTATTTTAGGCAGAGATTGCTTTAAACCCTGGATGTGTGATGAATGGATGTTTGTATTCTTTCAGTAGTATCTAAAATTGAAATCAAAGCTGATGTGCGTAGGATATTTTTTGCTAGTCATATTATTATTAGCTGGGCATCAAGATAACACATCCTCCTGAAATAAAAGGTGCTAAAAGTTTAGGTATTCTTTAATCTTGCTGACTTTTTAGTTCTTTGTAGTATCATCATATTTCAATTATAAAAAATGGGATGCATTGCTAATGTCTGAATATCTAAAAACTTACTGCTGTTTGTTCAATATTTGGAATAGTACAGTTCCTGTTGTTTGTGATAGTAAATATTTTGTTTGAAGATATTTTAAAGAATAATTAGACCAGTCCTTTCAATCAATCTTTTAATTTTGGGGTAAGACTAGTTTTGGCAAGAAATATAATGAAGTGTATGCTATGCATTTGTAAAAGCTGTGGAAAAGAAAACTAGGATTTTTTAAATATAAAATTTGAAGTTTCCAGCAGCTATGAAGCATAGTCTCAGTTCATTCAAAACTATTGAAATGTGAAGAAATTACGCCTGCATATATATATTTTAGGAACTGAATCCTACATAAATTTAAAATAAGAGAAATTAGAGTCACGAATTAGGATATAGTATCCGTCAGTCTGCCTGACTGCCTGTCTGTCTGTCTATCCATCCATTATATTTTATTACATATATGTATTTGTGTGTGTATATATATATGTGTGTGTGTGTGTAATTTTTAATTGTATAATTTTGTGAGATTTAGGCTTAGGTACAACTGTTTCAGGGGCTCTGCACTGCCTTGCAAATGGCTTTCTCTTTACAATGGTTTGGCAAGGAAATACATTGAATACAACGCCTGTTTCCTTGATGAAAACCTGCCAGTATTTCAGAAGTTGTCCTTTTGGGCAATGTGGAAGAAAGAATTCTATGAGAAAAAGGTACTAGGCATAACGAGGCCTACGAACACAGGAAGGCTCCCTGTATTACTTGCCAGTGAAAATAAATACATTTTTTATTCGTTCATAACACCATAATCAAATGACCAGTACAAAATATATTACAACACATATTTGATTGATTTTTTTAAGCTCAACTCTTCTTCATCAATTTATCTTAAAGGAGGATCTGCATTCAGTTGCTCATTTCTCCTTTTGATCAGCTGATCAACAGGACTTTGGGTTTGAAAAAGGCTTCCTTAAAAAAAAAAAGCAATTCCTTGAACAATTATTGGGAATTGCATGTCCTGTTCCCAAGTTGTACATGGTTGAATATCTCTCTGGTATGTGTGTGTCTAGAATTGTTCGGTACATGTAATTCAGTTCCTTGTAGGAAGGAACAAGGCACAGTACATTAAAATTCTCAAAAAGCATCAAACAATATAAGAAAATAAATTCTAGACTGCTCATGTCGCACACATAGTGTGTATATTTTAGTGTCAATGGACACAAGTTGTCTTTTTGCAATTATTAGGAAAATCATATTTTTCATTAAATAAAATGCAACATAGCTTTGACTGCCTTCTTTTCCCAAATTAAGAAATGGAGATTTTTTTAAAGAAAAAATCTTTTAATCACCAGCCCATTCTTCTTTTTTTCTTTTGGCGAAAGTATAGACACACAAACACATATACACAGGGACAGTTAGGCACACAAAATAGAGCAATGCATGCAACCAAAGCATTTGTCAGAAAGGGGAAGCCCAGGAAACTGTCCACAATTAGGCTAAAATAAATTAGTTACTCCCCGTGAGCTATAAGGTTGAAAGCAAGGGAAATTTCTTTAAAACAATGCTCTTTATTAACAATATTTTTCTCTGTAGAATTTCTTGAAGAACGCATTTTTAATTATTATTAGCAAAAGCATACGCCACACAAAACAATTATACATGATGCACATTCTCAGCAGTATTAAGCTTTGAAATCTGGGTTTTCGTGTCCTACTAAACGGCATTAAAAGAATAATTTTGAAAATTGGTTTTCCCCAAGTGCTCCTTGAGGGAATCATTGGATCACCTTGCATTGTCATTAATCCGTAGATATCTGGGGGTGAGGTGGAATGACATCACATCATGAGAACTATTTAACTTTTGCAATGGTAACTGAATGTATGTCATGTCACGCTAGCTTATAATGGACACTTATGAATGGGACAGATCTTATATCTTGTGTTTAAGGAATGCAAAATGGAATATGTGTTCCCAGGTTGAAAAAGTCTGTCTGAACGATTTCTTGCTGTCAGACAAAGACTTTATGGGATCTTTTCTCCCAGTCTTACGTGATCAGTGTGAAAAGGGAATTAACCATCAGGAGGCACAAATCTGATTCGATTGTATTCATTGCTTGACAGAACAGTTTGGTACTCTATCCCAAATCTACTTAGGGTAAACCCAAAGAGAAAATGGGAAGCATGTGTTATTTTTATCAATGAGCTTTCATTTTGTGCATGGCACCCGGGTACAATGTTTGCAGAACGATTAGAATGATAAAGAGATCCTTGTCTAACTATAAACCAGGGGTTTGCTCTGTTGTGGGTATTTATAAAGCTATCGCTGGTCTACAAATAATAAAAGCAAGAAGGTAGAACCATTGAATCGCTGGCGTGAGAAATCTTGCACAAATTCACAGCATCTCGAACACAAATTCACATCAGTTTGTGATACAGCAAGCGAATCTCAGCTTAATGAATTAGCTTTTGAAAGTAAAGTGGAAACTGCAATAGTAAAAGAACAAGATATTAATGGTTCTGTTCATTACATGTCGATGTAGGAATAAATTACATTAATCTTAGTCTGTTTAGGCTTGGGTTGGAAATTATTGATTCGGTTTGTTTAGCAGTGTGCCTGCTGATATTTTGAGCATATCACAGAGAAATCCAGGTTTCTCTCCTTCCGTAGCTTTTATAAAATAGCTGGCCATTATAAGGGAAAGGTTCTTAGCTACCTTGGCTGACTTTAAGAAACTAAGCAGGTAGGACTTGGTTAAAACTTAGAAGAAAGACTATGAGGAAATCTTTGGACCGTGGATTTTTAACCATCTAGAAAGACCATGGCAAATGGTCAGGCTGTCCTTTTGGGATATTCTTCCAAAGGACATATCAAGGATTGATGTTGCTTTGTCTAATCCTTGGCAGTTTTCTGAAATACAATCATATCCTTCCAAGTTGTTCAGTGGGCACCTAAAAGAAGGCTCAGAACTATCATGTCGCCATTTATTTCAAAAATTACCTCTGCATCTCTGTATGAAGAAAGGACCCAAGTGGCTTTGCTTCCATTTACCAACCATTTTGGTTTTGTATAGATCGGTATCGTGGTTGGTTCTTAGTCACGTGATGCAGTTTTAAGGCAGATCGTGCAGCATTGCCTTAAATACACAATGAATACTCTTGGTGGTTTAATTGTTTAAATGGCAATATGTCGTGAACTTTGCTGCAGAAAATAATGACAATTTTATTTGCGAAATTTTTGTGGATCTGCTTCCTTCTAGAAGCCTAAAAGGGGCCTGTTGCAAGCATGAGGCTTCATTATTGATGTATTTATATGCTTATTTATTTTATGACTGCATTTATAAAGCCCCCAACCCAAAGGATTTTAGGCAGATATTTCTTGTTTAATTTTTTTAAAAACCCACGCATAAAGCCAAACACCATCTGTAGATTGACAGCTGTAAAACCTGCTTCTTATATTAAACAATAGACAAATCAGAAAAAGGAAATGGAGTTACCATATAGTTAACCATGTCTGCGTGTTCTCGTTTACACATCGGTATCCAGTTTTTCTTGGATTAGCTATTCAGATCCATCAGTTAAAAATGATCAAGGAAAATCAACCTCAAATAAATAAATATCTCCCTGTGGATGCATAGTTGATGTTGCAAGTAAAGAAGCATTAGGAAGAAAAGAGTCAAACTAAGAGGAATAGTTCCTCATTCGGGCTCTTTTGCTTTTAAGTATTTTTGCCTTGTTGGTACAATCGAAGAGATTTAGAAGTGGCCATTAACCAAAGCTGCATAAAGAGAGACGAGGCACGGAGAGACGAGGAAAGGGACATGAAGGGAGGGGTTGCAAATGTTTCCAGGCCTGAAGGACAGCCATGTTTTGTCCCCAACCCCTCCTCCTCCAGTGGGCTTGAAAGAGTCTGCAAGCAGCGTCTGGGGCATTGCCAGGCAACTCGGCGGATGCTTCTTGTCCTGGCACGCTGCAGCTGTTTCATTGCCGGCCTTCAGAACAACAAAACGGGGCGTCTCGTCTCGACAACCCTGGGGTACGATGCAGTGGGCTGCATGGAGCAGGCCAGCCGCACTGCAGTGCACTAAGGTAACAAGGGAGCCCAGATGCATCAGCAACGGGAAACTGGATTCCAGAGCTGGTGGAGAAATGGGCCTCTCCTGGGGAATTTCAAAATGTGATTAAAGCAATGTCTTTCTTTCTTTCTTTCTTTCTTTCTTTCTTTCTTTCTTCCTTCCTTCCTTCCTTCCTTCCTTCCTTTCCTTCTTTCTTTTTTTAATCCTTTCATCCTGTGGTTTGCTGGTTAGGATGGTCATAGCTCCTGGGATTTAAGCAGCCCAGAAAGAGTGGTTTCATAGCAACCTAATTTTTTTTTAGTAAGTACCATAGTGTTGAAATTAACAGTCCAGAAAGATGCAACAATTGATTGATTCATGGCCCAATCCAGGAAAACACAAAACGACATTTAAAATTAAGCCCTGGGAATTTTCAAGGTATGGCAAGAAGAATTAAGCTTCAGGGCACACCATAACAAAGAGGCATAGATACCATCGTCTTGGGTGCCATCTTGGTTTTGTTTTGTTTTTTGGACCATTGTATGAGCACACTTGTGGAAGCCAAGTTTTCACCAATTAATAATACAAAAAGGGCACCGATGAATTTCCACCATTTGTAGCTCCTGCTAAGAACTTCCACAGTGGTGGAATTGCTGGATGGTTACAGATACCTCATCTCACCTCACAGCAGGCCCTTTGCCTTGGCCTCCATGAGTGGACTATCCAGGATGAGTGTGCAAAGCTCTCAGATGATCATACCTTTGGCTGTGTATTCAGACCCAGAGGTTGCGTCGGCAGTTTGCGCATTAATATCACTCAGGGTTCCTGCCACTTCTGACTCGGATCTTCCAAAATCTTGGTTGCTTTTCTGACCAAGAGGCTACAGACTTTCTCCCACACTACGAAAAATAGGCTACTGCTGAAACAAATTGTCAAAGCTCCTAAAGATGCGAATAGTGATTTCGTACTCGGTCAGTTCAGAAAGAGTTTAGAGTTATTTGTGGATCAGAAAGATCTAACATCTCACCAGTTTTTATTTTGTGTCCTCTTCCCTTCCTTTTGTATTTTTCCCCCTTTTCTGACCTGCCCCCTTCTTTTCTCTCTGTCCTGCGCTAAGAGAAGTTCCCCCTCTCCTCATGGCGTTTGGGAATGTTTAGGTTCACTTTCTGAGCTCCGTTTATTCTCATTTGACTTCTTTTTTTTTTAGTTCCGTGCCGTTTTCTTGCAAGCTTTCTGTCAAATTTAATTGAGATAGTCCTTTCTGTTCAGCTGCCCTGAAGGCCTCTTTCTAAAGAAGGGAGGGCCTCTTTCAGCCAAGGGGGGGGGGGGGGTGTTCAGTGTGTAAGTGTGCTTGCAACGTGTCATTCAGGTATGCATTGGTGAAAAGACACATCAGAAACCTTATTTTGACAGATGAGGGTTTTGTAACACTGGTGATTTCTTAGGAAAGTTACATGTGCAGGGATCCTAGTTCAAAGTAGATTTGTTTAAGTCAGACTTAATGATGTTACAAGGATAAAGATATGTGACTTCATCCTGGTTTACTTGAGCTATATGAGATGTTCTGCTTTTGTTACCTTTCCAACAATTATACTTTTATGTTTTGTGCATAATTGTAAATCATCACATTTCTGCTTTTCGGGTTTTCAGTGAATTAAAGAGAAGGAGAAAAGCCAAATTAAAATTTAAAAACAGTGATGCAGCTTGATGGACAAACCACAGCTGCCATCTTGACATTTTTGACAAATCCCTGTTCCATGGACACCCTCAGAAATGGATAAACTAATTCCAATTTTTTTTGCATCCCCCTAGATTGCCATAATTCTTTTTTTAAAATTATTATTCAGTGGTCAATTTAAGAATCTATAATATAACATTCACAAACTATATATGCATGATATATGTAAATATATCAATTGTAAGTTAGGCTACTGAATTACCATCTCTTCTTCATAGCATTGTTAGCTAATAATATGGCAAATACTGTAATACTGATAAATTTGTGAATTCATTGTTTTGTAAGATAAGTAACATTTCAAGTTATAAACAAATGTAAACTACGAAATACAACACTATATTCTTGTATTATTTAAGCTATTATTTATTTTGCTTTGGATAATTATTGTAAGTATGTCTCCTAGAGAGTTCAAGAAGGTATCCATTAGGGGTTTCTCCTAATTTTATCCTATCTGTTGAAGTAGGTCTAAGGGAGCATGATTGGCCCAGAGACACCCAGGGAACTCTGCAAGGGCTTTGAACCCATGTCTCCAGACTGGTGGTTTATGACCTGCTTAGTGACCATTTGAAATTATGAAATTACCCAAAAAGCTACTTACGAATCGGTTTTGAAGTTACAACAACTGCACAGACATGCTCGTGCTCACACACACACACTCACAATCATGTGATTGCATTTTGGCACTTTGCAACTGCATCACTTTTACAATGGTTGGCAGCATCCTGTGGTCACTTGACCATGATTTTCAACGGTTTTTTTTTTTGATGACTTATAAAATTCACTTCTGGTTTCTTGTAAAAAAAAGCCCATTGGGTAAAATTGATTTCCTTAATGACCACCGTATTTACTTAACCAACATTGCCTAAAATGTTGTGAAATTG
This sequence comes from Naja naja, assembly GCA_009733165.1. NCBI lineage: Eukaryota > Metazoa > Chordata > Lepidosauria > Squamata > Elapidae > Naja > Naja naja. Next base: position 12,168,640 of record CM019159.1, on the reverse strand, counting down.
GGTCCAGTTAAATGGTGACCTGCTTAATGGCCACAACGATTACGACTATAATTCGAGACTCGATTATGGATGTCAGTTGAGGACCATCTATACAATAGTCGAAGTTGAATCTTAATGCTAGTTGTTATTGTCGTTGTTGCTGTATTTTGGAATCAGCATTATATTCCAAGAACATCTGTGATCATTCTACAATTACTCAGTAATGTCATAAAGGACATATTTTTTATTTCCTCAAAGGTGACTTTAGTGGTGGCAATCCCGATGGTCTTTCTCTAGGTCAAAGCACATTGCAGTTTCAAATCCTAATCCAGATAGGGTGGACCTTCTGGTCTTTCATCGACCATTCTTTCATTGACCATTGGTTATTACAAGAATCAAATCAATGTACATAAAATTGCAGTCTTCCCACTAAAACTTGCCTAGAAGTTGTGTTTTAATCTGTGGTCATTATAGTGATTTTTTTAAGGAACACAGGTAGTCCTTGACTTACAAGCAATCAGTTAACCAACATTCAAAATTACGTGGCACTGAAGAAACAACAACGTATGACCAGTCCTCGCCTCTATGACTATTGCAGTATCTCCATGGTTACTTGACTAATTTGGGGGCATTTGACATTACCATGATTACAGCATTCCAGGGTCATGTGATCACCATTTGCCACCATCCCAGTTGTCTTCTGACAAGCAACATCAATGGGAAGAAACCGGATTGGATTAATAACTGTGTGGTTCACTTCACAACTGCAGTGATTCACTTAACAACCATGGCAAAAGTTAGAATATTGGGTCAACTCACTTAACAACCACCTTACTTAGCAATGGAGTATCTAGTCCTAATTGTGGTCATAAGTCAAGGACTACCTGTACTTCTTCTGTATTTAGGATTATTGTCGTAGGTTATGAGACAATGGGACAAATGTAGATTATGAGCAAATGGGGCAGAAGTACATTCAAAGGGAAGTCTTATGTAAATCTTACAAATTTGTTAGAGGCAAATAGTTTCATTATTAAATCTGCAATGATGTATAGTCTCTGAATGTTGTATAGTCTCACCCCATTCCTAAGAGGTCTGTAAGGGGCATGCATAAGTACACCATCGTGCCTCCCATCCCTGTCCTATTGTCTCCATTTATTCGTACCTATTTTCTGTATTCTTACTCATGTTTATACTTATACCTATTATCTTGTAAGCGATCGACAAATCAAATAAAACAAATAAATAAATAAATATTTCACATATCAAATTATTGGTTTTTAAAATAGGGTTATTAGGGTGTCTACATGCACATGTTTTTCACTCAGAATTTTGGGGTGGAAAACACCCCCTAAAACATAGCATAAAATATGTTCTTAAGATGCAGCTTTAAAATCATATTTAAATATTTTCTATTATTATTTTCAAATAATAATTTTTTTATACATATAAAGGATTTTAATATCCTTTATATGTATTAAGGCAAAACAGTTATAAAACGGTATGGAAGTCAAGTCATGGAAACTCAATGGAATACTAAAGGTTGAATGAAATGGTCTTGAAAATCCTGGGGGAGCTTTCTTGGGAGTAAAACAGTGTCCCCTAACCAAGAAGGTTTCCTCAGGAATAACCAAGGAAGAGAAAAGAGTTTCCTTTATGTGTCCAGATATCACTTTGTTTTAAAAGAAAGCATCAACATTTTGAATTAGATCAGGAAATAGAGTCTCAGTTACCCATGTAATTATCAACCTAGGAGTTTAAATTTCAGTTTTACAAATTTTACAGAAACCACAGGTTGATGCTGAAGACTCGTCCAAGATGGAATTTTATTTGTGCAATAAAATTAAGCAGGCTAATTCAATGCAAGTTTAACTGCTTAGACTGCATTTGGTTTATTATTAATATTTTCTTCGTGCTTATCAATTGTTTTTTCAATCAGAAACCTTTGGACCTCGAATTAAAACCTCTTTGGTAACTTAGAGAAAATATTTACCTCAAGCACTATTTATTATTTGGGGAAAAAAATTATTTGACAAATTCAGTTAGAAAATAATAACAAAGGAATCCTAATATTACTCCTGTATTTCATTCATCGTATTTAGTGTTGACGTTTCCACTCATGGATTAGAGCTGTTCTCAATGAAATGACTCGTTTTACGAGAATTAGCTCACTTCACTGAGCAAAACATTTCATCTCTTTCAGCATTGACCATCCTGGATGTCATTTAATAGGTTTTACAGCTTGCATCTGTAGATGCTTATGCTGCTTTGTGTGATCTTAATCTATAAGTTGAGAGGCACGCCATGTGTGGAACTCAAAACCTTTCTTTTTTTAAAAAAAGAAAAAGAAAAAACACATTTATGCTCATCAGAATAGAATATAAAGTTGCCAGAATTCTTAATGTTTAGATTCTGAGATGCAGAGGACAACATGGGAAAACACTCTGTGATTGATAAATAAATAAAAAGATAGAATTCTTCAAAGGCCTAGTGAGGGTCAGAATACAACATTTTGGAACTAAAATAAATCGTGCAACAAATACAAACATTTCCTAACCAGTTGGTTTTATCACATCACTCTCGGCTTCAAAAAAGATGCTAAATATTGAAATTTCAGAACCAATTCTGGGAAGCACCAACTCAATACCACAGGGATCTGGAAGCTTTAAGCTTCCGTACAAAAGCAGCTCAGGTAATATGGAGATGTTTCTTCACCTCTTTCAAAGATGCTGCCACTGCAGTGATTGCCTCAAAGAGTTTATTTTGCACACCATGGATATTTTAAAAGATTTTTAGTAACCCCCACCTCCATTCCCAAGTAACACCAGAGGTTACTTCATGTGTGAGGAAAATTGTATTTTCTCCAAAATTTACTACCCAAAGCAAGTAATTTAGTTTCCTTCATGGCAAAGAAATGGTTCTCTGTTGACTACCAAGATGTACTCAATAATAAAATTAGTCCTTTGAGAGTAGAGATGGAAAGGCCTGGAAAAAAAACTGAAAAAACGGGGAAAAAACAGGGTTTTTAAATTATTTTTTTCCAATCGCTTTGGAAAAAACTGAAAAAAAACTTTTTTTCCCCAATTTTTCTGGGTTTTTTTCCAGGCCTTTCCATCTCTTATCCTTGACTGACAATCACAATTGTCAGTCAAGGACAATTTCCATTGCTAAGCAAGGCAGTTGTTAAATCATGATTTTGTGACCCTTTTTGCCAAGGTTCTTAAGAGGATCACTGCAGTTGTTAAGTGAATCACACAGTCATTAAGCAAATCCAGCTTCCCCCATTGACTTTGCTTGTTGGAAGCCAGCAAGAAATTCTCAAATGGCAATGACATAACTCTGGGACAGTGTAGTTGTCACAAATACATCCTGCTTGCCAACCACCCAAATTTTGATCGCTCGGCCAATGGGATGCTGTGAATGTCATAAGTGTGAGGATTGGTCATGAATCACTTTTTTCTGTGTGGCTGTAACTTTAACTTTGAATGATCACTAAATGAATGGTTGTAAGCCAAGGATTACTGTAAGGTGGATCACAAAGGTATAAATTTTGGTATGTGGATTAAGAACAGGAAGTGAGATCCTCTGCTAGTGGCTATCAATGACTTTTGTTCTAATTTGCCTTGCGGTGTCCATAAATGAGCCTTTCCTTTTAATGCCATCAATACACTCTCTGTGTATTAAATAAGTTATTGATTTGATGGAAGTATTTGATGGGAGTTCGAGTTTCTGTGCTCAGGATACCTCCTTGGACCAGGCCTTGTGCAGTGATGCAGGTATATTTTGGATATATGACAGAAAAACAGAAACAGAATAACAGAATTGGAAGGGACCTTGGAGGTCTTCTAGTCCAACCCCCTGCTTAGGAGGAAACCCTACACCATTTCAGACAAATGGTTATCCAACATCTTTTTTAAAACTTCCAGTGTTGGAGCATTTACAACTTCTGGAGGCAAGTTGTCCCACTGATTAATTGTTCTCCCTGTCAGGAAAATTCTCCTTAGTTCTAAGTTGCTTCTCTCCTTGATTAGTTTCCACCCATTGCTTCTTGTCCTGCCTTCAGGTGCTTTGGAGAATAGCTGGACTCCCTCTTCTTTGTGGCAGCCCCTGAGATATTGGAAGACTGCTATCATGTCTCCCCTGGTCCTTCTTTTCATCAAACTAGACATACCCAGTTCCAGCAACCGTTCTTCATATGTTTTAGCGTCCAGTCCCCTAATCGTCTGTGTTGCTCTTCTCTACACATAACTGGAGCTGTTCCCAGAGGGAAGTCCCTATATAGTTGGCCACAAAAATAGGTGGGTGACATATTTCTCTTTCAGTATTTATTATCCTTAATTGTCTTCATACTGGTAAAGTTTGGTAGTTGGTTTTTTTTAAAAACATCTTACTCACCTGTATTTTCATGGAAAGGAGACTATGGTTAGAATCACAGCCACAGGTATAAAATATAGCTGGAATTAAAGTAGTTTGGAGTTTTAGCCCAACTATTATTGTTTTACATTTTGCTGTGCCTATAACTGCAGTGAAAAATGCTGTTTGTGAGTGCAGCATGTTTGCGCTGCACAGACAACATGGCAGGCCTACAAAATCCAGCATTTATTTTCAAAGAATGTTTCTGGTTTTCTCTTAAATACCCTATGGCTCCTTTATCCACGTAGCTGGTTCTCCTCAGCATAATAACAAAAATTATGTTCAGCTACCAAGGAAATCCACAATGGGAAGAGGAATTGTAGAAAGTCCACAATGGAAGCTTTGCCTCTTTCATACATATGTTGCACATGTGAGGCACATTAAAAAAAGAGGTGGAATTTCAATCACAGCTACCATTTTGACTTTTTTCACCTCCCTCTCTCTCCCACAGAGTCTTCTGTTAGATCCATTTCTCTGGGCAATTACATTTTAAAAAACCCAGACAGGGCCTGTACCATCACTATCACCATACTTGCATAATTTATAAAAATGCCATTTTGCAAATCAGTTCACCTCTGCATTTCTGCTCCATTGTGACAACTTAATCACAACACTAATTCAAAACAAATAGGCCCTGTTTTATATAAGAGCGTAAATCTCTCATAATTGATACCAGATCTTGGGGGAAAGATTTCAGCTTCTATTACCCTTCTTGCTTCCAGTTGAAAATATTTTTTGTAAGTTACTTATCCAATTGCACATGTCTTAATTTGATGAATGTTTAATATTAAATTGTCCTTTCTGGCAATATTTTTTGGAACGTTTTTCAGACCTAATTTTAGATTCTAAAGGTATTTAATAGGATTTTTTTAAGAAGAAAAAAGAATTTTAAGAATTGGCTTAGTAGTAAGTCAGATTTAATTCTGGTTTTGAGATATACAATAAGCTGTAGGAATTGTAATTGGAAAAAAAATAGAAGGATTAATATGTTTTACTTGGAATGTAGTTTTACTTGGAAGCAAGTTTCACTAAATATGATTCATTCCTTGGGATAGAAGCTTTAAACTTTTTTTTAAAGGAAAGAAAGCATGAGGTTAAGTTAAAAGAAACTGTAAATTTGAACAACATTGTAGGAAGACAGCTGTGCTAGTCTATGTAAGCCAAAAATCCGAAGGTGTTATCAGATTCCTCCTGATATTTCATAGACTGCTTTGATATAAATACCTATTTCTGCTGCTTTTTCATTTATTTTTAAATAGTTGGAGTGATACCATATCCGTTCCCAGTGTCTGCCTTGTCCTTCCTTATCCCTCACTACTAAAATTCAGCTATATACAGTAGATAAGTTTTGCTGAAGATTGATGTCTCAGAGAAAGGTATGCCTTAGAAATCAAGAGAGGCAATTTATTTGTTGTGATCCATAGATCCTATGTTTGGTATAGGTTCCCAAATGGTCTTTGAGGTTCTGCTAGATTGCATACCCAAAATGCAATGTGCGTGCCCCCTGCGCATGTGCACCCACACACACACATGTCCCCCTTGTGCATGCATGCGTGCCCTGCATGCGCATGCCCTGTGCATGCGCGGCAGAGGCCTGAAGACCAACTGCCCGGCAGGAGGCATGCGTGCATGTGCGATGGAGCTGTGGCATGCGTGCCGTAGGTTTGCCACCACAGGCCTAGAGGTTTATGAAGGGATAGTGGAAGTCCTGTTGAGAATGAGGCCAGGTTGTTGGCCATGAGTGTTCGTAAGATATGAACCTTGTGCTATTCCATGTTGGTCTTTCAATCTGATTGATGGCGCCAAAAACTGGCTGGGGAAAAAGAGAGTTTGGGAAGGAAGCGTGCATGAAAGAATGGATCAACGTGGTTTTTAGTGCACATTTACCCAACCTGTGGCTCTTGTGTTGGGATTCAACTCAGAGAAGTGGGGTAATTTTTCCATTCATGGTGCCTGAAAGTGTAAACGAGCGAGTATCCCTGTTTGTTCTATGCGTCAACAGAACAAAAGCATGAAATAAAGGACTTGTTCTTTTATAGAAGAAAGAAAAAAAACGAGCCACAGTTCTCGGAGGGCAAGAAAGAGAAAATAGAATTCCGATAAGATCCATTATTCCTCATCCCACAAGGTGGAAAAGGAGTGTTAGAAATATAAATGGAAAAACACGCAGCACTTTGGCATGAAAGGGGCCTTGGCAAAATGACAGCTCTCCCTCAAAGGAGGAGCATGACGAAGCTGCAAACAATGGGAGCGTCTCAGGCTTTTTGCGCTAAAGGATTAATCCTTAAGACTGAAATGAATTATTTGTGCAGGAAAGGTTCGGTGGATTTATCTTGCTTCTATTGCACAAAGGAAGATAACAGATTGATGAGGTCCCTCAGATAGGTTTCTGCAGGTGCACCGGAGTTAAAGGCACATCAGTGTCTGAAGTCCGCACCAGATGTGGTCCTGCATGTTGTAACTCTGCCCTTCTCAACAGAATTCCGCTGAGCAAAGTACAGATTTTATGGCGTCACCTTATTGTCACAACAAAATCTATTAGGGTAGGGGTGTCAAACTCAAGGCCCGGGGCCCCGATTTGGTCCGTGAGGTGCTTTGATCTGGCCCACAGGGCTACCCTGGAAACAGCGAAGGGCTGGTCTATGGTGTCTCTGCAGCAAAAACGTACTCGTGTGGCTACGACAGCCTCCTGCAACCCTCTGCCAGCGAAAACGGAGCTCAGGAAAGCTGCCGTCGCAGTCACACAAGCTACGTTTTCACTGGCAAGAGGTCTCGGGCCATTACAGGCGCTCCTGACACGAGTGAAATTGAGCTGGCCCAGCCCATCCTGGCCACACCCACCCGGCCCCCAAGATTAAACACAACCCTGACGTGGCCCTCAGTGAAATCGAATTTGACACCCCCTGCATTAGAGTATTCGGTGGGGGGGCGGAGAGGAGAGATGTGTGTCTAGACATGATCAGACCCAATTTTATGACTTTTTTGCAGCGGCAAATACATGCAGGGACCTATGTTTTCCTATGAGTGTTTCTTGCAGAAAACCCACCCGAAAGACTGGAAACTGGCAAAAAACATAGTAAAACGCAGTTACAATGCAGACTGTTGAAACTTCATAATGGTTGCTAAATGACCAGTCATTAAATGAGGACTAGCTGTATCTATTTTTTAAAACAATGTATGTTGCCTTAATTATTAAAGATTGATAGATAGGGTTCATTATAATTATTCATTCAGTAATCTCTCTATATAAAAGCGAAAAACCACTCACTCATGATCACAAAATCTCCAGAACTGTAAAGCCTACAAACTTGAAATTTGGCATGTATATTCCTCTTGGCTTCTAGGTGTCATGCCCCTGGTGGAGACTGACTCTGAGGAAGACAGGGAGTGGGAGTGTGGCTCCAGAGGTGGTGGAGGAGACTGGGGAAGGGCAGAGGCCAGCTGAGCAATCAGAGGAGGATCCAGGCCCATCTCCTATCCATCCCAGGGCACGCAGGGAGGAGAGGATCAGGGGAAAGCGTGGTCTCCTCGGAAGGAGAGGGCCATGATCTTCCTCAGTGCTTACGGCTGTGAGCTATGTATATAAGTGTGTAACTGCGCAGTCAGAATTGCTGGAGTCAAAGTTTGTGTTTCCTTTGAAGGAGGTTTATCTTTGTTGGAGTTTTTCCCAAGGACTATCCTGGTTACCTGCTTGGAACGTATAATTACCTATCTTAGTTTGCTTCGGAACTCTCGCTGAGATTGTTTGTTCTTGTTTTCCTTTTGCCTTATTATTTACTTTTGGGACTTTAAACTGTGATTAATAAAACAGTTAAGTTGAAGGCATTGCCGGACTTTAATTCATGTTTTGGGTTTTGGGTTATTTTGAGAGACTACGGGTCATCACACTAGGTGCTCACTAAGAAAGGATTTTTAGAAATGACCATCGGAGCATTAGTATTTCCTATATTATTATTAACACGCTCTGATGCTAAGGAGTTCTACTCCCCTTCTCCACCTGAAAAGAAATCTCTTCCAAATGCAAAACACAAGCAGAGGAGAGGAGTTTCAGTTTCACTTTTAGTTTCACAGCACCAAGCAGCTTTAGTACAGAACAGTTGAGCTAAGCCACGCCCAGGCTCCTTGCTGTCTCCTTGCTCACACAGCAAATACTGTTTCACTTTCCAAACTGAACAACTCTCACACACTGACAGGACGCTAGCCAGATGAATACCGATGGATGCTGGTAGGCAGAGGCAGAATCCCCCCCCCTTATTTTCCTCCCCAAAAACTAAGCCCAACCACATAGTTTCGTAACGAAGCATGGGTATCGAGCTAGTCTTTATATAAAGGCTAATGAAAACTGCAGAGATTGTTGTACAGAACTATCTGTAAAGGAACTATTTATTACAGGGGTGTCAAACTCGCGGCCCACAGGCCGGATCCGTCACATGCTGGCCCTGCCCACACCCAGTTTAGTGAAGTGGGGGGAAATCCCAATATGTCATGTGACAATGACATGAGTTTGACACACCTGATTTATTATATCCCCAAACTGCATAGCATTTATTGGATGAAACACACATGAATTTTCTTACAAAAAGTGAATAACTTTTTGTCCATCCTCAAAAAGTATTTAAAAGTTACTCTTTCGCTTTCTTATTCATACTAAAAATTGATGTAAGACCCATTGTCCAGCTAGGTGGCAGCAGTTACCTGACCTTTGTTGATCTCAAAGACACTTAACAGGATTAGAGTCGGTTGGATTCTGGCTGGGAAACAATTCAGGAAATCTAGGGTTGTAGGCTGGGCTGGGATGTTTGAAAACTTCCTAGAAGAACATCACGGCCAACCACTTCTGTATTTATGGCTAAGAAAATAGTGTAGACTGGTTGATGAAGACACCAAAAGTTGAATTTAACCAAAGGAGACCTCAGTTTTTAAGATTCATTAAATTGAGGAATACAGAACCTTTAGTAGGGTAATCAATGGTCTCCAAGATAGTCTGCAAAAGCAGATTTACACCTCCTTGGAGAACCAATATGGCTTATGGACTGCGCCTGGTTGGCTGAGTGGTAAGTATTGCTAAAAGTGAATACGAAGACCAGTGTGTTCCTTTGAGGCCTGTTTTTGACACATGGATAGCACTTGTGAGCACTTACTAGCTCATGGGTGAACTGTGAATGAGCAGCCTTGAAAACCATCCCTGTTTTTAAAGTGATTTGTGGGATAACCATTCTCTGGTGATTATCTAATTAAAAAATGCAAGTTAAATGAGGACTTGCAGTTTCCCATCAGCCCATCTTAAGGGTTACCGAAGACTCAAGTTGCATTATATATGAATATGCCCACAGAGAATATGATATTATAATGACCTGCCAGTAATTGATCTAGAAGTACAGCATGAGCAAAATAGAAGAACCATACATTTAATCCTGACCCTGAGATATTAGAATTCCATATTAACCAGGATAATTACAATAACTAACTGGCTGAATAACATGGTGCTACACAGAAGTTGAAACTTGCGTGCATTTATGATTTAAAAAAAAACATGCAACCTATGCCCTTAATCTGATTGTCCTCTACCCTTTTACCAAATTATTCTCATCTGGTATTAATAAAAGTAATAACATTAATTGACAGCACGAAGTAGAGGACTTAAGTTGCCCGTCTAATTGGAAACATTACATCAAAATGTTCCAATCTAGGTGCTGGGTATAGAAAATGAGTAACTATTCAGCAGCTACTCGGGAAGATAATTAATTTTGTTGGCTGCTCTGGATGGGTTTGGAAGGCATTCTCTATATGAGGCCAAGAAAATCCTCTTGTTCTTTTTTTTTTTAATGGATCTTGGCTGTCCATCTAAACACCATTCTATTGTGGTCTTTTTTCACAAGTCTATTGTATCTAAGTAGTCAGAACAAATTCATGCAAATTACACCATTTGCAACAATTTCCAGTATTGCACAAAGGGCATATATTTGGATGTTGTGACATTTGGGTTTATCAGACATCCTTCCACCCATGATGGCCCATTAAAATAGGGTTTGACAGTATCAAATAACTTGTTTTAAATCAGGGGTGTTCAGTCTTGGCCACTTAACACCAAAATTCAACACTCTTGATTTAAATCCTGTCTTTTTTTTCTTTAGACTTGACTGATCTTTCAGTCTTATGAGATCCTGGGATAAATGCAAAATAATGACGTCAGAAGAAGGTGGCTAGTTCCCGACATGGTAGAATGCTGAAGGATCTGGAATATATTTTGAATGTATTCCTTTAACAGTAAAACAGAAGCCTTTCTTTCTGATGCATTGGATGCATTCGTTCTTCCTTGCCAGTAGATATTTTTATGGTTTTATGTATGAGGACTCACAACAGTAACCTCCTTTTGTCAGCCATTCCACTCCAGTCAGGTTTGATTCTTCTCCATGTGTAAACTCCAACTCTTCAGGGTTTTCCTTTGAAAACCAAAAGCATGTTAGGGCAAACCTAGGTACTAGACCCCTTTGGGACGGCTGATGGAAACATGATTTGTTTCTAGCCTCACAACAAACTGGGAGGTATAGTAAGCTGAGAGTTTGAGAAAGGTTCAAGCCAGTGGTGGGATTCAAATTTTTTTACTACCAGTTCTGTGGGCATGGCTTGGTAGGCGTGGCATGGCTTGGTGGGCATGGCAAGGGAAGGTTACTGTAAAATCTCCATTCCCTCCCCACCCCACTAACCTGCTTTCCAGCTCCGTTCTCCTGTGCAGGGCAATCAAAGAAGACCCAGCCAATCAGCTGGGACTCAATGGGAGGCGGAGAATAGATGGGGGCAGGGCCAGTCAGAGGTGGTATTTGCTGGTTCTCCGAACTACTCAAAATTTCCGCTACCGGTTCTCCAGAACTGGTCAGAACCTGCTGAATAACAACTCATTGCCTGAAAACCATATCTTAAGTGAAAATCTGAATTTCTTCCTTGGCCTTATCGAACAGTCCAACTCCTGTATAATTTGGATCTCTTGTTCGCATCAACTTTGAAAGGATTTGTGCAATCAGCATATATACATTATTGGCAATCAGACTTGGAAAGCACTGAGAAGTGTTGCTGTGTTCCCTGAAATCCTGGCATTAAGCCTAATGTATGGCCCAGAGGTTAAGCCTGGCACCCAAAACTATCATCCACTTTAAAAAGATGTTTAGTCAACTAATATATGGATTTTATTACAAATATAACATTCAGATTTTATGCTTTCCAGTAAGTGATTATAGTCAGGACAGAATTCTATAAACATTGTTTTGTGTGGGTGGGTCTTTTTTAACCTTCTTTGGTCAACCTTGTGTAATATATAAGGTTTATTAAAATAGGATATTTATATGCTAACGTGTTATTAGAAACCAAAAAAATCAGCAGGACTTTCACTTTCCAAGAATTTTCCTCCTGGAGTTTTAAAAATATTGACAAAACTTAAATATTTAAGGATAAAGGTCAGTGGTTTCTGGCATGGATAAGTTATACAACTATCATAGATACTGTCAAAATTGGAGTGGGACAGTGCAAACAAGTCCATATCAACATTTCTTTTCCTACTTACAACAGGACATGCCATTGCCATAATAACAGATCATTAAAAGATACCTAGTGGTCAAGGGCAGCATTTTTTTTCTACTTATTACTGCTCAAATTATGGCCTTTTATTTCTTTATAGGCCCCAAGGTATTCTCCTAGACAGCAGAGCACTTCAGAAATCACTTTGCATTACTATGCATGAAGAAAAACCCAGGCTTGAGCTGTAGTGACCTCTGATGGTAGTACAAAAGTGATCTCTAATGGGATCTCATTGTGGGCAGAATGGATCTCCCCACACAGGGATTCATCAGCCAAAACCAACAGAAAAGCGACCGTTTTGCAATTCTAGAAATAAAAACGTCTCTTTGTTTAGTTTGGTAAGAAAAGCATTTTAGATAGAGAGTGAACGGTCTTAGCATTCACATATATACACACTTGGTTTAGAGAAGAAAGATCTGGGTTAATTTTTAAATTACTACTCTTGGCAGGCAGTGATTTATTCCTCATGAAAAACTATTCAGAGATTCTGATTTTTGATATAGCTGAAACAAGGTAGTGGGACAATATTTGGGAAGCTAATGTTGGAATGGAGGCAGAAATCTGCAATATTTGAAAACTGGCGATTTGTCTCGGCTTCTAAACCTTTAAAAATCCTGTTTACAGTGCTGTATTAACTACTAAGCAGACTAAGCAAATGCTTAGGGCACTAGGCCCAAAGGGGGCACCACAAAGTTGAGAATATGGCTTCGTTACCAAGATTTGTCAGTGCTTAGGGCACCAGTGAGCCTTAATCCACCACTGGCTGTTTAGCTTGCAATTATAGATAAAATCCATCACTTTACAGGTTAAAAATAGTGCTCTTAAAGCCATTGTTCAAAAGTGGGAGGATGGGAGGCATTGCAGCTGAAAGGCCCCAGGCTCAAACCTTTGGAAGTTCAGGGAGATTTGAGCCTATGGACCTGGGGTGGGAAGCTATGAGGCCTTTATGGCTGGCTCAGGAATTCTGGGACTTGAAGTCCACAGGTTGTAAAGGAGCTATAGTTGCCCACCTTCACTATAGATCAGGGCTGTCAAACTCCCGGGCCGGATGCATCACGCAGTGGCCACGCCCATGCCCAGTTTAGCGAAAGGGGAGGGAAGGTCCTGATACGTCACGTGACAACATGAGTTTGACACCCCTGCTGTAGATCATGTTCAAGACTTTTCTTAAAATAAAACAGTTGTCCAGATTTCTGCAAGCTCATACTTGTCCTGGAATCTTCTTTGAAGAAAACCATTTTTAGGATTACCCCTTTATGTCCTTAATATTGGGAAGAGGTTCTCTGTGCTTTTAACATGTTCCCTCAAAAGAGCCTGGCTAAAAACACTCATCTGTCCTGGATTGTTGCTATAAGAAGAACCTTCTTGATTGTATATACTATAGCAATGCTTTTTTTAAAGTTCAGGATTTATTTTATACAATGCTCTTCCATGAATAGTTTTTAAATGAAAGCTAAACTGCAAAGAGCAATTACAAGTATGCAGTTACTGTATATTTAAGAAGGTGAAATTGAAGGTGAAATGGCATGAGACTAAGCAAGATATGATATGAGAACATTGGTTATACTCACATTGTTATGCGGTTCAAGCACTCATAATTTGCTTTGGTCTCCAGGTCAACACTGAGTCTAGGAGGAATACATTTAGCTAGGCCTTCAACAGGTATGGTTTTCCCTGGTTATTTCATAGAATGTATGTCTGGCTGCACCTGGAGATAAAGCTGCTCAAAATTCTTGCTAGTCAGATAGCTTCCAACCAGAGTTTCCTTTCTTTTTCCTCCTTGAACTCCCACTTACACACAGGCAAACCTTTCAAATTCTCAAAAAATGAAAAAAGATCTATCATTTTGGTTGATAAATTAACCCCATCTCCCTAGTCCACCACACCTTTGGTCACAGCAATTTGAATGGAGGGGAAGAGGGTAATACTTTTTAAAACTCGTTAATTTGAAATCTGTTTACGAAATCAGTATTATTTTAATCTTCAGAGCCTAAAATTACATTTATACCAATGACAGACTTGGATTTCAGAACTAATTTCTGGTCTGTGCATTGAGTGATCTTTGCTCACGTCACACCCAATAAAAAGTATTTTCCTAGTTTTATCAGCATGCCTTTAAAAAACAAACTTAGAAATACAAGCCTTGGATCTGGACAGGATCTTTAAAAACAATTCCAGCTATCAAAAATAAAATCAAAGGTGAGCTTTCCTGTCTACACAACTAGTGCATACCATATATAATTTGTTCCAAATATGGATTCTTGCTGGATACCATCATGGGTGTCAATGTGGGGGAGAGACAATTGATGCCATGACTACACTGCACAAGTGACACTATCCTATGTAATGTGTGTAGTTCCCCTAATGTCAATCAGTATGGCTTCTAGTGTGCCTGTTGTTACTGCCTGCTTCTCATATTATAAACTTCACGATGTTGAAATGAAATAATTTAGATTTATTAGCAGTTGAGTTTTCAGTGTAATAATCAAGCTTCACTTAGAAGCTGAAAGCTAGCTGGTCACTGGCTGAAGCTGATTGATTGGTTGATTGATTGTTTGATTTCCTTTTTTATTTAATTCCTTTATTATTAAAGTGAATGTCACTGTGAGGTGGTTTATACAAATAGCCAAGCTATGCAAGAAAATTCTGCTTGTTTTTAAAAAGCTATCCACCTTACTTCCAAATTAGAAAATAAACAGATGCTCAGTCTTAGCAAGCTTCAAAGTATATAATGCATTTATTAATACAGCTTGCTGGTTTGAGCTGGTTTGGGCTTGGGCTTATAAATAGGGGAGTGCAGGTTTTTCAGAGTTCAAAAAAAGAATTGGGTAATTTGATATTCATCCCAGTTTTTACCTGAGGACAGTTGCATCATTCGTATCCATGTAAAGTAACAAAGTTACTTCATTCTGAAATGGACATCCCAGAATGTGCTTTCTTGAAATTAATGCAGTGGGAATGTATAATGCACATACATGTTATTGAATAGGTTCCTGTGCAGTTTGAAACTCTGCCACGAATTATATCCTTTAAAGTAATAACTCTCAAGTTTGGGACCGTTTGTTAAAAATCCATTCTCCTTCCTATGGCTGAGAATTTCTGCTCAGCAATACAGATGGAAAATGAGCTGGACCATTTCAACCAATTCCCTGTTGCACAGCCTATCACTTCAATCTCGGCTCAATTCCAGTACGCAGGAAATGGCTGAAAAATCCTATTTTGTTCGGAGGGAAGGATATAACTGCTGGAACATTAAGTACTCTGTGGAACATAAAGCATGAAATGCACATGCGATTCAATGAATTGGATGTAAAGAAACTGCGAGTCCATCCAAGTGCAATCTTAATACATTCACTTCTGGAAGTAAATGCTTTTTGCTCAAGGTGCTTATGTTTAAATAGGTGTACCTATCGCTTCGTTAATGGGTGCCAATTAGATTGCCCCCAAATAAGAGGAAGCATGGAATATTTTACATCTTGTCATAATTCTACAAATAATTCTACAAGTATCATGTTAGCCTGAAAATACATTCTCATTCCTTCCTTCTCTCATTCTCTGTCTCTGTCTCTGTCTCTGTCTCTCTCTCTCTCTCTCCCTTTCTTTCTTTCTTTCTTTCTTCTCTCTCTCTCTCTCTCTCTCTCTCTCTCTCTCTCCCCTCTCCTTCCCTCCCTCCCTCCATCTCTTTCTCTTGTATTTGATTAGGGAAATTTTCATCACTTCACCTGCATTTTTGAGACACTTCTACCATAAAGGACATAGGACCACAGTTAATGCACAATTGCAATTTAAATGAAAGTGGTTCTGCATCATTAAGGTACAATTTTCCCCTAACTATCTCCCACCGTGTATCTGAAACTAGACAAACAGTATTGTCTAGTTGGTTTGATTTCAAATCAGGATTTCGACATTACAAAGTATTGTTCCATTCTTGGCTGCTGCACTGAAGTTCTTCAGAGGCTTGTTTGTGAGCAGGGTGTAGTGTGTATGTGTGAGTAGCTACAAGTAGCCAAAGGGGAGAAATTAATTGGGGTGGAGGAACAACCTGAACAATCTTGGTTGATCTTTAAAAACGGGTTAGGCCAGGGACCATTAGGAGGAGTTTACTCATACCGTCTGAACTCCCTTTTGACTGGGCTCCTGCCCTATAATGCTCCTTTCCGTTCTTGTAGATGATGGTGTCTTAATCTTGTAGTTGCTGATCTGGACCACAATTACAAAGAGGACAGAAGCACCAAGCATCCTATAACCATGTTTGTGTTACAAAGTAGATGGGAAATGATCGTATTTGATTTTTAATGCATGATTGATGTAGTCCTCTCAACATATATATATATATATATATTTATTTATTTATTTATTTATTTATTTATTTATTTATTTATTTATTCGACTTATATGCCGCCCCCTCTCCCAAAGGACTCGGGGCGGCTCACAGATTAAAAGGAAATGCAACAATAAATTACCTAAAAACCATATTAAACAAACTAAGCCGAATTAACATTAAAACCCAATCATTAAAACCCAATCAAGAAAACCCAAGGAGTCAGCATAGCCCAGATTGTAAAAACAGCCAGGTTTTTAACTCGTGGCAGAAGGTACGGAGATCAGGAGCAAGCCGGAGCTCCAGTGGAAGGAGATTCCATAAAGCTTTGGTGGCTCAGGCTGTAAATGCCTGCTCTTAAGATCCAGCTGTCTACAATTACTGTAGGCTCGAATCCCACCAGGCTCAAGGTTGACTCAGCCTTCCATCCTCTCGGGGTAGGTAAATTGAGGACCCAAGATTGTTGGGGGCAATTAGCTGACCTTGTAAAAATGCCGCTTAGTAATAAGCAGGCATATACAATGGAATGAAGGCTATTGCTGAGCACACTGGGTTGTATCCCAAAAATTGTAAGCCGCCCTGAGTCTTCGGAGAAGGGCGGCATATAAATGTAATCAAAAAAAAAAAAAAGTGGGGGCCACCACAGAATAGGCTCTCCCCCGAGTCCCCGCCAAGCGACATTGAGTCGCGGACGGCACCCTGAGGAGGCCCTGTCTATGCGCACATATGACTATAAAATTTTAGCGGAAGAGGAAGGAGGACTCTCTCTCTCTTGGGTTGACCTGTTCCAAATATTTCATTTCCTTGGCTGTCCTTTATATCTGGGAAGATGCCAGTTTTTTTACACTTCAGAAGGATTTTGGGGAGGAGAACCTCTGTCTCCTGTGGTGAGAAACCTGTCCTTTGCCTCTTTTCTCACATAGTTTCTTGTTGATTTCATCCATCTGGATGGAATGTGTCTTTCAACATTTTCTTAGCTTCCCTTTAGCTAATTTAAAATTTCCACTCACTCATGTCTAACCATGGTTACCCAACGCATCAGTGATTCCACATGCCAGCAGAGTCAGTCTACTTCATTATCATGAAGAAAGGCCTTCTGTTGTTACGAGTCTCTGGATTGTTTTATTATAATGACATTTTGGGTTTCGGTTATTGTAAATCTGGTTTCATGATGTACTTCGGGTGAAGTTTCAGACTGATCTGATAAAATCAAATTAAAAGGGCCTGAACTGTTCACATGGATATGTCTATATTTTATTTATGTCCCAAGACCCAACATAAAAGCCAAGGACAAAACAAATACAGTGAAATTACACAAAATCCTGAAACAGTGTCTACCCAAAGATGGTATGACACTACCATATGCCTCTTTACAGCTCATCCTTCTAATTTTCTAGTATCCTTTTCGTTTTTTCTTCTTTTATCTAGCTCTTTCCACAGCTTTAACTCATTTTTAGCCCAAGCAGAGTTTACATATATTTCTGTCAAATTTTGCTGAAAGCTATTGATGTACTTAATTCCGAAACCTGAGAAACAGTTCAAAACAGATGCCCGGATCTTGTGATGGGGGCTGCTAATACAATTCAAGAGTTTGCTGCCTCATTCAAGTCTATGATGTAAATTGCTAACACTGTTGTGCTGAGCCTGCTCAAATAACATCTGAAGTTAAGAAAATGTCCATGCACCCTTGGGTGTACAGCATCGCCATTTGCATCAATGGGGCACAAATAAAGCAATGTTACAGGTAGTCCTTGACTTACGACTGTTGCAACATCCCCATGATCACATGATCAAAATTCAGATGCTTGGCCACTGGTTCATATTTATGACGGTTGCAATGTCCCCAGAGGGGGGTCATGTGACTGCCTTTGAAGACCTTCGGACAAGCAAAGTCATTGGGGAAGCCAGATTCACTTTACAGCTGTGTTACTCACTTAACAACAGCAGTGATTCATTTAACCACTGCATCAAGAAAAGTCATAAAATGGGGCAAACTCCCTTAACGAAGTTTTTACTTAGCAACATAAATTATGGGCTCAATTGTGGTTGTATGTCAAGAGCTACCTGTACTTGTCTCAAACATTGTTGCACAAAATATAAAATCACGTCATTTGGGGCATGGCATTACTAAAACTGCTCAGAACCTGAGAGGAGCAAGATGGAGTGAGGGTTATGTAAATCCCTCACCTTGTTGGGTTTGTCTTCAAACTTGACAGCTTTAAGACTTGTGGACTTCAACTCCCAGAATTCCTCCTCCAGTCATGTTAGCTCAGGAATTCTGGGAGTTGAAGTCCACAAGTCTTAAACTTGCCAAAGTTGAAGACCTTTGGTCTAGAACAGGGGTGGGCAACTCTGGCCCCTTTGCGACCTGGGGACTTCAACTCCCAAAATTCCTGAGCCAGCATGGCCCCTTTACAGCATGGCTTAGGAATTCTGGGAGTTGAAGCCCCCAGGTCGTAAAGGGGCCAGAGTTGCCCACCCCTGGTCTAGAACCTGTTCTGTTTTGGCCCTGAGGAGCAGCTGTTGGAGAGTCCAGGTGTATACGGAGGAGGCAGTCAAGAAGGTGACCATCATGGTGCACTCAAAGCACCATCTGTATTTTCTGGGCCTCACGCCATTATGGCCGCCATTTTCACATTATTGAGCATGTCCCAAAAGTGGCAACTGGGTTTTCTTGGTTTTTTTACTTTGAAAATGTTTCACTTGTCATCCAAGAAGCTTCTTAAGTTCTAAACAACTGTAAGGAAAGCCCAGTTTCTTTTGGAAAATGGACCTTTGGGACAACCATGACTGGCATGATTGAGGATCTCCACAGCCATTATTGCCCCCAGAGAGTCTAAGGAAATAATTTTTGTAAGAGAGGTTTGGGAGTAAATGAAATGATGAGGGAAGAGATGTGGGGAAAAAAGGAAATAATAAGCACCATAAGGCACATCTGCTGTGATACAATGCGTGTCATAATGTCACGTGGAAATGGTGCAGATTGCAGTGTGCGTTGTTTGTGTGAAGTCACAAAGCCCATTGTGTCTTTGTGTTTAGACACTTCTATTGGCCCCAGTCTGATAACCCCAAAAACATGAGGAGAAAAACCACAGCTTCCATGTGGCAACACAACATCCGTTGTGTATGCGGTTCTTATAAATCAGTATAAAAAAAGCTTTTACAGTCACCTCACAAGTTGGTTTTAAAGATGACGTTTGCTTAGTGCTACTAGAATAACAGTCTTGAAGCAAGACTTACAAAATGAATTATTATCATTACATAAGCCTACTTATCCTCTGACAGCTTCAGAAATGCGGAGAGAAAAATAAGCAATACTGTAATGACACATTTTGCAACTCAGAAATTCAGTGATAAAAATCTCCCGTTGGAAATACAAATGAAGATTGCTTCATATTGACTCATGTTCTGCCGAGCCAAGAAGTTCAGCACTTTCCCCGTTACGATATGTCAGCTAAGTAGTATCTCTCACACAAGTTCCACAATGAATAATGATGTTGTTTAATAGGAATATCCACCCAAGACCCCATATGTCCCACTACACCCACGTTTGGGGGACACGTGGCCGAATGCAAGTGATAGGTCTATTTTAAACTAGGGCTGGAGATGGGAATGGAAGATGCAGATGTATTAACCTCCTTCTGATCCTCGGTCCTGAAAAGCCAAACAGCTATTTCTGTCAATGGGAAAAACAGGAATCCTAAGAGTAATAATGGGAGCAATTTAAGCCTTAATACTCTTAAAAACCAACAGGAAGGGAGAGAAAATTCAGTTGTTTTCTTATACCCCAATAATGTCACAACATCACCAGATGGTTTTCTGAAAATTTGAGATCCTTCTATCCTTCAAATGTCCCCTCTCCTATTGTAGACAATGTCATAAACCAGATTGCTTACCGGTAGAACACGGAACGTAGAATAACGAGGTTGGAGGTTTTCTATTCAATCATCTGCTTGATCAGGAGATCTTATACCATTCCGGACAAATGGTTATCCAATCTCTTCTTGAAAACCTCCACAGATGGAACACCTGCAGCCTCTGGAGGTAAGCCACCCCATGGATTGAGATCCAGATCTAGAAAGGACCAGCGAAAATTGCCCCATGCTCTTGTGGTCTCCTTGTGTCTTCTGAAGCATCTAAATCCTTGGATACACCCCACTGATGACCATTTCCTGGCACAGTGTGGGCAGAAGCTTTAAGTCTGGCCTTCCACTGGCAGGTTTTATTTATTTATTTTTATTTATTTATTTATTTTGTCAAGAGATTATAACATAACAGGTATAAGTATAAACATAGTTATGAATACATGAAATGGATACATATAAGAAAAATAAAAAGAAACAATAAGACAGGGATGGTAGGCACGTTGGTGCACTTACGCACGCCCCCTACAGACCTCTTAGGAAAGGGATGAGGTCAATAGTAGACAGTCTAAGGTTAAAGTTTTGGGGGTTTGGGGAAGAAACCACAGAGTCAGGTAGAGTATTCTAGACATTGACCACTCTGTTGCTGAAGTCGTATTTCCTGCAATCAAGTTTGGTGCAGTTTACCTTGAGTTTGTATATTGTGTGCTCTTGTATTGTTATGGTTGAAGCTGAAGTATTCATTGACAGGTAGGACATTGCAATGTATAATTTTATATACTATACTTAGATCGGACCAAAGGCGGCGTAGTTCTGGGTCTAGAATTTCAAGTCTGGTGGCATAAGGTATTCTGCAACGAGTAGAGGAGTGGAGAACTCTTCTTGTGAAATATTTCTGGACTTTCTCTACTGTGTTAATATCAGATACGTAATGCGGGTTCCAGACTGGTGAGCTGTATTCAAGTATTGGTCTAGCAAATGTTTTGTATGCTCTAGTTAGTAGTGTGATATTACCAGAGAAAAAGCTATGTAGGATTAGGTTAACAACTCTTAATGCCTTTTTGGCTATGTAGTTACAGTGGGCTCTAACACTTAGATCATTAGAGATGAGTACTCCGAGGTTGCTATCATTGAATTGGCACGTTCAGCTCTATGGGAGTTAGAATATTGATTCCTCAACAGTCACAAGCATCTGCTTCTTAAGAAAAATAATAGCAGCAGTTCAGGATGCAGAACAAAAGTAGGTACAGGTAATCCTCGACTTACAATAGTTCACTTAGTGACCGTTCAAAGTTACAATGCCACTGAAAAAAAGTGACTTATGACCGTTTTCACACTTGCGACCGTTGATCAAGATACTTGGCAACTGGCTGATATTTATGACGGCTGCAGAGTCCCGGGGTCATGGGATCAGCTTTTGTGACCTTCTGGCCAGCAAAATCAGTGGGAAGTCCAGATTCACTTAACAACCACGTTACTAACATAACAAGTGCAATGATCCACTTAACAACTGTGGTGACAAAAGTCGTAAGATGGGGCAAACTCACTTAACAAATGTTTCACTTAGCCACATAAATTTTGGGCTCCCTCATGGTGGTAACTTGAGGATTACCTGTATTTATTATCAAATAATACAATTGGCGGAATTTACTTCCAGCTCTGCTTTTAGGTAGGATCTCCAAACATGAAAAGAATAGTTAAAAAATGATAGAATACATAATAATAATTCAAGGTTTTAGTAACAACATATAAAGCCATATATACATGGCTTGGGTCCGGGGTACTTGCGGGAACGTCTCCTTCCGGCATCACATTCCGATTGCCCTGTACGCTCCCACAGACAGGGCCTCCTTGGGATATCGTCGGCCAGCAGGGGGGAATCAACTCCCCTTGGACCACCCTGTGGAATCAACTCCCCTTGGACCTTCGTTTGGCTCGGATCTGCTCCTTCCACCGTGACCTAAAGACTTGGTTATTTCAGCAGGCCGGCCTGGACTGAACCAAGAGGGAGGGGGTTTCTTCAAAAAAAATTTTTTAATGGTTTTAATAGTTTTAATGTTTAATATTAGGCTTGTACTGTTCAATTAATTTTTTAGTTAACTTATTGTATTTTTTTTTTATTCTGTGAGCCGCCCTGAGTCCTTAGGGAGAGAGGGCGGCATACAAGTCTAATAAATAATAATAATAATAATAATAATAATAATAATAATAATAATAGAGTTGGAAACGACCTCGGAAGCCTTCTAGTTTCACTCTCCAGTTCAAGCAGGGAGGCCCTATACATTTCAGACAAGTGTCTGTCCAGTCTCTTCTTAAAAGCCTCCTGATGAAGCACCCACTGATTAATTGTTCTCACTGTTAGGAAATTTCTCCTTATCAGTAAAAATAAGGTCACTGTTGGCCTCGCCAAAGCTACTTATGGCTGCAGGTTTGAATTGTGAAATACTGGGAATATATTGGGGCCAGAGGTGTCTGTGGAAGGAAATCCAATAGTTGTGACACATAAAAAGGTGCAAGGCATTTGATCATGTCCTTGCACTCACCATCGTGAATTTTGTAACCCACCCACCTCTAATAGATCAGATGGGGCTTCATTTTGCTGGAAGGCTTTGCCCCAAATCTTCAAGAGTTTGGCAGGCCGCTTCATCAAAGACATCCCTTTTGATATTTTCCTGGGGAAAAAATTGAGCCACCCTGGCTGAACATCGCATAGCAACTTTTATTAAAGAAATAGAAACAAACAAACAAACAAATAATAGTTGGTTCTCAATGACCAGGTTCATGAATGGCAGGGAAAGGGTTAATCTCATATCTGTGCCAGGGCAGTAATGTTCCTTAAAACATCCTTTTATTTGTTCCCATATGAAGGAACACATGCTATTCACTGCTATGTTAAAGAAAATTTTTAAAAAATAGAAGGCACTAGACTTCTTACTGAGAGCAAATCTGCTTTTGATTTCTCCACTAAGTAAGAGGTCCCATGCTGGAAGCCTGCAGACAGAAGGACATCGCATCTCCAAACATCTTGGCAGTTAGACACACTTGTTTTTTAGGCCACCCACGCACCAATTGTCATCTATTTGTTGTGGGGGGAGGGCACAGAAAAAGGCCTTCGTAGTGATTATCATTTCAATTCTTTTTTTAAAAAAATACCGTAAACAGTTTTAAAAGCTTGCATCGTAGTGATCAGATGTTCTGTATTTGTGAAAGCCTTTTGCAGCTTTTAAGAAAATGGAACTTGAGTGGAAAGCGCTAACGGCGTTGAAGAATCCCAACGAAAAATCATTTTCATCCCAACTCTGCACCCAAAGTCAGACTGGACCTAGGAAAGCAGGTAGTCTTTGACTTAGGACGACAATTCAGGCCAAAATTCCTGTTGCTAGTATTTTGCCGTATTTTATGACCTCTCTTGCCACAATGGGAGGAAGTCAAAGTCGCCTAATGAGCAAATGATTTCACTTTAGGAAGTGCACTGATTTGCTTAACAACTGTGGCAAGGAAGATCATAAAATGGGGCGAAACTTAACAACCGTCTTGTTTAAGCAGTGGAAATTTTGACCTCAATTGTTATTGTAAATTGACCACCTGTATCTCGTGTCGTAGGTTATTGCTGGGGCAGTTCAGTGGATTACAAATGGGGAGATCCTGGAAATCCGGTGGCTCCAGTCCTAACAGCACCCCCAAAGAGTGGCAGGGGAGATGCCTGCTAGGCCAGAGGGCTTAAGACTAGAGTCTTGGATAGTCCATACAGGAGTGTCCTTGGGTATGGTCAGAAAAGTCAAAATGGCAGCCCTAAAGGTATGATTGAAGCTCTACCTGTTTTTTTATGGGTGGCGCATCTGTCCTATCCCACGACCATCCCTATTATTCAGAAACTGCATTGGAAGATACGGAGTTCGGGAAGCATTGCCATTCTAATCAGTTTGGGCAGATGGCAAGAAAAGGGTTTTTTTACTGCATTGGCAATGCCAGATGCTATATACCTCAGTAATATTAAGATTACTAACCTATTCTTGGGTCCTGACCAGCTCATCCTTTCCGTGTGGGCTTCCAGATCCACCCACAAAGATCCGATTGCTGTCATTGCGCAAAACTGAGGTGGCTGAAGTGAAATACCTCTTGTTATTTTTAACAGCTCTGATATATGGAAGTATGGCTTGGCCGGGGTGTTTGCATACGTGTAAGTTCAAAATTATTATTATTTTTTTGAACTTCAGGATGTCAGATAGGATGTAGATCCCAGCTTTGGGGTAATTGAGGTCTTCCTGGCCCCAGTGAAATTTCTAAGGCTTCAGAATGCAATCCATAGAGAGACTACTGTGAATTCCCTCATTTATTCTGCCATTGTAGAGTTTCAAATAGCACTGTTTAACATGAAAAATACATAAAGAGGTGAGTACGTGAGTTTGGAAAAGCACATTTTTCTAAACGGATTATAAGTAAGCAGGGCTTAATTTGTTTCGTTTTCAGCTTTATTGCTCAGGGGTAGTTGTGATCTGTTCGCTGTAGGCCATCAGAAAAGCAGTTAAGTCTTGGCCCTTGACCAGGTCGTGAACAGCAGACTTCACTTTTTAGTTCTAATTACCTTTTAATTGGTTTTGTTGGTTTTAATGGTGTGTGTTATTTTTCACTGCATTTTTATTAGATGATTTTTTTGAATGCATTGCTGTCTGAGCAGGGCAGCTACAAAAAAATGTTCTAATAAACAGACTGAAAACGATCAAGGGTCTTGTTGAAATCTTGTGCTAGACTGCCCTGGCTAAGCAGTGGCACCATTGTAACAATCCAGGCTTTTACATGTTGGTGCCAATGGAAGGCACTGGCCATCTGAGCACGGGTTTAACCCAGGCTGGAGATGAGAAGTGTGGTAACTGGGCTTCCTCCCTCTCCAGTTGCCATGGTTTCCAACATGTCTGGGTCAAAAGAACATTTGGATAGGTATCCAAAGTTCCTGGAAATGCCTGCTGCCAGGTGTTCTAACCTAGGCTTCCGAAGATCATGAAGCAGACTCGTCATCCCGATAAAACTCCTTTTATTTAGGTTAATGGAAATTCTTCTCCAGCAATGTCCTGGCAGTCTTTCATGAGATTTCACAACTACAGACCTTTATCAGGCTTGGAGGGTTGCCAGGCCGATATCTTCCAAACGCCATGCTGTAGCAGCAATTACTTGGCAAGAAGTCAGGAACAGATCTTCACTCTAATGAATTTAATTGTCTCCTGCAAGCACCACTCCCTTTCGCTCCTCTTTATTTCCCATGGGAGGGGCCATTCACCGTCCATCTGAGCCTTTACTCCAGAGTCTACCTTTGTTCCTTAATTGTTCCCTTCTCCTGGCAGCTCTGCGCATGCGCACACTGGGAACAGGCTCCAGCTGTTCTTCTGCCCCACTGATCTCCAACTCTGAAGGCAGCTGATAACTGTCAGACGGACCTGGCCCCATCTCTGCCTCCGATGCAGAGCACTCGTCAGAACCTTCCCCAGACTTCAGGACTGGCCCATGTTCGTCCCCAACCTCCTCACTGTCTCAGTCTGCCGCCAGCTCCACTGTCTGCTGGCGAGCCACAACACCAGGGTCCTGAAAATTCCCACATACAGCCCTTTCCATGCCAGCATTCTTACCTCCATTGGTGTCCAAAAAGTCAAAATGATGCCCACAACTATAAGTCGTCCACAACTTACGACCACAATTGAGCCCAAAATGTATGTTGCTAAGTGAAAAGTGTCCCGTTTTGTCCCGTTTCATGACTTCTTGCCACGTTTGTTAAGTGAATTACTACGGTTGTTAAATTAGTGACATGTTCGTTAAGTGAATCTGGCTTCCCTGTTAACTTTGCTTGTCAAGAAGGTTGCAAAGGGGGATAACATGACCCTGGGGCACTGCAATGCATCATAAATGTGAGTCAGTTGCCCAGCATCCGACTGTAAATCACGAGACCGTGGGGATGCTGCCAACAGTCATAGGTCTGAAAAATGGTCATAAGTCCCTTTTTTCAGTAAGTGAACTGTTGTAAGTCGAGGACTATCTGTAGAGGACTATCTCTCCCTTTTTACATACAGGGATGCATAAATTGACCCAAAAGTGCTTCTTCAAGAGGCAGCTGGACTTTCTGGGTTTTTTTTTTTCTTTGAAGACGTTTCGCTTATCATTCAAGAAGCTTCTTAAGCTCTTAAATATTCTTCAGCTCTTAAATAAATAAAACAAATCTTACATAAATTAATTAATTAATTAATTAATTTGTTTGTTTTTTTATGAGACTTGTATTTATTTATTTATTTTACATACATTGGTTGTGGCTACCATTCTGCTTTTTTGGACATCCTTCTAAGGAGACTCCTGTCAGATTAGCCTGCGTTGTGCTTCCATACTGTTTCCGAGTTTTGTATTTTAGCTGCTGCTAAATGATAGATACAACCAAGAGTGAGATTCTGCTGGTTCGGACTGGTTCGAGCAAACCCCTAGCTCCAAAGATCAGCTGCACACGAACCGGTTCACTCCAACGATCATGTGGACCTGTCCGCCTGCCCCTGCGTTGTACTGACCTTTATCGTCCCAGCTGATCAGCAGATTGCCGCTCCTCAGCTGTGTTACCCCCCCAAAATGGGGGAGACTTAGTATGCCAAATGGAATATTGGTATCAAAGGGGCTAGGACAAGTGTGTCAAACTCAAGGCCCATAGGCTGGATCTGGCCTGTGAGGTGCTTAGATCTGGTCTGTGGGACCGCCCTGGAAACAGTGAAGAACCGGCCCTTCAGTGCCGCTGCCAGTGAAAACGAAGCTTGGGACGGCCGCATGCGACCTGCCTGGGCTCCGTTTTCGGCTGTGACAGCCGCCTGCAGGCCTCTGCCAGCAAAAACAGAGCTCAGGGAGGCCGTGGATGGTGCCCGCAAGCTCCATTTTTGCTGGCAGAGAGCTGCAGGAGGCCATCACAGCCGAAAACAGAGCCTCAACGAGTGATGGCAAGCTGGCCACCCCCTCAGCCCCCCCGCCCCTCCCAGCCATGCGCCCCCTCCACCCCCCACCCCCCCCAAGGTCAAATACAACCTTGATGTAGCTCTCAATGAAATTGAGGTGGTGAGCAAAGCAGAATCCCGGGACAGGCGAGCAAAAGAAGAAGATATCCTAGAATTGAGCTCTGCTCTGGGGATTTCATGGAGGGCCTGCGTAGAATTTTGTGGCAACAATCCAGGTAGTCCTTGACTTATGAACACCATCGGGACTATGATTTCTGTTGCTAAGTGAGGCAATTGTTAAGTGAGTTATGCACACTTTTACATTTTTTGCCGTGGTTGTTAAGCGATTCCCTGCAGCTGTTTTTCAGAGTTCCAAGTAATAGAGCCATAGAAAGCACAGGTAGGTTTTTTAACACACACACACACACACACACACACATACACACGGGAGCAAAATTCCTTTTTTTCCTGTGTTACTCGTCCCTTTCCAGATGTTTTCATCTGGCAAATATTTTTTTTTTTAATTACATTTATATGCCGCCCTTCTCCGAAGACTCAGGGCGGCTTACAATTTTTGGGATACAACCCAGTGTGCTCAGCAATAGCCTTCATTCCATTGTATATGCCTGCTTATTACTAAGCGGCATTTTTACAAGGTCAGCTAATTGCCCCCAACAATCTTGGGTCCTCAATTTACCTACCCCGAGAGGATGGAAGGCTGAGTCAACCTTGAGCCTGGTGGGATTCGAGCCTACAGTAATTGTAGACAGCTGGATCTTAAGAGCAGGCATTTACAGCCTGAGCCACCAAGGCTCTTTTAATCTATCATACACATCATTTTAACCTTGTGGACTTTGCTACCCATCAAACTGAATCTTGGGTTATGAGGATTTAGCAGATCAGCTAATATTTTGTGCTTTTACTTTCTTGGGAGTTACAACTTGGAGAAGTCTGTGGCAATAATGCTACTTCTCTATTGCTCTGCCAGGAAGGAGCCAGTGGTCGAGCAGAAATTCATTTCTTTGGAAGGCCCAGAGGAACCTCCAAACATCCTTTCCGAGCATAAATTGCTATCGGTTCCCCGCCGTGGGAGACATAAAAACTAAGCTAATTGATCCAGAGAGGCCTGGGGTGGATTACCATTGCAGTATGACAATATTAAAGAGATCCTTCTGGATTTCATTTTAGGACTAAAAATTTAGGGTCCCGATGTTGCAGAATGATATCAAGCTGTGTTTAGGATTTTGTTGTCCGAGGTCTTAATCTGACTTCAGCTTTGCCTGGCCTCAGCTCCGGGAATATCCTAATATGGATGTTTTAATTAATTGGTTGCATCCTGTTGCTGAAAACACCTACTCCCTCACATAGTGACACAGAAAACAGGCGCGTTTCGTAGGGTGCCTTCAACAGGAAAGTAGGCTGCATGGCTGCTTGTCCAGAAGACAGGAAGCCAGCTTCTATTTGCAGCTTTATTCCCACCTTCCTCCCTGACCTTTGGCAAGTCATTTGATATC
Source organism: Naja naja (assembly GCA_009733165.1). Taxonomy (NCBI): domain Eukaryota; kingdom Metazoa; phylum Chordata; class Lepidosauria; order Squamata; family Elapidae; genus Naja; species Naja naja. The sequence goes on along the minus strand of CM019159.1, from coordinate 12,140,028 downwards.
TCAATCTCTCTGTTGGGGCAGCTATAAAATTGCGATAATTATACCATGTGCTGTGTGGGTATTAAAAGTCACAGCAATTCAAATTGGGGGGGAAATGCTTAAGTCAACCATTTTTCAGGGATACTGGTATACCATCTGGTGGCATTCTTTGGTTTTGGACTGCAAAGCTGATAGAGTCAAACCAGAAGATGCCAATGCCTTTGAGTAAGGGCATGAAATCCCATCCAAAGGGGAAAAAACGGGTTTCTGAAAGTCAGTGGGGTTCAGTGGATAATAGTTATGAGCTCCATCTTTATCCTGATTTGTCTTATAGAGATTCCTAAGGTTCTAGAATATGTAGAAGATAAATGATACTTTCTCCCTTGAGTTAAAAGTCAGCTCCTCTTTTTGTTAGCATTAATACAGGTGTGGTCGGCCACTATTCTCTTTCAGAATTCACAAACACACACACTTTCTTAGTCTAGCCCAGTGTTTCTCAACCGTGGCCACTTTAAGATGTGTGGACTTCATTGCCCAGAATTCCTCAGCCACCAAGAACTCTGGGAGTTGAAGTCCACACAACTGAAAGTGACCACGGTTTAACAAACACTGTCCTGAGGAGTGAACTCTAAAGCTTTCACAACCCTTGAAATGAGATCTAGGGAAGGGGAGAAGTGGTGGAAGTGCTGGATGGGGAATTCTGGGCATTGAAGTCCACACATCTTAAAGTGGCCAAGGTTTTGAGAAGCACTGAGCTAGCCTATAGTCCTGGGGATCTTCTGGTGGCCCACCCCATCTAAGTTATCAACTTACTGAGTGCAAGTACAACATCATTGCACACATTGCCCTTACGGTGTCATTGTGATTTCCTGCAGATGTCTGGTTTTTTTCCAAGCACAAAAGGCATAGCTGTTCAAAGTTGTGGTGCAGAAACAGTGCAGTTCAACGATATCAAAGAAGGAGATGTAACTTTTGGGTCCCATTTTTTAAAAATTATGCTGCCATCTTGACTTTTTAAATACTTCCAAGAACTTCCCCAAGTTGTTGATGGGCATGTGTTTCATGCAGGGGTGGGCTGCTGGGGGGTTTGCAGGGGTTTAGGGGAGCCCCTAGATAAGATTCTGTGCAGTTCAGAGAACCTCCAAATCCCACTCCTGGCTGGCCCCGCCCACCCCTCCCCTCCCAGGAGTCCATATGCGGCCTCTTTTGGATGCAGGTAAGTGCAGGGCCTGTGCAGAGGCTCGGGGAGGGCAAACAGGCCTCCCAGAAGTTCAGGAAGGCTGCAAATGGGCCTGTTTCCTGCTTCCAGAGAGCCCCCGGAGGCCAGGGAGGCTGTTTTCGCCCCCCCCGAAGGCTCAAGGAAAGCCTCCGGAGTCCGGGGAGAGCAAAAACGCCCCCCCACACACTATGGTGCAGGAGGCTGATTAGGCCTCTCCCACTGTGGTCACGCCCACCCAGCAACTGCGCAGAGAACCCGTTGCTAAAATTTTTGAAGCCCACCCCTGGTTTCATGTGATGTGTTTCCATCCCCTTTGCCTCATCCATACCTCTTTCCCCTTTCTGGGATATTCCAGGCAAAAATATCAGGATTATCATCTCAAGAATGAGCAAAACTTTGCTTGTACTGCTACTATCTTTACTTCTTTGCCCCTAATTGTGGTCACTGGTACTTATAGTCCAGATAAAAAAGCTATATCTTTCAAGATATTCCAATAGAATATTGGTAGTTCAGGGTTGGATTGTGGGTCCTTGGTGCTGTCTGAGCTTGGTTGTTCGCTTGCAGACATTTCATTGCCCATGTAGATAACATCATCAGTGCACTAATGAGGTTAGCTGGATAATGAAATGTCTGCAAGGAAACAAACAAGTTCAAAGAGTACCAGGGACTCCACATTTCAAGGCTATAATACCCAATGTTTTTATTTTGCTGCACTTTATTTGTTTGATTTACCTGCTACCCATCTCACATATGTGACTCCGGGTGGCTCACACAATTAAACAATGAGAGACAAAAAATAATTACAAATAAACAACTAATGAAAACCATGAAAACCAGTTAAACAATTTTGTATTTCACACTGATAGGTAAGTAGGAGTTGGATAAAAGCAGGAAGAATCAATAAAATATGTTTGAAGTTTTCTTACTAAAATTTTCAGAGATGAAAGAATGTTCATATTCAGACATTAGCAGGGTATCTTCCTGATATGTGAACTTCAACTCCCAGAATTCTCAGCAATGACCATGTTAGCTAGGAATTTTTTTAAAAAAATAGAGGGTGCCTGGATGATAGTTGCCAAATCATTTGGGGTATTACTGAAGGATATTTCATCTCTGACATTCAAGTTGACTGGAGATGGAATAAGAGATAAAATCCCAGAGATAATTCCATTAAGCTTCTTAAAATGTGATGAATTCCCTCAAAGCTCTTAGGTGATTCATCATCTCCATCCTTATTTGAAGTCTATTTTAAACCAAAATTGAGTGAAAGCTCCCGTGTTAGAGCATGCCACAAGCAGACAAAGGTAGTGAATAAGACTGAACAGACCAGATGTTCTTGTAGGGCCCAGAATATGCCTACCAGGAGGAAAAATCCAGATGGTTAAAAGCAATGAGGCATTTCACAGCCAACATGAATTCCTCTATCAGTAAATTTGAGTTGCATAAATCTGTTTTCATTTCCTTGTTCCGTCCTGGCGTTCATAATGTTTGCTTGCCAGTTGTCCTAAGTTTTGTTTCGAACTTTTAGGGATGGGATAATAATCATAATTTAATTTTATATCACTTTTGCTCATATACTCCCACCATTAGTGTAGATCTCTCAAAAATAAATTTCCCCCTTGCTTTCCTTTTCTTTTTAAGCATGTCAGTATTGAAAATATATAGTTTAAGAAATGTTTTAGAATTTAAGAAAGTTCTTCAATTTTATGAACAATGAAAGGAAATCAGATCCATTTGTGAATATATTATTAATAGCAATATTAGTAATAACAATATCAATTGTTTCTTGGCAGGCAAGTTAGTACGTATAGCCTTAATCATCCAATTCTGCTTGCCAGTGCCAAGGAGGCATCATTAAATATCCATCAGGACTGACGGAAAAGTCTTTTCCCTCCACCAATAGAGCTATAAAATTTTGTCTTCCTCAGTGAATGCAAAATAGAATCCACCTGTAATAACAAAGCAGGAGATTTCTGTACATCTATTTCTGGATATTTTGATGGCAGTTTTTCAAGCCCTTAGAAAAACTAAAGGAGATGGCTTAGTATACATTATTTCCTTTTAAGATTAATAACAGATTGTTCTCATAGTGAGTTTCATCAAGCATCTAAATAGATCTAGAAGCATTTAATTACTTTTGCCTTTTGCTTCCTGTTTTTTTTTTTTTTTAATTACATTTATATGCCGCCCTTCTCCGGAGACTCAGGGCGGCTTACAATTTTTGGGATACAACCCAATGCTCTCAGCAATAGCCTTCCTTCCATTGTATATGTTTGAGCTGTTGTCACCCTTCCTTTCCCTCCTTCGCTCTCTCCTTGTTGGCCTTCACCATTTTTAAAACTCACCTCATGTACTTCTTCTTGCACAGGTTTGCATTTCACACAGGAGTGCAAAATCAAGATGAACTTGATGAAATGAAATCACTTACCCTACCACATAGTTCTCCCACGTGTGCTTTGGGGGTATTTCTGTCTCTGAATCATTCTAGGCAAGCAAAAAGGTGTGCCTATGTGGCCAAGAGATCTTCCTAGAAGTTGTTCTTCACCTAGAAAGGTCACTGTTCCAAACTTCATTTTACCACTTAAATTTGCTATATTGTACTTCAATAGTGATGGAGTTAAGAAAAAAAATTAAGGCTAGGTATAGCTGGAAATAATTGTGGGAATTGTGATTCTGCTGTGTGGGCCCAAATCCTGAGACTGTCCAATCTCCAAGGTTATTCCTCAATTCTCAACATACAAGCAAGGAGTGTTGGGGACTTGCAGGGAAGATGTTTACCCTTGGAAATCTCCATGCCAATATTAGAGGTGGCCTTTAACAGACCACGGTTTGAAGAGAGCCAACAACCAAGAACTGCAAACAAGCCAAGAATAAAGGCTAAAGAACAAAACAGGGGAAAATGTGAGATGTTAAGACTGCAGGGCGAAGTAGAGAGAACAAGAATGCCAGACACCCAGAAACTTCGGATGATGTTCCTCCAATAAGGAACAGTGAGATGTCCACTGATGTCTGTGTGAGTCCCACCATGTTGGCATTCTGGAAAGGCATAAAGACCTTGGGGTAAGAGGGTGGGATTGTGTGTGGGTGTGATGAGCAGAATCCACCACCAGTTCTTGTTTTGCATTTCCTTTTGTTATTTCTTTCATAATTACTATATTGTGTTTTTATTTTGTTGGTTTAATTGTATATCTCTTGGAGTTGGGCAGTGTCTAAGTCAAAGTTAATATAATCTATCTTCGTTTGTGCTTAAAAGGATGCAATAATCTTTTTTTTCCCTAAGCAAAATTAGTAATTTGAATGGAGATAGGTAACCTTGTGCCATTCTGATGTTTTGGGTTACAATTTCCATCAGCCTTAAATTAGGCTGTAATCCCAAACATCTGGATGATACAAAATAGTCTGCCACTGTATCCGATGATTGGATTATATATCAATATAGGTAGTCCTTGATTTGTGAGCATGATTGGGACCAGAATTTCCATCACTAAGCAAGGCAATTGTTAAGTGAGTCTTGCCTGATTTTATGACCTTTTTGCCATGGTTGTTAAGCAAAGTTGTTAAGTGGGTTACACCATCGTTAAGTGAATCCACCTTCTCCCGTTGACTTTGCTTGTCGCAAGCCAGCTGGGAAAGTTACAAATAGTGATCACATGACCCCAGATTGCTGCCACCATTATAAACACATGCTGGTTGCCAAGCAATCGAATTTTGATCACGTTACCGTGGGGATGCTACAACAGTTGTAAATGCGAGAATTGGTTATAAGTTACTTTTTCAGTGCTGCTGTAACTTCAAATCGATTGTAAATCAAGTATCAGCACTGCAAGTACACAGAGAATAAGCTGATCCCAACCCAATTTTCCCCTCCAGACTAGTGAGGAAAAAGTATTTAATTTATACAGAAGGAAAATTTTCAGAGTATTTGGAGATCTTACTGATCTACCATGTTTCCCCAAAAATAAGAGCCTATCTTATATATTTTTTGCCACCAAAAAAGGCACCAGGTCTTATTTTCGGGGGATGTCACCCACTGACTAACCTCACTTGCACACGTCGCCCCCAGCCTCCTTTTCGCTGTCAGGGGACTTGAGGAACTTCTTCTTCTGCGGCCGGCAAGGCTTTCTTGAAGGCCTCTGCAGCCAATAACAGAGCTTTGGATTGATCCAGAGCTTTGTTATCAGCTACAGTGGCCTTCAGAAAAGCCTTGCCAGCTGCAGAAGAAATGGGCCGGCAAGGCAGGTGTCAGGGAGTGCGAGGCCTGAGTACAATTGTCCAAAGGTAAGTAGTAGGGCAGCTCCACCACCCCATCCCCACCCTAGCTTAATTTTTACCTGTGCACTCTGGAATGGGAGGGATCTTAATTAGGGCTTATTTTGGGGGTAGAGCTTATATTGTGTGCATGTGTAAAAATCAAGCTAGGACTTACTTTCAGGGTAGGCCGTATTTTCAGGGAAACAGGGTAATTGAAGTAACAAGTGGGATTCCCTCTTTCAATCACGTTCAGAAATCAGGCCATTGTGCCTGTGGAGAAAAACTGATCCCAAGAAGCAAACTTTTCTTTCTCCTCGATAGCTGGATAGGTTGCATTTATAGTTAGAACTTGATTCAAAGAGAACTGTTTGTTTATCCTGGAGAAAAGAAGATTAAGGAAGCCAGGAGACAAAACAGTCAAGTTGATAGCCTCAATAAGCATTTAAAGCCTATTTTTAAATGCACAGCAAAATAGATTTTGGCTGAACCAGGAATGGGCAACATTTTTGAGTTAAGGCTCCATCCTTAAGAGAAAGACCGAAAGAACAATTGGCAAAAGACCATATTTTGCTCTTGAAGTTCAGTGCTGCATTCAGAGCCAAAAGGAGGAACTTTTAAAGTAGAATTTTATAGAACAGCTGTCTTAGTCGGCTCTCCTTTCAAAATGACACCACCCAGCCAATGTAACTTCGGGGTTCCTGTCTTCAAGAGGGTGTGAATAATTTAAAGCAAATATTTAAAATTTGAAAGAAACTCCTATTTACTGTAAGCTGTCATTGGAGTATAGGATTTTGATGTGGGCAGAGGCATGATCAAGAGCACTGGGGTAGGAATTGATAGGATTTATTTTACATTCACTAAACCAGGTTGTATTTTGCACCTTGAGTGATTATGTCTTTGATCTAGAAGTCCACTGAGATAGAATGACATTTCCTATAAATACCTTCGCCTTGTTCCCAGCAATTTTTCTGCAGAGGTTTGGAAGAGCAAAGAAAATGTTCTCACATTTTCTTACATCTCAAACAGGGAGTTTTTTCCCCTCGTGCCATCTTTACTCAGCTGAGCACCTAATTCCCACAGTACTGTCTTATGTCTATTTACCCATGTAGTATGGCCGTATTACTTGTATCGTTCGCATCTGTTCTACTACCTTCTCTTATTGGTATCATTGTTAATTATTATTATTACTTTGATATTGTTATTGATATTGTTATTTATGGGAGGCCTTGGCATGCCCATGTAACACCTCTCCTGCGCGGCTTGCACTGGCTGCCAGTGGTCTTCCGGGTGCAATTCAAGGTGATGGATATGATCTTTAAAGCGCTCCATGGCTTAGGCCCAGGGTACTTGCGAGACCACCAATGACATCCTCCCACCGACCAGTGTGGGCCCACAGAGTTGGCCTCCTCAGGGTGCCATTGGCCAAACAATGTCGGCCAACGGCCCCCAGGGGGAGGGCCTTCTCTGTGACTGCCCCTGTCCTCTGGAATGAGATCCGGATTGTCCCCGACCTGGGAGCCTTTCGCCGTGCCCTTAAGACATGGCTGTTTAAGCAAGCCGATCTATCCCTATGAGATATTTTAAATTTTTGATTTAAATTTTTTGATTGGAACTATCGTTTTTAACCAACGTTTTAAATTTTTAAAAAATTTGATATGGGTGGGGCTTAATTGAGTTTAATTTTATTTTAATATTTGTATTGTATGTTTTTAATTGCCCTGTAAACCACCCTGAGTCCCTTTGGGGAGAAGGGCAGTATATAAAACCAATTAAAAAAATTATTACAATGAGAGCCAATGCACTGGAGACAAATTCCTTGTGTGTCTAATCACACTTGGCCAATAAAGAATTGAATTCTATTCTACTGTACTCTACTCTATCCCTATCCCTATCCGTTTCTAATGAGCCGTGATGGCACAATGATTAGAATGCAGTAGTAGAGACTACTTCGGCTGCCTGCCGGCTGCCTGCAGCTCAGCAGTTCAATTCTCACTGGCTCAAGGTTGACTCAGCCTTCCAATCCTTCCAAGGTCAGTAAAATGAGGACCCAGATTGTTGGGGGCAATATGCTGACTCTGAAAAACACTTAGACAGGGTTGTAAAGCACTGTGAAGCAGTATATAAGTCTGAGTGGTTTTTCCAGCAGGCCGCCCTGGACTGAGGTGGGGTGGGTTTTTAAATTCGTTTTTATATTCAGTTTTAGCTGTTTTAGATTTTGTTTGGCTTGGGTTTAATTCAATTTTTAGTAATTTTAAATTTTGTATTGTATAATTTTTATGATGTGAGCCGCCCTGAGTCCTTCGGGAGATAGGGCAGCATACAAGTCCAAACATTAAATTAAATTAAGTGCTAGTACTATTGCAGTTCTATTCAGAATGAAGACAATACAGGGCTGGAAATGTTGCCCTCACTCAGAATTGACTTTGCTTGATTTCTTATGACAACTCCTCACAGCCGAATCTTACCCGACTATATGCTTTTTCTGTTCTTTAAAAAGGTCTAAATTTAATGAGAAAACAGCTCTTTAAACTACCAGCCATAGAATGAAGAATTTGCAAGTGAAAACTTATTCAAAAGAGGTTCTTTTTTGCTGTTTTCTTTATGGATGCACTATTATTGGATGTATAAAGAGCCAGTTTGGTCTAGTGCTGAAGGCTGGAAAGTGGGAGACTGTAAGTCCTGCCTTAACCATGGAAGCTGGCTGGGTGACTATGGGCCAGTGATTCCCTCTTAACCCAATCTACCTCACAGGGTTGCTGTTGTAAGGAAAATAGGAAGAGGAAGGTGTGTAGGATATATTTGCCATCTTGAGTTATTTGTAAAAATAATAAAGGCAGGAAATAAATGAATAAATAAACAAGCAAGCTATGCAAAGTGGGTTGCTCTCGATACCTTTTGAGCAGAATGAGCAATCTCATTAAAATAGTGAAAAATCCTAAATTATTGGCACGCTATTCTGGACGCAGAGAGAGAAATGTACTCTTAAGTTTTATTTATAAACTGTACAAAAACTGTATTCTGAAGTTGCACAATTATTCTGTGATTCCTGATATGGGTTATTTGCATTGTAACCAGGAGATTCTCAGCATGGCAGCTGGGTTTGAGAAACTAAGCAGGATCAGAAAGGACCACTTTTTTGAAAGAAGACTCCAGGAAAATCCCAAAACTATTTCTATTGTTGTGACGAACTTTATATAGTCATATCCATGATGTCACCAGGAGTCGAGGTCTGCTTAAAGGGATGGGAAAAAGATTGATAAATGGAACTCAAATTGTCCTAATATCATCCCTGTGGGATAATTTTCTTGCTAGTCTCAGTTCATAAATGTGCATTAAGATGAAAAAGAACAGGGAACATCTGGAAAAGCCCAGGAAGAATATTTATAGTAGGATGACACTTTACGATGTTCTAGCAAATCAAGTTATTAAGTCTTTTGGAATAAATCATGCTCATTTTTAGCCTTGCCCGGTTTTTAAGAAGGGGTATCTCTCTCTCTCTCTCTCTCTCTCTCTCTCTCTCTGAGTTTTATTGAAATGATTGCACGGTAACTTATAGTGCTCACAGAGGCAAAAATTTTTTTTTTCTCATAAGGTCAAAGGTCAGCATGATTCATTGACATGAGATCAGAAATAAGAGTACATTGGAGTGAATCTGAAACCTTTTTGTAAACATGACAATTTAGGATTGGGAGAACAATATTTAGAGACAAGGATTGACATGTGTGAAATCTCCCCATATTTCCACTTTTCCAGCACTAAGTTCTGAGCGCTACGCTGCATGAAGAATTACATGTGGTTGTACAACCTATGCTCATTTTATTTGTGTTAAAACAGCGTTCGAAGGTACTTTGATTAAAACTTTTGGAGTCCAGACAAAATCAGTCGATGCTGCCCTGACAGATAATCCAATATTGGCCCATGCAATATTGCAAATAAAGAATCACAGAATGATTATGCAACTTCAGAACAAACCTTCAGACTGTTCACAATGACTTATTTTATAAGGAAAGTGAAGAAAGGAACAAAGAGCAGATTTGTTTTTTACTTCCTGTTTAGAATGTTTTGATCTCTTACGGCCTCTAATTTTCTACTGTTGCTACTTTTACAGAAAAGTAGACAATCAAAGTGGATCACAGCATTTCAATACATTATATTTGTTCATATTTGATAGTATACTAGATATTGTTGCTTGAAAGGCATAGGAGAAACTTTTTTAATGAACTATATTTTTTGTTTAGTTTCAGTATATATCAGTCTTAGTTTTTCACTATAGTACTCACTAATATTGAGTGATTAATTCAGATCCCTGAGTTTCGCTGCAGTTGGAAGCTACCTAAAGTTCTTAGTTGTCCAACTCCGGCACCAGATTTCCTGACAGTGTTTCGGGGCCTGTTTTGAAAATGGGGAAGATTTTGTTTCAGTTATGGCATTTCTGTCATTGACAGGATGATGTAATGATGGGTGTGATCTTTCAGTGGCTTCTACTGGATATTTATGGAGAGATGTAGACATGATCAGAAGGCTGTCAATGACCCACAGCTCATAGATACAACAAATAAAGTAAATAAATAAACAATAAGCAAGAAAAAACATTTTATATGCATGCAATCGTATTTGTAGCATTTTATAAAATGTCCATTTTGATGACCCGTTCAATAGTTATACAAACTAAGTTATCCAAACCAGGGGGAGATGAAGTTCCAAATGACTAGTTGTAAAAATGACTGTTTTTCCCTTGATGAAATTTGTCTATAGTCATTTATTTCATTTGTTATTTCTGATTAAAACAACTGATCAATTCCCCTGTAAATTTCCAGTTGAAATTTTACAGAAGTTGACCTGAATCTGAAAATTCACTTTGAATGTAATTTGTTTCTCTGAGAGAGAAACCCATAGAGATTCTTTTAGGGATGATGGTCTTTAGAGGGCCACCAGGAATTTCAGATTGGGTGCGAAATTCACTTTAAACTGATTGTGGAAGGCTGAATAATCTTAACACTACTGATGAAGAGATCGGACAATGAAAGGGAGTAGAACACACTCTTCCTTTGAAGCGTATCTTTGTTCATTACATTCTTTCATTGGTGCTAATAACATGGGCTTTTATTTGCTTCCATTGTGGGTAGAGTACAACTCTTAATTTTTAGAAATGGAAGATAGGAAAGAAAGACTAACAAGAAGGGAAGGGCAAAAGAGAGAAGAAAGGAAAATAAGGGAGAAGGAAAAGGGAAGGGAAACAAGAGTATTGTTTTAATTTGGAGCTGCTGTATACAGTATTTTCTGCCCGACACAAAATAAAGACACTCCTAAGTTGAGTTTGACTCGCAGTGACCTTGTAATTCACTTAGTAACAGTATTAAGTGGTTTGCCCTTGTGTTCTTCCTGTCTAGTCTACAGCTTTCCATGATATGGCAAGATTGGCTGATGCTGCTCCCCTGCTTAGTTTCTTCCATTTTAGCTTATTTTTTTTCCTCTATACTCTAGTCACAAATGAAAGTTGGCTATTGCTTTTGTTTTACAGAAGAGAAAGAGCTGGGTGTTTGCAAATCCATGTCTTAGTGTGTTCCATTTTTATTCCACGTACAATTTTCAGAGGACTGAATACAGGGAAGGATCCCACAGGTTGAATGTTTTGCTTCCCTAGAAAATGCAATTATATAAGTCTTGAGACAACTAGCTTATGCCTATTGGCATCTAACCAGTAATATCGTCTTATCTGTAAACAGCTCCTTTCGCCTTTCTTGACACAGAGAGCTCAGGGGTTATGTACTCTACATTTTTCATGCAGAATATGTGGTTCAGGTTCATCCCATCTTACCTTAATACACCCTGGAATTACATTTGAAAATGTATGCAAGTACATATATTTGGCACGGGGATCGTTGTGTCCAGATGTGTTTTTAAACACTCTCTGTACATCCAGTGCATGAAACTATGCATTGTGATTTCCCTGGAATGATGTTTGGTTTTATTGTTTGAGGAGCTTTGTGAAAAATGGAGGAGAGAAATATCAGTAAATCTGTCTCTGAAAGGTGTCCTCCTTTTCTTCTAAACTTTAAATTGTTCTCCAGGATTTCAACGGAGATATTCATATAAATGGAGTTTCAGCTTAGCTTGTTGGAGGGTAGTTTATTTTTAATTTAAAAAAAGGTGTAAAAAGTGCCACAAAGAAGCCATAGGTACCCCACCTGTGTCAATTCTATGACTCCCAAGTCCCTTGAGAGGAAGGAACCCAAAGGTTTTGTTTGCTTTTCTACACTTTATGAAATTTTATGGAGATTTCGGGGTGTTCACAGAGTAGGTTGTGTCAAAAACAAAGTCATAATCGTAGACATGGCGGCAATTCCAATTCAACCAAAATCCACACCTTTTATGTGCCTGTAACTCACCCACTCAAACTTCCCACCCTCCTTTCGTGGAGGTCCGTCTTCCATCTTTTGACATGCTGTGCTCTATTGGGTGAAGACTTCAGGCTGATGGAAGCTGGACTTCTTTGTTTTAAAGTAGTAAAAAAAATTAAATGGTTTTTTTTTAATATAATGCATTTTGTGGATTTGATTGTAGGCAGTCTTTCTGTTCCCCTCTCCCCATGGAGTTCCCTTTTCTGTCCTAGAGATTCATGGTCCAAATGCCAACCATTACAACCATTTTCAAGAACTTGGAAGCTGATCTCCTACCTTTTGAATTCAGCCCAACCATGGAACCAAAAAATAAAAGACCTTCTCATTCCACACACACACACACACACACACACATCTCATGTGTGCTCCTTTGCATTAAAGTAGCACAAATTGGATGATTTACAAAGCACCTATCTTGACTCCAAATAAACAGCATCTGACCTCTGGACTCTGGAAGAATATCAAAGACCTTGGCAGGACATCAGACGGTTTCTTAATATAACTTTCCAGCTATTTGTGGAAGCCCATCTCAGTGTTCCTGCGGGCGGGGCTGCTGACCAGGCTGGAGTGAGATGGGGGCGGCAGCTGAGAGTTTCATCCTTCTTCCGGAAGACACTTCAGCCACGCAGCCTGTGATGCATCTTGGTGTGCTTTTATAACTTAAGAAGGAGTCCTTAAAACTGAGAGAACTTGGAGCCACGGGCAGGTGGAGGAGAACATCTGGAAGGGAGAAAAAGCCCAGGTAGGGTGTTGGTTGTGCCTTGCTCTTGCATGTTCCTCTGGTTGCCACCAAAAACCAGGTTGAGAAGAACAAGCAACTGGTGTAATTGATTAAGGCTTCATGCATTACAATAGCAAAGCAGGTGCACAGAGAAGCTAAACATCTCTTCTTGCAAATAAGCCTGACTAATTTAGCCCTTTGAAAGGGTTTTTGCAGCACAATCATCTACTTGGAAGAGGAATTAGTCACTGAAATTGTTTAAATGCAATAAAGTCTGTTATTCCAGAATAGAAACAAGCTATATTAAGTTAAATGGAACATACGGCTAAGTGGGTGGATAGGGAGTTTAGGTTGTGGGTTTAAATTCTGATAGCTGTGAGCACTCGCATCGTAATAAAATGCTATGTTCTCATTCCCATTTTTTGTCCAAAAAAATAGTTCACCATTATAATTACATAAATATATACCCATCATACTAATTTTCTGGGGGCGTAAGGAACATTTGTACCAAGCAGAGAAAAAGATGAAGCTGCAGTTTTCAGGGAAATGAAAGGCAGATAAACAAGAAAGGAACCAGAGGTTTAATTAAGCATCAAATTTATTTTATATCAACATCACTCACGATGCCTGGCCTTGCTTTTTATTCGCACTTAACAGTTTTTTAAAAAAGTATTTTAAACATTTTAAAATACTGCTTTTCTTTGGTTAAGGGGATGTGAGTAGCTTTCTATGACATGGAAACTTAATGGCACTTAACTGTGGCCGAACCATAAATTTAATTTTCTAACTTGACTTTCCATAATTAATTATTTTAACTAATATAGCTAGCATAAATATTTTTACTTCCTTAAAATTTGGAATTTCTTTTTTAAAAAAGACATCTAGACGTACCCTTTAACAGAAAAGATGTTCTATTTATCTTGGTAAGATATTTGGGGAAACATATTTGAATGAGAAAGCCATTTTGCCTGCTTGCATTTTAATGGCTAGGCTTGTATCAAGCTCAGAAAATCTTTTAAAAAGATCATATCTGGTCAGTGATGGGTGAGAGACCACCAAGAATTCCATGGCCGGAGAAGTTGACCGAGAAGATAAAAGATCATTTCAGAGGAAAACAGTGGCAAACAACTTCTGTAAGGTTGCCAAGGAGCCTTTGACTGTGCCTACGTAGTCCATTCAGAGTTCAGATTTAATCCCAGAAGGGTAGATTACAAGGGTTGCTTTTTAACCAACAATTCAAATACTGTTAGGAAATTACAAATTCCAGCTGAATTGAAACCCTTTAAAGCAAAAAAAAGACTCAGACATGTCAAAGGACTTTTACTCCTCATTACATGATTTTTGCAGCAATAATGCAGTGAAAATATCCATTTATCTTGATGGAACAGGAAAAGGAGGCTACAACTGAGACAGAAGAGGACAAATAAGTCTTCTGACATCTTGGATTTCCTGTTCCAGGATGTCCTATGGAGTCAACCACATCTGGACTGTAAAAAATCCATGTGTCCACTAAAGGGCTGCAAAGGGGTACTGAACACTTGTTCCTTTCTGGTGGTCATTCAGATGTTTGCAGCTCAGGACTCGGTGCCGAATATGTAACCCTTTTGAAAGTTGGGACTATAATGTCAGTTGTAGGTAGTCCTTGACTTACGACCACAATTGAACCCCAAATTTCTGTTGTTAAGTGAGACATTTGTTGAAGTGTTACGATCTTTCTGGCCCCAGTTGTTAAGTGAACCACTGCAGTTGATAAGTTAGTAGCCCGGTTGTTAAGAGAAAGTGGCTTCCCCATTGACTTCGCTTGTCAGAAGGTCGCAAAAGGAGATCACATGATCCTCGACAGAGGTGGCCTTCAGCTGGTTCTGACCAGTTCTGGAGAACTGGTAGTGGAAATTTTGAGTAGTTCGGAGAACCGGCAAATACCCCCGCCCCCATCTATTCTCTGCCTCCCAGGTCCCAGCTGATCAGCTGGGTCTTCTTTGGTTGCCCTGCACAGGAGAACGGAGCTGGAAAGCAGGTTCAGGTTATGGGTGGAGAGGGGATGGGGATTTTACAATATCTTTCCCCTGCCACGCCTACCAATCCATGCCCACAGAACCAGTAATAAAAAAATTTGAATGCCACCACTGATCTTGGGACACAGCAACAGTCATAAATATGAAGCAGGTGCCAAGCGTCTGAATTTTGATGACATGATCATGAGGATGCAGCAAAAGCTGTAACTCTGAAAACGTCAGAAGTCTCTTTTTTCAGTGCCGTTGTAACTTTGAACAGTCACTAAACAAACTGTGATAACTCAAGGAGTACTTTTAATATATACAGTTCCTCCTCGACATACAACCACGATGAGGACCAGAATTTTCATTGCTAAGCAAGACAAAGTTAAGCGAGTTGTGTCCGATTTCACCAACTTTTTTTGCCACAATTAAGCTGATTACAGTAGTTGTTAAATGAATCCCATGGTCGTTAAGCGAATCAGACTCCCCACCACCCCCATTAACTTTGTTTGTCTAACCTTGGTTGCTAATCGCTCAAATTTCAATCACACATGACCCTGGGGATGTTGCAGTGGTTGTAAGGGCAAGGGCTAAGTGCAAGACACATTTTTTTCAATGCTGTGGTAACTTTGAGCAGTCACTAAATGAACAGATGTAAGTCAAGAGAACCAAATAGCTGAACCAATGTTGAATTTGGAGAATTATCTATTTTATTTATGAGATTTATATGCTGCCCTATCTCCCTGAGGACTCAGGGCAGCTTACAATACTAAAAACAGTACAATATAAATATTAAAAAATAATTAAACCAAAAATCTCATAAATCAGTTAAATTTAAAAACAACCACTAAAAAGACCCTCCCCCCCATCAGTCCGGGTAGGCTAGTTGGAACAGCCAAGTTTTTAGGCCACGGCGGAAAGATCGGAGGTCAGGGGCCACCTGGAGCTCCAAGGGTAGCTGGTTCCAAAGGGTGGGTGCCCCCACAGAGAAGGCCCTACCCCTGGGTGCTGCCAGCTGACATTGCCTGGCTGACGGCATCCTGAGGAGGCCCTGCCTGTAGGAGCGCACGGGGCGTCGGGAAGCCGTTATTGGCAACAGGGTCTCCTGCAAATACCCCGGTCCAATGCCATGAAGGGCTTTATAGGTCAGCACCAGCACCTTGAATTATGGCACAACTGCCCCACATCCCTTCCCCCAATAAATTATTAGGTTTCATTCTTTCTCCGCAGAAATACCTAAACTTGCATTCAGGTGAGCCTCGGTTTTTGTTGTTGTTCTTGTTTCTGGCAGGAGCATCCTCAATTTATTCTGCGTATATCAGATTGCAATACTAGAATTTCCTCTAGGAAATGTCTTCACCCCACAGCCCATTTCTCCCCACTCTGTCATTGATGCAGCACTTTCCACTCTTAACAACTTTAGGGAAGTGAAAAACGAGAAGGTCTCAAGTCCTTTTATGGTGCTTTGAAAGCTGAATAAAAGCCAAGAGGTAGATCATTAAAGATCTACAGAAATAGTTTCAAAATCTGAAAGACGCAGGTATCTGTAGGTGCCAGATGGTCTCAAAATTCACAATAAATTAGTACCCGAAATAACAAGACTTCACTCATATGAACGTATTTTGAAATTAACCTGTATAAGAAGGCATCTTAATAGTGGGTTGAGGAGGTTTAGGCTGGAGTTAGCGTTTTTAATCCACTTACCCAGTCCTTTCCATGCGGTTTAATAACATTAAAAGATACCGTTGCAGGATGTGTGCTGTTCCAAGCAAAACTGCCCTTTTGCAATGGACTGATGGGGATTTTATCAATGCTGATGCTGTTCAAGTGGGGTTCCAGATGTTTTGGGATTGCACCTATGTGTGCCACAGTCGTTCTATTAGCAGGTCTTTGATTTTGTGATTCAACCTATTCCCGTGATGGCGAACCTATGGCACGCATGCCACAGGTGACACACAGAGCCATTTGTGCGGGCATGTGAGCCCCAGCCAAACTTCCTGCACTGCACATGCACCTCTCAGCTGATTTTGCCTATTTTCAGCCTCCCAAGGCTGCAGAGGCTTTTTGCCCTGCCGGACGCTGCTGGCCAGTACACACACATGCTTTCAGCACACCACAACAAAAAGGTTTGCCATCACTGGCCTATTCTCTAAAACAACTGTGGGCAGGACAAGAAATAACAGTTGGAAACTTTACCAAAGAGAGATCGAAAGTAGAACTAAGGAGAAATTCCCTGTCAGTGAGAACAATTATTGTAACCAATGGAACTGCTTGCCTCCAGAAGTTATTGGTGCTCCATCACTGGAGAAAATACGGGACAGCCACCTATCTGAAATGGTATACATCAAGGGTGTCAAACTCACGTCGTCACTACGGGCATCACGTGACGTATCAGGACTTGTTTTCTCTTCACTAAACTGGGCAACTTCCAACTCTGTTATGCGATTGATGTTATCTTTTTTTCTTGCCTGCCATATATATTTTACATTTATATGCGCCCTTCTCCGAAGACTCAGGGTGGCTTACAATTTTTGGGATACAACCCAGTGTGCTCAGCAATAGCCTTCATTCCATTGTATATGCCTGCTTATTACTAAGCGGCATTTTTACAAAGTCAGCTTATTGCCCCCAACAGTCTTGGGTCCTCAATTTACCTACCCTGAGAGGATGGAAGGCTGAGTCAACCTTGAGCCTGGTGGGATTCGAGCCTGCACTAATTACAGGCAGCTGGAACTTAAGTGCTAGGCATTTAACAGCCTGCACCACCAAGGCTCCTTTAATTTGTATTATATTGTAATTGTTCTTAATTGTTTTATGATAGTTTGTCACCCAGAATCACTTGCTTGAGATGGATGTAGAAATTGAATAGATGCATCAATAAATATTTCAATGCACTATTGTTGCTACTTTGTCATGCTCTTGTTTGTAGACAGTGCGCGCAGTCTTCTTGCAGCAGCTAACTAGGTTATCCACTTCAACTTGAAGGAATCCTTAGTGCTCTCTGAGATTGCTTGTTTTCTTGCAAACGTTTCATTACCCAAACCTGGTAACATCATCATGGTATTATCTGGTTTTGGTAATGAAACATCTGCAAGAAAAGCAACCTCAGAGAGCACCAAGAACCCCTCATGTCAACCGTGAGCTGCAGAGAATAGAATAGAATAGAATAGAATAGAATAGAATAGAAAATATGGAATGGAATAGAATAGAATAGAAAATATGGAATGGAATAGAATAGAATAAGAATAGAATAGAATAGAAAATATGGAATGGAATGAACGGAATGGAATAGAATACAAATTTTGATATTTGATATTTTTGATGTTTGATAGTTATGGCCTTAGTTATTCAGTATTGTTGACAGAGAAATTAGCGCAATGATAAACAATAGTAGTGATAGTGAGTTTTCATGGAATATTCCTCCCTTGATGTTAACATCTCCAAATTGATCACCATTGACCAGCAACTGTGTCTCTCAAGTGCCAACTTTGTACAAAGCTTTTTGATGCTCGTGCTGACCTCTTTTATTTCTCGGCACTTGATTATCCAACCGTGTGGCAGAGCGTCAAGTTGGTCTTCATCTCCAGCAGTTTTCTAAAATCACCTTGTCAAAGGTGCTTTTTCAAGAGGCAACTGGACTTTCTGGTTTTACTTTGAAGACGTTTCGCTTCTCATCCAAGAAACTTCCCTGGATGAGAAGCGAAACGTCTTCAAAGAGAAACCAGAAAGTCCAATTGCCTCTTGCAAAAGCGCCTTTGGGACAACCATGATCTGGATGACTGAGAATTTCCATAAACATTGAGCTGATCTTTTGTTCCCCTGTAGTTTGGTCAGTTTCCTTTTTTCATAGGTGGAAGGAGCTTGTTTTTGATCAAATGCTGTTGGGTTGCATCAGTTCCCACGCTAGTTAGTTGGCCTGTAGTTGCCTGGTGCTGCTCCCTTTGTTGGCTGTTGCGTTATCAGGTAGGTTTTTCTAGATGTTAACCAGTCTTCAATTTCACCTTCTTGCGATATGTTGTTAAACTGATTGGCAGTGAGTGAGTGTCAACCATTATATATTTCAACCAAAACCATGCAGTTCATCATCCCCTACTGCTGATGAATTCTTGATATTTGTTGCCATTTTCTCCTCCATTTCTGCTGTTATTACAGGTCTTTTCATTTCAGCTTCCTTTTTATTCTTATCCACCTCCTTTATGCAGGTTGAATGTTCATTGTATCTCTTCGGGTTGTCCCATAGCTGCACCCAGATGTGAATTATTTCTTCTTTGTCAGGCATTGACTGGTTCGGTGTAGTCCCTTCATTGATGGATTGGTAGAAACATTTCTGATACGACTGAAATTGGAGATCCTACCTATTTTAGGATCAGCTGATCTTGGCTGTGGCTTCTGTTTGCTTCTTTATTATTTCCATTGCTTCCTTGATCCTCCTTGTTTCTGTTTCTTGGTCAGATATTGTTTCCTCTTGATAACAAATCATAAAAAAGAAAAATCATCCAAATGAAAAGTAAGACATTGGAACATGCAAATAAAGTATTTTTCACCTGAAGAATATTTGCGCTGACCAAGGAAAGCTATTAGCACAAACCTAATATAACTAAGAAATTGTGAGCAATAAATGTCTTCAAACCTCTTATCTACTACAGTATTTTTTTTTTCAATCAGGGCAGTTTGAATTTCCCAGCCTTTAATATTACTAACACGACGAACAATGTGCTTTAGTTTTTCTGTAATAAACTTGTTTCAAAAATAGAGCTAAATTCTTAGGTGGCATGAGTTTAATAAATCTGAAAAATGTAGATAATAGTGACTTCTACTTCTTACAGCTACATTAATTAATTAATTAATTAATCAATCTATATTTGATCAGAATTATTAGCTAAGTGAACTTTACACCAAGGCATCAAGATGTGCTCATTGGCTTGCATCCCTTCCAACATATTCCAGAAAGGTTATAATTTATATAAATTGAAATTTGATTTAATTAATCATGGGGGGGAAGGCTATATCTTACTTCCAAATGTCCGCTAAATACAGATTGATGTAATTTATGACATTTGTGTAAATCACACAATCAATGTTTTTAGATAATTTGTGACAGTCTTCATCATTTGTATAATTACAGAAAAGACCTAAAAATGTCATTTGCATAATTATTCAAATGACCTAAAGACGTCAGTTGCACAGTTACATAAATTGACACATATCAAGTAAATTATGGTAATTCTCCAGATGGACTTATCAGTAAATATGTGGGTGCTTTATAAATGAAAATTTGATCCATTGTATTTCATACTTGTTAAACTGATTTCACCAAAATATATTTCAAATAAGTTTAGTGCCATCTATGGATTATCATCAAAGTCACTGTTTTAATGCCTTAGTGGAATTGATTTAATCAAGATTCTCAGCCTGAAAGAATTCCAAACAGATTCACAGAGTTGAAATCCCAAAATAATCTTGAGAGTTTTTGTTTTATACAGCTACTTTAGGTTTAATGTAGGAAAAAGTAAAACATAATATTGAAGACATAATATTAACTGGTGGGCTTCCTTTTGTGTGAAAAAGATATCTGATTTATTAAAATTTATTTATTTATTTATTTATATTTGAACTTGTATGTACTTTCTACTTTTAAAACTCACAAATAGGAAAGAGGAAGAAAATCAGAACTCAATAGCTGGTTTGCAATTATTCCAAATTTCAGATATAGTTTTGAGAAGTAGATATTGATTTTTCAGAAAGAGAAAAATTATATTGTGCTTCACAAAGCGAACAAGTGGCAGAATCTTGGGGGGCAGAGTCAAAAGAGGAATCAGTCTAGAGCCTCTGTGCATAGCCTTAGTAAAGAACGTTGTTTATTTAATGTTCTTATAATTTAATTAAATCCTTAGTAAGACCACCTCTGGAATACTGCATCCAGCTTTATCACTGGAGGTTTTTAAGACAACATTGTGGACAGCAATTGTCTGAAATGGTATAGGAACTGCTTGAGGAAGGGGTTGGACTAGAAGACCTCTTAGATCCCTTCCAACTCTATTCTCTAACAAGCCATGATTAATAATGTCAGTTTGATTAATGTGTGGTTCTGATCTTTTGTGCTTGACAATTATAGACAGAGAATCAAATGTATTAATTTAATTTGTGCCCATTGGAGTTAATGTCCTTAAAAATCTAAATTAACTGTTTGAATTTAAACTGTCAAAATAATGTTTCAAGAATAATATACCTGAACCTAAATGTTATTCTTGCTTGTGATCTTAATTTTTTATATATAGAACCATAAGTAGTTTTGCCATGTGTGAACCTGAGTAGTTTCCAGCAAATATTTTTAAAAGTCTCTTGATATAAAGAATGAAATACTTTGGGGAACAATTAGAACAGATTAATTCAAATAATTAAGTGTAGATGTTTCTCTGATTTTTAAAGATACACATATTTAATTATATTTTAGTAAAATATGCATATTTTATATTTAATTAACATTTTGATAGAGCAATAAAAGAGTACAAAATAGAAAAAATAAAAGGAAAAAGTGCAAAGGATCCCTCTCCTTTATGAAAATTACTTCCCATCCTCATCAAAAGTATAAAGAATTTCATAATCTCTTCACCCCTCTTGTTAACAAATACCAGTATATAAAACTTTTTTATTGCATAACCCATCTCTTAGTAATAAACAATCAAATAACTAACCTCTTCTTCTCCAAACAGAGCTTTAAAATATTAAAATTAATTAACAGATATAAAGCAACTTTCCCAAAGATATGCATATTAATAATATTTTATAAAACTTGTATGCCACCCAATTTTCAATGACTCTGGGTGGCTTACACCATGGAAATTACAATAAAAATTAATAAATGGTAAAGGTAAAATATGGCAATAACGATTATTCTTTTGCTATTGTTAGAGCACAGAGTTCTTTTTTATTTTGAGATTTTTCATACTCTTAATAATAGCAAAAGAATAATCTTTAAGAAATGGGGAAATGCTACATTAATTCCAGATATAAAGAATCGGATTTCAGAGATGTGTGATTTAGCAATTTTTGAGAAAATTGTACATTCTGAGAAAGCAATAAAAGACACCTTGATTGTATTGGAAATCGATTATTTTCTCCATCTTTTAACATAAGGTAAATATAGATTCTCCTGAGCTGAGCTCAATTTCTGGTTTCTCCATGCATATATTTCTAGAATTTTCTGGGCAATAGTAAGTTGAACAATGTCTCCATTGGGTCAGCTTGCTTCTTTGCAGCCTTGTCTTTAAATAGTTTCTTGTTAGGACCACAGTTCGATTTAGTACAGTAATTTAAAGATGACAGGATTGAAAGCTAAAATCATCTGGCCTGCATATCTGTTGACATTTTCAGGGTTAGATGTTATATTACTAAATATTATAAAATAATGCATTGGTCAAATATTGTCATAAAGATAACTGGACTGTAATAAGAGGTGGTTTAATTGCTAAGAAGGTGAAGGCGTTAGAAGTGTTAGGATTTAATATGTTAAATTAATAGAATATTCATTTAGCTGTAGTTGATTAATCAGAAGAGGCAAATTTGCATTGACCAAGGTCATTTTAATCCCGAAGCCTCAACATAATAACCAACTTCGTTTGTTGAGTGAGGTCATTCTGGTTCTGATGGAAATTGAGAAGGAACTGTTAAATATGAACTTATTTTCTGAATGTCAACTTTATTAAACTGTGAAGTAGGTTTTCTCTACTTTAGTGATGTCATGACCCCACAAAACAATAAAAAGTGTGACTCCTCATGAGTCAATGGAACAGTCCCCTGGGCTTATAGCCATAGGAGAAATAATCATATCTCTTCTGCAGAGTTATTGTGACTTGTGTCATATTGGCTTTAGTTAGGCTTATTTTTATCAGCTCTGTCAGTAAGACGAGTCATATTTACCTTTTCCATGCATTTCAAAAATTTGAAATAGAAAATAATAGATAAAAGCACATGCACTCTTTGAGTGCTCCAGAGGTGGTAGATACATTGCTACATGCCATATCAGAAATCACTGTTCAATCAAGTTAGTTCTGAGAGATGGCCTCATAGGCTTAACATCATTCAAGACGCCCTCTTGATTTTGCTCTCCTCTACTTTGTATGAGACTGTTATGTATCTGGCAAGACTAAATAGGGAAGAATGTTGACAGTGTTACCATCTTGCCACTCCAGGCTGGACCAACTTTTTTTTAAAAAATAGTGGATACCGCCTTTGTTCAAGTTACTTATGCCCCTTGAGGCATCATGGCCCACAGTTTGAGGACCCAAATCTAAAGGAGCTTCAAACTTTCTCAGTTTTGCAAAATCAGCAGAGCTGATAGAATTGGTGGCAGGATGTCTTGTTGATAAGCTGACAAACCTAAAGTGATAGCAACCATAACAACAGTATTAAATATAGTTCAGCAGACTTCAGAGGAAGGTCTACTGACTGAACAGCTCAAAACTAACATATGAGAGATGATGGAGAGATGCTGAAAAGAAAGTGAAAAGAGCAGTAGGCATGAACAACAATCAAAGTTTTATCAACAATGAGAAAGAGTATTAGATGAAATTATGGTTCTACAAAATGAAATATGAATAAGTCATAAGCTTTTGAATGCTTCAGGTTATTGGTGAAGAAGGAGAGAGGAAAAAAAGAATTTTTATGTCTTCTGCAGAGATTTTTATGTCTTCTGCAGAGGTCATGGAAGAAACAAATGGTGAAAGAGGCTTGCAAATATTCTTGGAAAACTTCAAGAGACTTCCAGATTTTCCACCATCTAAAAGGTGGAATCGTGTTTGAGCTATAGCCAATATTGGATTTAGAGATTCCAGATGTGGAAAAACTAAAGTGGGAACTTCCAGAAGATTACAACCAGATTTGGAAGCCATGCCTTCAGCAAACAGCTTCTAGTTACAATGATAATGGAATTTTTTAATATATAAATGTTAACAGTTTTCTTCTTATGGATATTATGTCAAATTTTCCACAACTGAGAAAAGCATTGGAGACATGAAAAATGTCTTCCAAGTGTCAGCCCATTTTAAGCTCCCAATTGAGATGAATTAATCTGAAATGTGCCTAGTTTTAATTCTTGAAGGCTTTTAGGACACTTTGTGGATAGTTTTCACACGATGTTCTTCTCAATACATCAGCTGAATATTTTGCTTCAAGGCTGTAATGAGGACACTTCAGTGCACATTAAGAATGACTGCATTCATTGTGATAGATTATTTGAGATCAAACTCTACTTATTTATTTATTTTTCTTCCACTGTCATTGTTGAGGGAAGAATTATTCTAAGTATCACAATTGAGGCCCATCAACATGAAGGATCAAAGAGATCTCCCTGCTAGAAATCTTACAGTTTAGTTCTCCTATCCAAACATATGGTAACCATATTTTCTTAAAGGGGTTATTTAGTGCAAAAAGTTGGGGCAAGTATTTTTTTGGCAAGGAGTTTGGCATGAGGCCCATTTTGGATCAGGTGTTTATTCCAAATAAACTCCTTCTTTCCTGAAGAAAGGACAACTTAAATATCTCTTTAAAACAGCATAGGATGTAATTTGACTCAAAAAATACATTTTACGTGTGCCTAGGTCAATTTCTGGCAAATCCTTGTTATCTGATGCGGTGAGGTTTACTTTAACTAGCCTGGCATAACATTCGGAGACCTTTACAGACGTTAGTCTGAAGCTAACAATTTGAAAGAGACCCTTCCTGTTCCAATGTTAATATTATTTTAAAACCATGAGTATTTTTGCGCTTGTTTTTACATAAATGTGTCCTTCAATTTGAAAGATAAGGCTTGCTCAGTTTTACACAAAAAACTTCACAACTGATCAACAATTCAGTAAACTACCTTCAGAGTCTAGCCTGTCACTTGATTTGTTGTATTTTATTGTTTTGGGAATAACGAGGATGCTGTATTTTGAAAACACAAATTATGCAAACAGTTATAAATATTCTACAACGTAAATAACTTGTTAATATTCTATGAAAGAAAAAAAAATCACAAAAAAATGAAACTTTTTATCATCTCTCAACCCATTCTTTTTCTTTTCCTTTAGGATATCAATTTTTTCCTACTTTTTGATGATAATCACCAGTAACAAGACCATGTTATACCCTATGAAATATCTCTTCTGGAGTCAGGTAAGTCAGCTGCTATCTGGAGGTCAGGATTCAGAATATTCCTAATTTATTAACATTATTTGTAAAGGTAGTATGTTTATTTGTTTTACTATATTTGCAAATCGCCCAGTTAATAGGACTTCTGGCAGTTAAAGAAAATTAAAGGGAAAAAATAAGCTATAACGAAGCTACCAGGAATTTTTACAGAGGGGGATGAGCAAAGTGGCATTGAAAAGATGATGGCCATAACTTCAAGGTAATAAACCCAACTTTTATTTTTAAGAGGTAGGTAGATAGGTAAACATTATTACTGGCTTTGGTCATGCAGCCAGAAGTGCCATCTTGATTTTTTATATTCCTGCCAGCCACTCCCATGGCCTCTCTGACTGAATAAACTAAAAAAAACAAAAACCCAAGCACTGGTTTTCATTTTGTAGAACTTGCCATTGGGCCTACATTAACTAAGTCACAACGAAATACATCGAATAAATGCTGAATAGAAAAGCAGTGAACAGGTCAATAATTTTATCTCCACACAAAGCATCTTGCTATTCTGTAATATACTGTGAAAAAGAATGGCTACAGAAAAGCAAAGCAATGAAGAACCCTAAAATGTCCCAAAGAGATCTTCATCAATCGTTGGTTTAGTGGGTCAATGATGTGTTTGATCCCCAACTGGATAAAATATACAGTGAAGCACAAAAAGTCATTGATCATTGTGAACTTTAAAAGACATTTACGATCCTAGAGAAGGAATATTTTGTTTCAATAGAGAAATGAGGCATGTTGCTAAATTTGCTAGGCAAGGATGAAACAAGCTAAGGATGGCATCAATGTAAAAGAAATACAGATAGTTCTCAACTTACAACCATTCGTATGGTGACTATTCAGTGAATGCCTTGATACTCTGTAGGGCAGGGGTGTCAAACTCAATTCCATTGAGGGTTGCATTAGGGTTATGATGCAGCCTTTGACCTTGGGAGCGGGGCATGGCCGGGGGAGCATGGCCAGCTCAACATCACTCATGTCGGGGGTGCCTGTGGCGGCCTGAGCACTCTGCCAGCGAAAACGGACTCCTGAGCTCCCTTTTCAGCTGTGACAGCCTCCTGCAACCCTCTGCCAAGCTCCGTTTTCAGCTGCGATGGCCATCTGCAGCCCTCCCAAGTTCCGTTTTTGCTGGCAGAGGCACCATGGGCTAGTCCTTCGCTGTTTCCAGAGCAGCCCTGCAAGCCAGATCTAAGCACCCCATGGGCCGGATCTGGCCCCCAGGCCTTGAGTTTGACACCCCTGGTGTAGGGGGTTGCCAGTCAGTAAAACCCTTCTTCTGTCCATTCCATGAAAGTAACATTTGATATGACAGGAAATAAATTGAGTGCTTTGGGAATGAGATGTTTAGGAAATGTGTATGGCCGTGTTTCTCAACCTCAGGAATTTTAAGATGTGTGGACTTCCAATTCCCAGAATTCCCTAGCCAGCCACACCTCTTAAAGTTTCTGGGGTTGAGAAACACTGATAAATGGTAAAACAAGGAAACATAACGTCAAAATAAACGGGTCCTGAATGAAAGAAGTCCTGAATGAAGGAGCTCCGCATTCAGCACTGGCCAGAAGAAAAAACATTGTGGTGACTCGGTAAGAGAGAAAGAATGAATGAAGATCACTTAATAGAATGAATATATGGAGGGAAGATGAATGGTAGAAAGGAAGGGGAAGATTAAGAACATTGTGGCTGATGAAGTTGATGGGTAAAAGAGAAGGAGCAGTTCAAGGAATAAAAGGCAGTGATTGGAATGGTGTATAGATGGTTTACAAGGATTGAGATGGGAAAGAACAATCAATGGAGTTGGTTATAAACTACGGTAGACTTCCTTTCCTTCTCTCCTGTCTCCTGCCTTTAATTTAAAATCATTGGCTTTCTACTTCTTATTCTTTTTGTGCATGTTGCATAATGCTTCTTATGCCACTAGTTAATAATTGCACAATAGGATGGTGTCAGCCCAGCATGGCAGTCCAGGTCAGGAAACAGACACAACGAGACCTGCTGGAACTCTTCTTTATTCTTTAATAAATTTCAATAATATTCAAGCAATCTTGAAAGTCTGACGGAGAGGCCCTTCTCTCCTCTTAAATCAAGTAGAACCAAGGTGAGCAATCTTGAATTTCCATCTCACTTCCTCCTTCCTTTACGGGGTGAGCTAATGCTCACATAATGACAGGAAGCTTCCATTCTCTACAGTTTCAGATTCTATAGGATGGATTTATAAGGTTTATCATAGGTTCCATCACGGCAGAATCGGCAACAATGAGTAGACGGGTAGTTTCTCTTGTAAGGGAAGATTTTAATAGAATAAAGGCAATAAACCTGCATGATCAACTTGAGCATTGAAAAAAGGTGCCTAGAAACCTAGAACTCCTAAGAACTGGTGGCAAGGCTTGATGGACTGATGGCTGTGTCTGGACAGAAACGTTAACTAAGTTTGTCTGGAGTGGGACAGCAAGGAAGTCCCAGAGATGTAAACTAGACCAAGAAGCTGAAAGTTATGTGAGAAGTAGGGAATGTCAGCCTTCTTACAGATTATTGTTAGGGTAAATGGGAAGTGGGGGGCGGGTGAGGGGTGGGAGAGTCGCTTAAAAATCTCAAAAAAGTAAGATCAGATCTGGCTAGTATTTGCATGGCAGACCACCGGGAAACCAGCAGACTGTAGAACAGGGCTGTCAAACTCGATTTCATTGAGGGCAGCATCAGGGTTGTTTGACCTTGGTGGCCCGGGGTGGCATGGTCAACTTGACATCACTCATGTCACGGGGGGCGCCTGTGGTGGCCCGAGTGCTCTGCCAATGAAAATGGACTCCCAAGTTCCGTTTTCAGCCAGGGCAGTCTCCTGCATCCCTCTGCCAGCAAAAACGGAACTCGGGGAGCTCATAAGCTCCATTTTTGGCCAGGGTGGCCTCCTGCACCTCTCTGCCAGCAAAAACAGAGCTCGGGGGACATGCACAGCCCTCCCGGGCTCCGATTTCGCTGACAGGCACCGCGGGCCGGTCCTTCACTGTTTTCAGGGCACCCCCACAGGCCAAATCTAAGCACCCCGCTGGACGGATCTGGCCCACGTACCTTGAGTTTGACACCCCTGCTGTAGAACATTCTGGAAAGTATAGCTCAAAGTCCCAGAAGAAGCTAGGGGTAAGCATTTGGGTGTGTTGCCAAAAAAACCCTCCCTGGCCTTGTCCATGAAGTTACCTGGAGAGGACTTTAGCTTTCTTCACTTCCCTGTGTGCCTGTTGCAAGAGTCAACCCAACTAAGATCGTCTGAATGTTAATCTCACCTTCCTTCCTTCCCATGCCCTTGCTTCTTGCTTTACTGTTCCAAACAGGATAAGCGAGCAGCGGGAGTCTTACAGTTTTGGACAAAGGTACAAATTGGTTTCTAAAGCAACTGCACGGAACATGAGCAACATCAAGTATTTCTGTGACGGTATCTTAAAGTCATACTTAAAGCATAAAAATTAACATTTAAAATGTTAGGGAAAGCCGTGAACGAAAACAGATGCATCTTTGCATCCTTTTAAGAAAACAAAAATCTGTATTTAAAAAAAAAGGTCCCACAGTGCAGAAGACTGCATTACAAACACAAAAAAGCAAAACGGACTGCAAAGATGTTTTAAATCTGTGGCGCTCAAACCATTCATGGGGAATTCATTTGAAATTAAATGTATCAAAGCCCAATGGATGTACAAAATAAACAGCCCTGGTATATCTTGCATTTGATCTGTTTGTTGCTATGAAAATATTGACAAAAGGCGAACGAATGGGCTTCGTTTAGCTTTTATTATACTTGGCTAGCTCTGAGACCTTTTTTTTCCGAAAGGCAATGCTGTTCCCAAATGTGAAGTTAACACATTCGCTGCAGGTCTGAAGCCAAAGGCCAAATGCAGTCCCACAAAGGACATTCTAGAAGTCAGACGTAGAAATTGCCACTCTGCGAAAAATACGCCCATTGGAATTTCCTGAAGTCGTGTGTTTCTTTGCCCCTGAACATTATCTGAGTTTCTTGTTGTTCTGTATGGGAAAAGTTCAGCAGTCGCCTTATATTTTCCCTGCAGCCTGTAGAAGTAATGTGTCTGTGGCAGATCAGAGGGTACCATCTCACAGCCCTGCTGATACACACTTCCATCCTTGCCTTGGCAGAGAAATGCATAGCCATTTTACTTTTGTTTATTGTTGGCTCAGCCAAGAAGCCACTATCCTTAGTGCAATCTTTCTCAACCTCAGTAGCTGGAGGATGGGTGGACTTCAACTCCCAGAATTCCCTAGCCAGCCTTGCTAGCTGGAGAATTCTTGGAGTTGAAGTCCATTCATCATAGAACTGCGGTGGCACAGTGGTTAGAATGCAGTACTGCAGGCTACTTCTGCTGACTGCCGGCTGCCAGCAGTTTGGCAGTTCGAATGTCACCAGGCTCAAGGTTGACTCAGCCTTCCATCCTTCCGAGGTCAGTAAAATGAGGACCCAGGTTGTTGGGGACAATATGCTGACACTGTAAATCACTTAGAGAGGGCTGTAAAGCGGTATATAAGTCTTAAGTGCTATTGCTATCTTCATGTTGCTGAGGTTGAGAAACACTGTGCCATCACAGCTCCTATATGTTGTTTCTAGATCTCAGTGATGGCAGCCCGTGACTCCAAGGTGGGCAAGCAGTCATTGGAACTATCTCCCATCTTTGTCCTGATGGACCCAAGCAAAGGATTGAACATGCAATGCCTGCAACACAGTGGGAAGAAAGAGTGGGCTTGCACGGTGGCTCATGGCAGTAGAAATGTAGGAATTTTCTCAGCTTTGTAGAGGAAAAGCTGTGTCAGCTTCTTCATGGATACCAATAAAGGAGGTGAAACTCACTTGAAGGCAGAAACCTGAAAGGGCACAGAACATTGCCCTGAAAAAGTCTATGGATGGATGGAGTAATGAACCAATGGAGTGATAAAGCAATGGACGAATAACAATAAACTGAAGTCCGTCGTGACTCATAGATCTGACACTCCAGCAAGCACATCCAGCTCCAGTCCTTCAAGCGTCATTTTTGCAAAGAACATCCTGGTAGTTTTGCAAAACAAAACAAAAATCCACCCTCTGTTCAACGCCCAGAAAGCAGCCTTCATGTAGGACTGTGGTTGGATGCAGAGCTCAGGTTCTAAGGGCTCCAAAAAGCATGTGAAAAAAAGAATTACTCTTCCACCTGACCCCAAGAAATACCTGAGATGCCTTGAAAGTGAAAACCAAAAATGAGACTTGGTCTTTTTCTCTTGGAGGCTAGGGATTATGGTTGGTGGTGAAGGCAAAGAGTTTAATCCAGCCTTGGTTGTATTTTAGATGTTCTAAACATTTTGGAAGGGTATTATGGAAAATTAGAACTGGGCAGTTTATAAACAGGAAGGAAGGAATCAAGGAATCAAAGAAGAAAGGAGTCAAAAAGAAGAAAGGAGTCATGCACTTGTGACGTCCCGACTCGACTACTGCAACGCTCTCTATTTAGGACTGCCCTTGCATACCATCCGGAGGTTTCAGCTGGTGCAAAATGCGGCTGCGCGAGTTTTTTTTTTAATTACATTTATATGCCGCCCTTCTCCGGAGACTCAGGGCAGCTTACAATTTTGGGGATGCAACCCAGTGTGCTCAGCAATAGCCTTCATTCCATTGTATATGCCTGCTTATTACTAAGCGGCATTTTTACAAGGTCAGCTAATTGCCCCCAACAATCTTGGGTCCTCAATTTACCTACCCCGAGCGGATGGAAGGCTGAGTCAACCTCAGATGATGTTGTGATGGGAGCCTCCCGATACTCCCATGTTACACCTCTCCTGCGCGAGCTGCATTGGTTGCCAGTTGCCCTCCGGGTGAGATTCAAGGTATTGGTGTTAACATTCAAAGTCCTTTACGATTTGGGTCCGGGGTACTTGCGGGAGCGTCTCCTGCCAATATCAAACACCGATCTCCCTGTATGTGCGCACAGACGGGGACTCCATGGGGTGCCGTCGGCTAGACAATGTCAGCTGGCGGTGCCTTGGGGAAGCACCTACTCTGTTGCGGCCCCCGCCTTGTGGAACCAACTTCCTTTGGAGCTCCGTTTGGCTCCTGATCTTCGCTCTTTCTGCCGCGATTTGAAGACCTGGTTATTTGAACAGCCTGGGCTGGACTGACCTCCTGGGGGGTTTTAATTTATTTTTAACTGTTTTAGTGATCGGGCTTGTTAGGTTTAATTCTTTTTTAAATATTTATTGTTGTCTTTTAATTGTGAGCCGCCCCGAGTCCTTTCGGAGAGGGGGTGGCATACAAGTCCAAATAAATAAATAAATAAATAAATAAATAAATAAATAAATAAATAAATAAGGAATCACCTAACCAATCTATTTTTCCATTGGGCAGGAGAGTTCTTTTAAGATAGATCAGTTTTGAAAGCATCTCTCTGTTTCTTTTTCAAGGTAACGTGCCATATGTAAATTCCAACTTCATTACGTTAACTAATTTTTGTACAGTCCTGTACAAAATATATCACTTCCTTGAAAGAAATACTTGTAAGGAACTTCTATTTTTCGGCATTGATGCAACATTATTTAGTTCAAGGACAACGCTTGATTTTGAATGTAAATGAGCAAAAGGTAGAAAATATCTTTATGAGTACTGTTTTTTTATTTATTTTCTTTTATATATTAAATAAATTGGTAAAACATAAATCATGCAAAACATAAGATAAAATAGAAGCGTTCTCAAGGAATGATGAAGAGAGATACACTTCTCATTGTTCTTATACGCGCAAAATATCAGCATACTATTATCAACAAAGCACAAATTGATGAGTATTTATTTATTTATCAAATTTTTACACCACCCTTCTCACTTATGTGACTCTGGGCAGTTCATAAATAAAAACCATACAGTCATATAAAAAGAAACAGTATTTAAAAAAAACAGAATGAAAACAAAGTTTTAAAAGACAGAAGGAGCACCCACCTCAGGATTACTTGCCAGGAATTAGGACCTTTTTATTCTTAAGAAAAAACAAAGGTAGTCCCTATAATTGCCCAACCTGTAATCCTCCAGAAATTGACCTACCATCTCAGGTACTGTGCCAATGCTTTATTTGAACAACTATCTTATGCAATACCTGGGGACTTCGGTAACTCTCCTTGGAACATCTAAATTTAGTACTTTGAACTTATATGCACCATGCAGTGCTCAGACAGAGGTTTGAAAGCCAGTTTGGTCTAGTGGTTAAGGCACCAGGTAGAAAGCAGAAAAACGTGAGTTCAAGTCCCACCTTAGCCATAAAAGCCAGCTGGGTGAATTTGGGCAAGTCATTGTCTCTCAACCCAACCCAACACATCTCAAAAGGTTATAGGAGAAAGAAGGTGTTTTGGATAGGGCCACCATCTTGCATTATTTGTAAAAATAATAATGGAGGGTGGGATACAAATTAAGTATAAATATGAATGAATGCATGCATGAATACATATAAATAAATAGTGCCCCTTCAAAGGTGTTCCATGAAGCCATGTTGCAGTGAACCTTGGATTTCAAGAATGGAGCAGGCACGTTGCTTTGATTTGTCTCATTTCTGAGATCTCCCCTGACTGTGCCAGCTTCTCCAGAAGCTTCTTCTAGTCCTCTGGAAGATAAATAGTTGCTTGAGAGTGATGGTGGCTACTGGAACTATGAATTTCAGGAGAATCTCTTCCCTCCTATGGAACCAAGTGCCTTATCAAGGCAGAGACAATTCTGTCTGGAATTTTACAACAAATTTGGTGCACAAATGTGCTGGGTCATTGGTACCTCAGACCTTGGGATTCAAAGATAATAGATCAGGCGATAAAAAGGTGAAGTTTAGTGAACTACTCATGACCTATCTGTGAGCTGTAGGAGCAGAAGATGATGACAGTCAAAGTGAAAGCCAGGCTGTTACTTAACTCTTTGGGGACATTGGCTAGTTTAAGCAATGAACGTTCTCATCCAGCTAAGGTGCAGCCAGCTTCACTCCTGCAAACCTTGGGACCTGCTCTTAGTGACCCTGAGAAGGAGAATAGGAGCTTGCAAGATACTATGCAGGAAGAGAGAAAATGTGTGTGTGTGTGTGAGAGAGAGAAAGAGAGACACACACACAGAGAGGGAGGGAGGAAGAGAGAATTAAGCAATCTTTCCTCAAAAGAATCTTGATCTTAATTTAATGCTTCCACTTGACTCGACTTACGTTTTGTAACCTCACTCTGTTCCTGATGGTATTTCTGGATTTGGGGTTTTTCTAACAAATGCAAAATAGAATGGTAATCAACACAGCATTCAGATGAAGAGTTTTTAGGTTTGGCCTGTGAGATTTGGCGGGGGTGTGTGTGTGAAGATACAAGTCAGACAAAGAGTAGGTTTAGGCAGAATAGCACAGTGTTTCCACCTGTTGCACTAGCATTCCAGGCCGTGCTGGGGCAGAGGTGGGGGGGAATACTTAAAAATACGCAGGGATATTTTGTGTGCTCAAAGAGATTGAACAAGCTGGAATTATTAGGCGCACCATTACTGGGGAACGTATCGTCTGCAAAACAAATCCATAAGGGGCTGCATTTGAGCTGAGTCTCTGCTATATCTCTTGTAATAGGTGTTCCACCCGCCTGAACTTGTGCCATCTATTTTGAAACCATTGGTACAATTTATAAGTTTCCATAAATGACTTTTTCCTCATTTTTAAGGCATTTTTTGTAAACATTTTTACATTCAGAGCCATTGATATAGACTTGCTCTGAAATCTTTTCATCAGCTTGCATATAGAAAGAAAAGTATCTTCCAACCACATGCAAATGCTTATTCAACAGCATTCTGGGTTTTATTTTTTTTTTCCCCACTGAGAAAACAATGCAAAATAGCTGAATGTTTAATGCTGAGAATCGACATATATACAAGGTTTAATCCATAACATGTGTTTGGCCAGTTTTTCCACTGCTTGCAACATTCACCCCTTCCTTTGGCTTCCGTGTGTTTGTTAACATTAGAAATCTGGCAGAGATATGGCTTCAGAAGGTAAGATTAGATTTGGGGTTTTAATGGTTTCCTTATTTATATATTTTGAGGTCCCATTGCTACATGTAATCTTCACAGCTATTGGATTCTAATTGGACAACAATGAATTAAGGAAGAGTTCACTATGCACAGGAGTAATAAGAAGGTACAGGTAGTTCTTGGCTTATGAGCGTAACGGAGCCTGTCCATTACTGTCGAAAGTCGTGGTGGTTCTAAGTCAATATGTGACTTATTTAATTCTACAACCTTTTTTGGGGGGGGCAATGTTAAGTGAATGCTGTGGTCGTTGCTCTACCTCAAAGATAGATTTTCACAGATTAGCCTATTTTATGTGGTGGTGGTGATGATCACAACTAGGAATCACCTCAGTAGAGACCAAAAATGAGGGAAATTTGGGTCTACATCCCACTCTTCCAAGAGAAGTGTTTGTTTACCAGAGGCTTAAAGCA
The DNA here is from genome assembly GCA_009733165.1 of Naja naja. NCBI lineage: Eukaryota > Metazoa > Chordata > Lepidosauria > Squamata > Elapidae > Naja > Naja naja. Next base: position 12,105,825 of record CM019159.1, on the reverse strand, counting down.
AGACTGAATTGGATCGGGGTTATCTACACAACTTTAAGCAGGATGTTGATGAAAAGAAGATTGAAGTTGGAACGAATTCCCCTCTTGTCCTTACTGCTGGTCATTTACAGCTTCCTTACTAATCTGACTTCTCCTGATAGTACTCCTTCTGGTAGTATTATTTCCCAGCAGGACAATTAGGCCATCCAGAGAGGAGATCAAAACAGTTGAGATGGCAACTGCTCAGTTCAAACCCTGCCCTGTTTTTAGATGCATGAAATAACAATTCAAGGGGTTTGAACCTAAGAGGATTTAGAGCCGAACATTGCATACATCTCTACCGTCTATAAAACCTCTCCCCCGCCCACGCAACATAACTTCTCGTACAGCTGGTTGGTGCTGGTCAGGGCTTTTGTCCCAAGTATGCCCCTCTATTTTCGACTGCACGCTTTCACTCTTGCTCCGGGTTGTGAATAGAAAGCTACCTCGAATCTTATTAATTTTTATGGGCCACTTTCACATGGAGATCGGCTTTTATTTTAAGGGGATCTGCCTTTATTCTCGACTCTGTCGTCAGTAAGGTTTACTGAGCGAAAACAGAGGAGGTATTATGGGAAGAAATCTAATCAATGCTGCAAAGGGAGACCCATCTTCGAGTATCATTCTTCATGGCTGGGTGCCAGATTGGAGGTCACTGTGAGGTTATCCTGTCTGACTTTCAGCAAGGAAAAAAAGGCCACCCGAGTTCCCTCCCAGGGCGGGGAGAGAGAGAGAGAAGGGGCTTGGCAGTTGCCTCGGCGTGGTAACAAAAGCCTTGTTCAATTGCGTTCCTGGTTTACCCACACCTGTCATACATGCACATACACACACACACCTGCTCCGACAGTAAAGCTTGTTTCCTATTTTAAACACTTTGCATGTCTGCCTGCGTTCCCTTCCCTCGGCAGTGGTGTGTGTGTGTGTGTGTGTGTGTGTTTTGCACCGATAGGAACTAACAAAGTGGCAGCCAGCAGCTAGTCCAAGCAGTGATTTTTCATGTTGGCCGATTTGAAAAGCTTCGTTGACTAACCCACAAAAGAGAAACTGCATAGAAAAAGGGTGGGTTTTTTTTTCTTAGAAACTCCTTTATCAGGTAGCCCTGTGGGAAATTGCACAGACTAAACCAAGGCATGTGGCCAATCCATGAACATAGGTTGGTTGTCTACTTCATTGCTCTTCTCGCTGTTCAAGAAACTGGTTAGAGGGCTCGCCTTTTTCAATTTTTACAAGATAGCCTTGATAGACCTAAGTCTGGGGTCTGCAACCTTAAACACTCAAAGAGCCGTTTGAACCTGTTTCCCACAGAAAAGAAAACACCGGGAGCCACAAAACCTGGGTGGGCGTGGCCAACTCAACATCACTCCCACCCAGTCACAAGAAAAACCCCGCCACACCTACCCAGGTTTTGTAGGCCCCAGTGTTTTCTGTGGGAAATGGGTCTCTCTCTTTCCCTCCCTCCATCTCATTTCTGTTTTTTGTGTTTTACCTTCTCAGGCCAGTTGAGGAGTGACTGGGAGGAGAGGGTGAGGGGTGGGGCCAGCCAATGATGGGATCACCCAACAGGGAGCCAGAGCAGAGGGCCCAAAGAGCCGTGAGTTGCTGACACCCAACCTAAGTTAACAAACAAAAGATGCATTTCTCTCCAGGACTTGAATAATCTCATTTTTATCGTCAACCTGTTCCCCTCCCCTAGTGAAAATTATCACCATCAAATAAAGACACAGTGAAGCTTGCCTGTGAATATATATCTCCATACATTTTGCATAAAAGAACCTCAAGTTAACAGGAAATTAGATTTAACCTTGAAAATTCTTGAAAATTTAACAAATTTCTGATTGGGGGAAAAAAAACCCATCCTCCAAGACTACGAAGCCTGGTTTTTCTTAAAAGAGAAAAAAAACTGAGAAGGTTTTCTCTCCATTTCTCATTAGAAACCCAGAGAGAGAAGGGGGGATTAAGAAACAGATGTTAGACATCATCTGGAAAAGAACTCTGAGCTTGGAAGGATCAAGGCCATGCAAAAGAGATTCACATCACTGCATTGTCATGTAGGATGGCTAAGTAGTAGAAACAGGAGATACTTAGGCTTTAGTTGACAATTAAGGTTTTATCTCATTACTTCCTAGATGTCTAAGGAGATTCTCAGTCATCCAGGGTTAGGTTGTCCCAAAGATGTTCCCCATCCCCCAAGGGGCAACTGGATTTTTTGGGTTTTTTTTTTGAAGATATTCCTAGACTTTCATAAAAACAAATGCCCTTGTTCTGGACCTTGGCCACTATTGTCTACTTAGAAAAATGTTGATAATTGGAAAGTACAGTCAAACGTTTCTTTCATTTCACTTTCACCCTTCTCCAGAATTCCAAAGACAACATTGCCTGTTTTGTCAAAACCACATGTTGAGTTGGTGTTGCTGCTTGCATTCAATTCAGTTCTTTTCACTTGCTGAGTCCTTTTTTACTTTTAACCTCTACTTCTATTAGATTTGAATAGTGATGAACCCTCAGCCTAAGGCTGTTAGTCTCTTATTTAGCTCCACAAGATTCAGATCCAGCCAGCTTCCTGCAGCTTCTGGCCTTCCACAATCCCCTGAATGTGCATTCTCTTAGGTTCAAACCCATCAAGAATGGTTTCTCACAATGATAGGATTGAGCACCTAACAAATCAATTCAAAGCAACACTTAAGCGCATCAAGCAAGGATACAACAATTTCATGTTCTCTCTCTCTTTCCTCTCCTTCCCTCCTTCCCTCCCTCTCTCTGATACAAATTTTATTATATAGGCAACGTATTAGATTTGTTCCATTGTATTGTACACCCAGAAAATTCATCCTATTGATGTACATACCACCCCCATAAATATTAGATAAAATGTTTGGATAAAAAGATCCAAAAATAAATGTGTATTTAATACCAGATTGACTTGATTCTTAAGTAAAAATCATTTTGGAGAAATAAACGCCCATTAAATCCCAGATAGGCTTATGACTTCAAATATTACCAAAGTTGTCATTTTTGCCTCCTCATGACTATCCGTTTTATCCATCATTTTTGCTGTTAAGTGGGATTGCAATATTAAAGACAATATCTTAATTTTTCCTGTAGGGCTACTGTATTTTTTTTTACCTCATGGAGCCTTGGTGGTGCAGGCTGCTGAATGCCTAGCACTTAAGTTCCAGCTGCTTGCAATTAGTGCTGGCTCGAATCCCACCAGGCCCAAGGTTGACTCAGCCTTCCATCCTCTCAGGGTAGGTAAATTGAGGACCCAAGATTGTTGGGGGCAATAAGCTGACTTTGTAAAAATGCCGCTTAGTAATAAGCAGGCATATACAATGATATGAAGGCTATTGCTGAGCGCATTGGGTTGTATCCCCAAAATTGTAAGCCGCCCTGAGTCTTCGGAGAAGGGCGGCATATAAATGTAATTAAAAAAAAAGATAGCCCAGCGTTCATCTAAGATGTAACACAGATTTAACAAACTCTTATTCCCAGATAGTACTGCAACCACCACAAAAAGGAAATCTGGGAATTTTCACCCAGATATCCTGGAGACATGTGATCTGTGTTCCCATTTATCTAAAACTCCCTTTGTCTTTCTCAAAATTGTCGTGTAAGATGGCCAAAATAATTATACTGAGAAACTGGAAAAGACCGCAAAGTGGGGGTGGGGAAATGAACAAAGCATTCAGAAGCAATAGATGGCAGAAGCAATGAAAGTCCTCAAAAGTTCAATTTTTGTGAATCAGGTTATCATTAATTTGCCTACCTTAGGATCAGATTACAATCCTTGATTAAAATCCTTGTTACAAGGTGCATCCTCAAATTAAATTTTCCTGAAAGCCGCCTTGAGTCGCCGTGAACAAGTAGGTGGCAATATAAATTTTCCAAATAAATAAATAAAAATAAGTGGTGCTTTGATCAGATTGTTGTGGATCTTGAAGTTCTTTTCATGCTCTGTTACCAGATCTTAAACTTGCAATTTCTTTTCCTGTGGGGAAAAAGCTTCTGTTTCTAGAATCATAGTCTCCTCCAAACAGTTGCTTCTATTTCTAGATTCTTTCTCAATGGATCAATGATTTGATTTGCACAATTGAGTAGGAAAGAGGCCAATGAGATAAACTGATGGCTTTGGTTTCTTCCTGTTCTTCCTATGTAGAGAAATATATTTAGTATTAACCAAAATCTGACCATACCTTGAAAATAGATAACACACATAGATGTAAATATTTTTGTTGTTATTTTTTTGTGTGACATTCTGGTTGATCCTTGCAGACCACATACATTCTTGTTTAGGGCACTATATATAAATAGTGTAAAATAAATAATAAGAAAATAAAAATGATTTTGACTTCCCTCAAAATACATGTTTCCTCAGAGCAGAAATTTCTGAATTAAAATTTAATAGTTCCTGAAATATTTGGGGAATAAAGTTGAAAGAGAGGCATTTCAGGTTTAGGTTTATTGGGATTTCTATGCTGCCCTATCTCCCAGAGGACTCAGGGTGGCTCACAACAATAAAAACAGCAATACAAAATTTTAAAAACTATTAAATTAGAGAACCCCAGTTGTAAACCTTAAAACATTAAAAGCCAACAAACAAATCAGATTAAAACAGTTAAAATCCCCTTCAGTCCAGGTTGGCTGATCGAAAAAGCCAAGTCTTCAGGTCACTACAGAAGGATCAAAGGTCAGGAGCCACCCGAAGCACCACGGGTAGTTGGTTCCAGAGGGTGGGCGCACCCACAGGAAAGTCTCTCCCCCTGGGGGTCGCCAGCCGACATTGTCTGGCCGACGGCACCCTGAAAAGACCCTGTCTGTGGGAGCGCACAGGGCGATGGGAAATCGTTGCTGGCAGCAGGTGCTCCCGCAAATACCCCGGACCTAAGCCATGAAGGGCTTTATAGATGAGTCTACAAAAGATTGAGCTTGTAAGCTCTTTCAGTAGAAACAGAGATTGTACAATATTCTTAGTGGGATGGGGGCTGAAATTATCTTTCTGGTGCATCAGACAATTAAATGCTCATTTAAAACTCTATAGGACAATCCTCATTCATTCTCAAATGTCATTTTAGGCTTATATGAGACAAATGAACAAAAAGTAAACCTATCAGTTCTTCACAGCACGAATTGGGAGAAAACTGCAGAATGGTGTCAGATAATTACAAAAGGGTTTTTTCCCCCATGATCTCCTTACTCGTACCATCAGCCTGTAAGTTTATTTATCCTACGAGCTTAAAAGAGTGGTAGTGATTTCCATTAATCCTAAATATTATCTTTTGATATCTTTCGGATGGGTGGTATTAATGAAAAGCTGGTAGAGCTGGAAAGCTTGGATTTAAAAATTAATTAGGGACTGTGTTTTACATATCCTACTCTATAGAAATTTTAGCAAAAAGGAATGGTATGTTGCATACATAAGATTGGGTGGATATACAGAATTGATTTCAGTCAGTTGGCTCCAAAGCACTTAGAAATTTCCACCAAATTCCCATCCTTTTAAGATAGTGAAAGACAAAGGGTCCTTTTGGGCGATCTAAAAAGAAGAAGATGGTATTCATAGCCATGTTGTTGAAGTCCCACCATTGGTGAAACAGTATAATGGAAAGATTGTTAGAATTCAACTTGGTTTTTGGTTATCGGGGAGGGGGTTTTGAGGGTTATAGTTCTGAAAATGAAGGGAGTCACAAATTCTGTTGAGAGAGATCTCAGTAGAATTGAAAGGGATTCTCAGTGAGAGAGGGTCCTTGGTGCTCTCTGAGCTTGTTTGTTTTCTTGCATATTCTGCCCTCTATAATTGCTGACTGAATGTATAAAGGCAGATAGATAACTCCACAAAGCATCCATACAAAGTCTTTTTATTGGTTCATCAGGCATCCTCAAGATAACTCACAGTTATGTCGAGATTCATCTCAATGTTCAATTCTCTGCATAGCTGCAATTTATGGTATAAAAGGATGGTAATCTTTTATCCCTTTCATCGCATATCATAAGAGCAGGGGTAGAGATGCTAGAGATGCTAGCACGAGGCTGGGTTCAGGCAAGAGTGAAGGAACCTCCCCCAACCCACCAAAGGTCAATTCAGTGACCAATCAGGATTACAGATGTGGCCACATGACATGGACCACATTTCCCAGGATACCTTAACTACAATTATCATGATGCATTCCCTTAAGGGGACAGCTCTCAATTCCTAACTAACTATCCCACTTCCCATTAACTATAACTGGCTGGACAGCACATTGGAGACTTTTCATTGCACTAATCAGGTAACATCATCAGTACTAGTAAGGAGTGCTGTTTGCTGTCAGTTTATATTCTGGTGACTTGCCTGTCTGTGGAGATGGAGAGGATTGGTCTTAGGGATTCTTTGGTTGGGCTGATAACTGATGGCTCTTTGGTAGTTTCTTGACTGGAGTATTGCTTACTTGATTGTTGATCTGAAGTTAACCTTGGAGTTAATCTATGCTGACCTGGGTGCTGAATACTGGTGGAGGTGCTGGAGTTTTTTTCCTCTTTTGGGTTGGTTGATTGTCTCTTTTGCATAGTCCATAGACATTGTTAATGTCTATGTGTCTGTTGATGGCTGATTTGTCAGAGTGCCAGGCTTCTAGAAATTTCCTGGTGTTTTTGGACCTGGCTGGGCTGCGATTGTCACATTTTCCCAATTGAAACTATAGTTAAATATGTCTATGTGTTGTGAAATTAAAGAATTTTCGTCATGCCTTCTGACTGCCAGTTGGTGTTCATGGATGTGTTTTCTCCCAGACTTCTGCCTCTTTGTCCTACATAGTGGGACATAGTGTTGCAGTTCTTACATTGTATGTTTTTATTTATTTATTTTTGTCAAGCATGTATTAGATAACAGATATAATTAGAACATGATTATGATTACATGAAATGGGTACAAATAAAAGGAGACATTAGGACAGGGACGGTAGGCATGTTGGTGCACTTATGCACACCCTTTACAGACCTCTTAGGAATGGGGTGAGGTCAACAGTAGACAGTCTAAGGTTAAAGTTTTGGGGTTTTTTGGTTGTTGTAGATGACTCCTGGTTTTTTTTCTGGGGTTGCTGGGTCCTTTGGTTTGCTTAGGATGTTTTGAAGTGCTTTAGTTCAGGGGTCGCCAATCTTTTGGATGTCAGGGACCACCAAACTCATAATTTTAAATCCTGCGGACCACTAATATGAATTTTGACTGATGGTGGCTTGCTGATGTTGGTGGGAAAGTAGGTCCCATATTCCAGAGCTGCAGGAGTCACAGGACTGGCTCTTTGGTCATCCCGGAGCAGCTGCTCCTCCACCCGGGTGCACTGGCCTGCCATGGACTGGAGGAGCTGCTCTGGGGTGACCAAAGGGCCAGTCTTGTGACTACTGCAGCTCTGGAATATGGGACCAACTTTCCCACCAACGTCAGCAAGCCACCCCGGGGCAGATTTCCTTCTCCCACCATTGGTCTTACCTTCCTGTTCTAGCTTGCATGGCTCTACTCAAGATAAGGTTTGCGCTTGGCCGAAGGGTGAGGGTCAGCAAGTGGGCCAGCCTTATGTTCCCACGCAGCCTGGATTAATTGCTTTGGGGGGGACATTTCTCTGCGGACCACCAAAATTTTCTCACGGACCACCAGTGGTCCCTGGCCCACCAGTTGGTGACCACTGCTTTAGCTGACTTGTGTGCTATGCTAATTCCGTGTGGTTGTAGTATTCTGTTGGCAGTTTCTGAGATATTGATGTATGCAAGTGTAATTCTTTTTAGGATTTGTGTTGGTTGTGCCATATTGGGTTGAGCGATCAGGGACTTTTTGATAAAGTTGTGTGGGTATCCATTTTGTTGGAATATGTTGTATAGATGCTCCATTTCCTTTTTCTGCTGTTCTGGGCTCATTTAAATAAAATCCTTACACAGCTTCTCTTGTGTAAGAGGTTGGGTTGTTGCCCAGTTAGTATGAGTGGTTTTTCTGTAGATTTGCATTTCTAGTTTGCCATTGTAGTCTCTGTTGATTCAGGATGTCCAGGAAGGGTAGCAAGAGACATCACCTATTCAAAGTAAAACTTCTTGCACTCAGCTTCTGTATTAGGTTAAAAAGGGGTTGAAGACTTGTGTGTGTGTATATATATGGCGAGTGGGATCTCGTCGAAACATCGCCAAGGTATTCTCAATCTTACACAGGACAAGACCCGAATACACCAAGACCTACATATACATATATATGTATATGTATATGTATATATATATATATATATATATTCGTAGATTTTCATGGGTAAAGGTATTCTGTAGTCTTGTCCGTGTAAGATTGAGTTTATCTGTCATTCAGGCTGCTTCAGCTTCGTTCTTCTGGGAGACTTCTCCCAGAAGAACGAAGCTGAAGACACCAACCTGAAGATGACAGATGAGATTTCGTCGAAACGTTGCCAAGGTATTGTCAATCTTACACGGGACAAGACCCGAATACACCAAGACCTACACGCACACACACACACACACACACACACACACACATATGACTCTTAAGTGTCATTGATTCTAGAACCCACTCTCTAAGACAGTTAAAGATGTAGGAAAAATATAGGACATAATATAAATCAAGCAGATTGGGAAAAAATTTGGAATCAGAATTATAAATTAACAAGATCATCGGCATATAAAGAAAATATTTATAAAATGTTTTATCGATGGCACCTGCCTCCAATGAGATTAGCTAAAATGTATCCCAACATGTATTCAGCATGCTGGAAGAGTAAAAAAACACAAGGTACTTTCTACCACATGTGGTGGTCTTGCCCAGAAGCACAAAGATATTGGGCCAAAATTAGGCAATGGTTACAAGAAATTGTTAAAGAACAAATAGAATTTGAACCAGAGTTATTTATGCTAGGAATATTTAAAAAGAAATATGAGAAAAAAGATTAAATATATTGTATTATACATATTAACTGCAGCTAGAATATCGTATGCACAATGTTGGAAGCATAATTACACTCCTCCTGATGAGTTGGTAATCTGAAAAATCTTGGACTGTGCCGAAATGGATAAATAATACTAGTGATTTGTGATACGAAACCCATCATAATTATCTTATTTGCTGTGTGTACTGTCATATTTGGGGAATAATAATGATGATGATGATGATGATAATATAATACCTTTTGAAGACAACCAAGTCAAAAGCTGAATACAAAAAAGAAATAATGGAGAAGTGTGCTGTCCAGCCAGTTTAGTAAATGGGATTTGAGATAGGTAGTTAGGAATTGAGAGCTGTCCCCTTAAGGGAATGCATCATGGTAAATGTAGTTAAGGTATCCTGGGAAATATAGTCCATGTCATGTGGTCACATCTGCAATCCTAATTGGTCACTAAACTGACCCTTGTTGGGTTGGGGGAGGCTCCCTCACTCTAGCCTGAATCCTATACCATGCGGTCACTACAATCATCATCATGGTTATCATCATAGGGATGAGAGTTTAATATCTTTCTACACCACAATTCAGATATGCAAAGGATTGGACATTAAGAAGAACCTCATCATAAATGTGAGTTGACAAGATGCCTGATGAACCAATAAAAAAGACTTTGTATAGATGCTTTGTGGAGTTGCTCTGTCTGTTTTATACCCATCCAGAGCGTAATAAGCAGAACAAGAAGTGAATTGGATTTTTTTTTTAAATTACATTTATATGCCGCCCTTCTCCGAAGACTCAGGGCGGCTTACAATTTTTGGGATACAACCCAGTGTGCTCAGCAATAGCCTTCATTCCATTGTATATGCCTGCTTATTACTAAGCGGCATTATTACAAAGTCAGCTTATTGCCCCCAACAATCTTGGGTCCTCAATTTACCTACCCCGAGAGGATGGAAGGCTGAATCAACCTTGAGCCTGGTGGGATTCGAGCCTACAATAATTGTAGGCAGCTGGAACTTAAGTGCAGGCATTTAACAGCCTGAGCCACCAAGGCCCTTGGAATTGGAAAAGTAAAGCTATGCATGGCCAATACCTGAAAAGTATTAAAGGCAAAGCTGACTAAAAGCTTACTTGGAATCGGCTAAAATCAGGAATACTGAAAAAAAGAAACTGAAGGCTTTATTTTGGCTGCTCAAGAAGAAGCCTTAGCCACATAAAGGCAAAGATTCAGCATGTCACTACCAACAGCAAATGCCGCCTCTGTAATGAGAAAGATGAAACAGTTGACCATTTAATCAATGGGTGCAGCAAAATTTCACAAACCGACAACCTAGAACACCATAACCGAGTTACTAAAATCATTCACTGGAAACTGCCAAAAGTTTGGATTTGAGTATAGTAACAACTACTGGGAAGGAACATCAGGTTGAGAAGGTTCTGGAGAATGAAAAAGTCAAGATCTTGTGGGACTTCAGAATTCAGACTCACAGGCACTTGGCCCACAACACACCTGACCTAACAATAGTTGAAAAGAAAAAGGTTTGGTTCATTGACATTGCAATACCTGGTGATGCACGAATTGAAGACATGCAGCAAGAAAAAATCACAAAGTATCGGGACTTACAAATTGAAATTGAGCGACTTTGGAAAAAGAAATCGTGTGTTATCCCAATTGTAATTGGAGCCCTTGGAGCAATACCTAAAGGGCTACCTCGCTATTTGGAAATTCTGAATTTATCAGACTCGAATACCCTGATTCTACAAAATACCACCCTACTTGGAACAGCTTATATCCTCCGATGCTACTTTAACGGTTCCTAGGTCCTTGGTTAGGACTCGAGCTGTTGAGCTACCAACCAGTTCCAAAGGCTGTGAATTTCACCAAAGATTAACAATAACAACAACAACAATAGTAATAATAATGCCTTCCCTTAGCATTTGGACAGCTCCCTTCTTGCTAATTATTTTAAGAACTAATTAGTATTGGAAGTTCTTTTGTGCTGCACTGCTCTTAAAATTCAGAATAAAATCTTGGTTACAGCATGACAAATCTGAGAGGAAAAGCAAGTTGGAGGGTCCACCATTCAGAGTCCTGGAAGGCAAAAAGACTATATTAAAACAAGTGTGGGGGGGAGGAACTACAGCCGTGTGATTGTAGAGCCATCCTTTTTTCATGCATTAACCCATATAAGAAAAGGAGGGGTGGCTTCAACCCACATGGTTGGAGCCTCTTTGGGTCCTCTCTACAGACACCCCTGCTTCTGCCCAACTATTCTTTTCCAAAATTGGCTTTCCGTCCAGTCTGTGGTACAGCTGTACAAGCTCCTCATTGGCAGTGATACTGTCTATAAGAGTTGTCACTTTTTTGGCGGTGGGGGGCGGCAATCCCTATTGTCATTGGACAAAAGACACCAATTCTCTTTGCAACCACAGAAAGCATTTCCCCCTAAAAGGAACATCCCTGGCATGGCAGATGCTCCCTGATGTCTACAGTGAAACAAAAACGGCCTTGTAAAGTATTTCAGATGAAAGCTTTTCAGAGAGCAGGACATTGTACAATACATTGGTGCTTCCTCCCCCCCCATTTTTTCCCCCTTAAACACCATTTTTCCTCCTCCAGAGGCAAATAAAAAGCCTTGATCATTAAGGTTAGCTTCAGCAAATAGATACGAGAAATATTCTGTTGGTGTGGCACGCAGATACGTTTTCGTGCATTATCCGTAAGACGTAAAAAGAGAACAAATGTGTGTGGTAATTATTGCACTGCTCATGCTTTGAGGAGACAGCAGTATCCAAGAAGTCAAGGAGATGCTGGTGCAAACATAGGGAGAAGCACTGAATTAGAAGCTCGCCCACTCCTTCACTATTAGCCCTCCTTAGAGGTTGCATCAAGCAACTCAGTCTTGAAATCCTTTGAAGGCCACCCAACAAGGCTAAGGAGTTTCTGGAAGAGATATGGCTTCTTTGTCCATTTGGGGAAGATTTCAAGAGGAATGGAAGTAGACCTTTCAAGAATCCATCTCTGCCATTCGTATATAAAGCCACCTCAAAACTTGGAACAAAATGTAGAATCTACTTCTAATGTTTCTCAACCTTGACAGTCTTAAGAAGTATGGGCTTTTAGTGGTTGAGAAACACTAATCTAATCCATCGCATTAAGTTAGTTCCTCTCTATTCATGGTGAGATATGTGCTTGAAGAAGCTGTATCTGCAGTGTCTTGCCTCCTCTGTCTTCCCTGTCACAAATTAAACCTGGTTCTGTCTCAGTGCCAGCATTCATCCTACTAGGTGGACATATAGGGGAGAAAATCCCTCTCAACATTTTTCTTTGTGAGATGACACCTGGGCTGGGATTCAAATTTTGTAACAACTGGTTCTGTGGGCATGGCTAGGTGGGCGTGGTCATGTGACTGTGTGGGCGTGGCCTTTTTGCAGCAACGCCCCCTGGTTTTTTGGGGTCTCCTGGGCCTCAGGGAAGCCTCCTGGGGGGTCATTTTTGCTCCCAGGAAGCTTCTCTGGGGCCTGGGAAGGCAAAAAATGGATGGGGTGGAGGTGGTGTTGTGCCCCTCCTCCATTTTCTGCCTTCCTGGGTCTCAGGGAAGCCTCCTGGGCGAAGGAGTAAGTAAGCGAGGGCAATCCCGGCACAGCTGATCATAGGAACAGCTGATCGTCGGGAAGGGGAAAAAAAAGAAATACCTTAAGGAGCGACTGGGCAGGGAAGAACACAGTCAGGGATGTCGGGCATGCGTGCAATTGTGTGCATGCGTGATAAAGACTGACGGGGAGGGGAGGGACGGGTGGAAAGGGGTGGGGCCAGTCAGGGGCATGATTTGCCAGTTCTCCGAACTGTGCAGAACCATAACAACCGATTCTATAGAATTGGTCCGAAACGGTAGAATCCCACACCTGGATGACACCCAAAGTTGGGTATAGTTATGAGGTCACCAGGAGTCACCTTTGATTGGAAAACTGGTTAAATGATTGTTTTATAACCCCTAAATGCAATAAACGTGAGGGGATTACTGAGTAGAAGGAGCTAATTTGATGTCAGAACACTTGCAAGCCCTGGTATCCACAAGGGACAAGTAATGTCATATGTATCATGACATCATCATACAAATGATGGGGATTGCTGATGTCATAACAAAAGTGGTATTGTAATGACTTCTACCAGAAGGCATTTCTCCCTCAAAACTCCCAGACAACTAAGTTAAATAAGAACCATAATCGAGGTGTCAGATAAACAGTTGTCAATTCAACAATGAAGGGCCTCAATGCTTGTATCCTATGGGGGGGGTCACTCTGTTTCAGCCCAGCCCTCCTCACAGGGTGGTTGTTGTGGAGAAAATAGGAGAAGGAAAGAGTATTCGGTAGACTCGTTGTCTTTGAGTTATTTACAAAAATTAGAATGGAATATAAATAAATATATTATTATTAGCACCCACATACTTCATATTGTTATATTAAGTCACACAGTTACAGCCAGAGAGGGTTTTTGATGGGGCATTATATCCACTGCTCTTTTATGTCTCCTAATGTCATGGGCGTGTGAGAGAAAGCGTAAATTTAAACAAATTTGACATCTCAAACGGCTTTTTTTGCTGACCAAGCACTAATCTTCCTTCTTTGTTTGCGAGACTGGTGTGTGCCATCTAGTGGTCCTTGTGGGTATTGTTTCGACTCACATCTCTTAATTTTATTAGAGAAAGTGTTTTTCTTTCTTCCTTCACAGTGGTCTGCAACAGTTGTGGAATTGCTTAATCACTGTCAGGAAATCCCAAATCTCAGTCTTACTTGGCCCGTGCTTACTTATTACTCTTTTAAAAAGTAAATTTCCCTGAGTTATTTGTCTCTTACTAGTATTGGATTAAACATCCACTTTATTGGTTGCTAAGGTAAATAAGTGTTAGGAGTAAACAAAATAAGAATGTATTATTATTATCATCTCTTATTCATTAAACATGAAACTCAGTCAACTGAACGTTTTAAAATGTATCACAAATATCACTGACTGGCACTGATGGTTGATATGGGTGGCTGCCAGCATCCTAAGTATCAACCAAATATTATTATTATAAACTTTAATTCATTAAACATGAAACTAAGTCAACTGAACATTTAAAAATGTATCACAAATTATTATTAATTTATTATTATTATTATCCATCATCATCATCTTTCTCAGTCCAATAAAGAAGACCAGTGAATGTCAAGGCTAAATTAATGACAATTCTTTTGGTGAGAGAAAATATTTTCTGGGCTCATCTTGGAAGATAAGTAGGATTAGCCCTGGTTTGTACTTGTATGGGAGATCTCTAAAAAAAATCCGGTGTTGTAGGGTAGACAGATTTCAAAAAGACATCTAAGAAAGAGGCAGGGCCAATCATGAAGCTGAGTTAGAGATCTCTAAAAAAACTCGGTGTTGTAGGGTAGACAGAAGATCTCTAAAAAAAATCCGGTGTTGTAGGGTAGACAGATTTCAAAAGACATCTAAGAAAGAGGCAGGGCCAATCATGAAGCTGAGTTAGAGAGCTTAACGTTCGTTGATATTGCCAAACAATGCAAAGAGGAAGCAAAAACTGTGTTTGTATTTCTGGCATAGCTAGATGTCCTGGAATGGTAAGCCTCAATAATAAATATATAAGTTATTAGATATTTACACGCATATGAACCCTTGATGGACACAGTGATTGAATTTTTATGCTATATTTATATAACAGCAAGTATTTGTGAACATATGTGTGTTCCTTGGATGGATGGATGGATGGATGGATGGATAGCAAACAAAAAAGTTATGACACAAAGAGAAAAGTAGGGAGGGGAATAGTAAGGAAAATTTTAGACACAATAATCCCCTCCACCCAAAAAATAACATAAGGAAAAAAACTACTTCCAGCTCTCTTCAATATAGATATTGTTATAAGATAAAATAAATTCTAGTTTTATTTTTTTTTAAAAGAAGATACAAAAATATGAAAGGTATACCTAATAGTCAAATAATAATATATAGTATCATAGTCTCTCAGCCTAAATAAAAAATATAACCCATAACTGCATCATAATACCTTCCCACAAATACACATATTACTAAATATTCAATCACTTTGCCTGGGGATATGATATGAATGGCTTCAGGAATAGTTTTAAATGGTAGTAATTTTTCTTCTAATTATTTTATAGACTTGTTTATTGTTCTGCCTTCTTTTGAAAGATTAAAATTTAGAAGGATTGCCAGCTACTAAAAGAATGACTGCATAGAACGTAAAGTCTCAATTAGAAACAAACCACCCAGATGGTTTGAACATAATTTTTTTAAGAGCTAAAAAGTTATCTGAGAAGACGGATTTTAGAGAAAATAAATTGGTGTGCTAAATTATGAAGTGTTGTTTTAGAAAGAATCCCACTTGGGAATTATGATCTATGACTTGTGGACTTCAACTCCCAGAATTCTGGGAGTTGGGGAAGTCCATAATAACAGGAATTCTGGGAGTTGAAGTCCACGGCTGGCTCAGGAATTCTGGGAGTTGAAGGCCACGGCTGGCTCAGGAATTCTGGGAGTTGAAGTCCACAGCTGGCTCAGGAATTCTGGGAGTTGAAGTCCACGGCTGGCTCAGGAATTCTGGGAGTTGAAGTCCACAAGTCATAAAAGGGCCATGGTTCCCCACCCCTGCTCTAGTGGGACTAGACTTGTCACAACAAATCGGGGAGGATTCGAGACTCACAGCACTAACTGGATCAGAGTAAATATATTTAAAAAGCAAATAGGAATTTGAATACCTCAGCAGATGCCAAGCCAACACCTGGTTGGCATTCTCTTGGCTCAGAAGTGATCAGGGTTGGATTTTGCTAGCACTTTGATGAGAGACCACCAGGAATTTCTGAGCTGTAGAGCCCCCCCCTCAAAAAAAAAACACCCCTGATTATGGCAATCGGTTCCCAAGAAAACTCTGTGAATGCATTTGTGAAATCACCTGGATTTAAGCCCAGCTTGACTTTTAGGATATTGCGTGGGATCAGCTAAAGGAGAGGGGGAAAAAACGTCAAAAAAGACACTTTCTTTTGCCAGTTGTGGTAACAGTTTTCTTGTTGCTTTCACTGGTGTCAAATTAGAGTTCTTGCAGCAAAGGCTTTATGAATAATTGACTTGGAGAACAGCATGCTATGGAACACCATGGCAGCAACATTCTGCTTCTTTCTTGACAACTCGAAGACTTCCTTGTGCTCCATTAATGAAGGTTGCACTACCCAAAAGCTTTGTTCCAGGAATTAAAGGCACAGAAACGCCCACGTTGCAGTAAATCCATTGAGCAGCACAATATCCTGAAAGTCACGAATCCCCGTTCTTTAAAAAATGTTCTTATTTTTTTCATCCATGCTGTGTACAGCTGAACCTCTCTGTGGTCAGGTTCCCAACATTTGGCATCACCCAGGTTAGGTTTTCTCTAATTGGGGTCCCTTGGGGATGTGGGTGCTGCGACCCTCATGCTGACTGAGCATCCTGGGAGTGAGGTCTCAACATTCTTGAAGATCCTTCATGAATTCGCTCAGTCCATTTGCATGGCTGCCCATTTCAGCAAGTGACTCTGGGGCAATGAGCAATCATTCCACCCTAAATGTGGGTAGGACCTTCTCACCTGTTGCACTATTTGTGAATAGTTGTTTAACTAGCACTTTGTTGATTGGGAAAATCTACTTTCCCTATGCCAAACTCTGCTACTGACCTAGTTACTAATGTCTGGTTTTGTAGAATCCAAACGTTTTCAGATTTGAGAAACAATGTAGGCTAAAAGAGATCAAATAGGTGGATAAAAATTTCAATTTTCAATTCAGAATTTGAGCTGGAAAGGGACCTTTGAAGTCTTCTAGTCCCAACCCCCTGTTCAAGTATATATACCATTCCAGGCGAGCGGCTGTCCAGTCTCTTCTTAAAAATGTCCAATGATGAAGCACTCACAACTTCTGAAGGCAAGCTCTTCCACTAGTTAATTCTTCTGTTAGGAAATTTCTCCCCAATTCCAGGTTTTGCTTCTCTCCTTGATTAGTTTCCATCCATTGTTTCTTCTCTGGTACTTTGGAGAATAATTTGACCCTACTCTTCTTTGGCAGCCCCTCAAATACTGGAATACTGCTATTATGTCACCTCTAGTCCTTTTCTCTAGACTAGCCATGCCCAAATCCTGCAAAACATGTCAAATTGAGTTATAAAACATCTGGCTGACTGCGTGATCAACCATCATAATAATAACAACCCACAAGCAACACCCAGTTTCAAATTTGGTACATGCAAGGATCAAATTTGGAAGAAAAAATGCAAGCTGTTAGGGGTTTTAGTAGGGGTTTTAGTTTTACATATAATTAGAAAAAATAAGTAGAAGTAACATGCTGCATATGTATCTGTGAACATGATTTCCATTCCTTTAGATTGCATTAAATGGTTAGGAATGCGGTGGTTTGGGAGATGAGCTAAGTGTTTAGTGGGGAATAGGTCTTACTTTGGCTCCATAGGTGTTGTCAGATTTATTAAGCAAGACTTTAACTAGTTGCAATAAATTTACAAGGACTATCAAAACTGATGACATTTTTACCCTTGAGCAAAATGTTTCATGCCAGGTGCCTTAAAACTGATGCCTTGAGCAAAATGTTTCATGCCAGGTGCCTTAAACACTGATATAGCCCAACCTTTTTGTTGTTGACAACCACAGAACAAACAGGATTAAACATAAGTTTGCAGTTAATATATATATGATGAAGGTTGGACTTACCTGAGAAGCAATTAAGTCCTGATTTTTCTAAGCAGAGAATCTGAGATTAAAATTTGCTTTTCTCAATAGCCGTGTGAATCTCCTAAAACCTCAGTGCACATTGGCCCTCAATGGTCTCCTTCCAAAATAAAATGCACGACTCTAATGACTCAATTTAATTACAGTTGTTGTTTAAATTCTTGAGAAGCTGTTGAACAGAGGATGTGCTCAGGGAGAGGGTTGAAAAATTCAAGATGGCAGCCATGCCTGTAAAATCAAAGCCTGTTCCTTTTTAAAGCGTGTCGTGCCTGCACACATAAAAGGACGTTTTTTAAAGTCCTGTTGAGGGCAATCCCTGGCTCAGAAACTGAACTTAAAAAGAAGCCAGAATGGATTGAGGCCAATAGATGAAAAAAAATAAGAAGTTGTAAGTGAATGTGTGTAATGGAAGCAGTAGCTAAAATATAGGAAATCTCATCTTCCTACATTTGGTGTTTCAAACTTATTACTCTGAGAAAGAGATGAACCTTTTGAGGCAGTAGATCAAATTCCCCAAAACCATGAGCAACAATTAGTATAAATATTCCACCAGGTTTTGGTGGAATGCCATCTAAAATAGGGGCATTCAAACTCTGATAAGCCTGATATATCTCTAATTTTCTCTTCAAAAAAAAATCCAAAATGGGAAAAGATGGAGATAGATTTGGGTCGTCACGTGCTATTTTTAGGTTCTTGGCAGCTAAATAAACAATTTTCAGTCACTGTGTCTCCCATCTGCCAAAAAGGTTGCCTAAGTTACAATTAAATTAAATCGTTAGTGAGTGGGAAGAGAGAAATTAACACCAAGCTGTACATTTTCAGCATCAGAGTGGCATTTTTGATATTACATAGTTCT
The DNA here is from genome assembly GCA_009733165.1 of Naja naja. Lineage (NCBI taxonomy): Eukaryota > Metazoa > Chordata > Lepidosauria > Squamata > Elapidae > Naja > Naja naja. Next base: position 12,087,271 of record CM019159.1, on the reverse strand, counting down.
GTCTTATGTAAGGCCATATAAATGGTTCTTCCTGTTTCTGATAATTGTGACAGACGTGTGTATCATCGATACATCTGGGATTGGTCTGTTACACCAAATATTCCTAATCTGTGCCATATGGAGCCTGAACTCTGAATTTGTCATGAATGTCAGGGCATCTTAATTCTGAGTAAATATAACCTGGTTTATCTGAGGGACTACCTCCCCAAGTTACATCAGCCTGCCCTATTAGATTATGCAGAGGCTCTACCAGCATTTGGTGGGTCCCAGAAGACATGCCTTCTCTGTTGTGGGGCCCATTTATAAAATATTATTCCCCCACTCTCCCTGCCCCAAATTAAGATTAACTCCCTCTCATGACATTTTGTAAATCCCTCACAACCTGGTTTGTTATCAGGCCTAGAATCTCAGGAATCCGGAGTCAACTCCGGAGAGCCTTGGTGGTGCAGGCTGTTAAACGCCTAGCACTTAGTTCCAGCTGACTGCAATTAGTGCAGGCTCGAATCCCACCAGGCTCAAGGTTGACTCAGCCTTCCATCCTCTCGGGGTAGGTAAATTGAGGACCCAAGATTGTTGGGGGCAATAAGCTGACTTTGTAAAAATGCCGCTTAGTAATAAGCAGGCATATTCAATGGAAGGAAGGCTATTGCTGAGCGCATTGGGTTGTGCTCCAAAGATTGTAAGCCGCCCTGAGTCTCCGGAGAAGGGCGGCATATAAATGTGAATTTTAAAAAAAAACTGTAGAAGACTTCATTGCTAGCTGTTCTTCTCTACTCTTCTGTTTTTTATAATATTTACTTTTTAAAGTGTTGTTTATTAGCATTTTGCTTGTTGTTTTTAAATATGTGGTTTTATCCACTTCTTGGGCTCCACCCAAGAGTCACCTTTGGTGAGATGGACCTTTGGGGGAAATAAAAATAAAGCAACAGATGGCGGGGGAAGTTCAACATAATTTGGAATCTTGTTGATCCAAATAGTTTTTGAGCCCTCTAAGTAAAAACTTCTGAAAGTTCTTCACCAGGAAATCAGCTTTGTCCCAAACTGTTATGCATTTTATATTTTTTTCCTTTGCAGTTGAGATTGCGGATTCCAAGATGCCATATTAGGAAGAAGATAAACCAAGAATCTCCTTCCTTTCTCCATGAGAGCATTGCCAAGATACATCGGAACAAGAGATGCTTCACCAAACTCAGGTTCTTAAAATGTGGGCCATTAGAGCAAATACTGGTTGGACCACGGAATAGAAAGCATCCCTAGACAGTGTTAGAATAACTCTGCTTTGCAGTGCCCATTGTAATTTCTTAGCAGAAAAATACATCAAATGCAAATGTACACTGGGAATCTAAACAAGTGCAAGGTCCTACAAGCCTGATAACATTAAAAAACACATTTACGTATTTAGAATAGAATAGAATAGAATAGAATAGAATAGAATAGAATAGAATAGAATACTTTATTGGCCAAGTGTGATTGGACTCACAAGGAATTTGTCTTGGTGCAAATGCTCTCAGTGTACATAAAAGAAAAGATACATTCGTCAAGAGCTAAGTATCATAAGAATCACTTAATAATAAGCAATCAAATCATACTAGGAAACAGTCAATATAAATCGTAAGGATACAAGTTACAGTCATACAGTAACTTTACAGTCATAAGTGGGAGGGGATGGGTGATAAGGAGTGATGAGAAGATTAATAGTAATAGTAGTGCAGACTTTGTAAATAGTTGAACAGTGTTGAGAGAATTACTTGTTTAGCAGAGTGATGGCGTTCAGAAAAAAACTGTCCTTGTGTCTAGTGTTTTGGTGTGCAGTGCCCTGTAGCGTCGTTTTGAGGGTAGGAGTTGAAACAATTTATGTCCAGGATGTGTGGGGTTCTGTAAATATTTTCACGGCCCTCTTTTTGACTCGTGCAGTATACAGGTCCTCAATGAAAGGCAGGTTGGTAGTAATTGTTTTTTCTGCAGTCCTAATTACTCTCTGAAGTCTGTGTCTCTCTTGTTGGGTTGCAAAACCAAACCAGACAGTTACAGAGGTGCAGATGACAGACTCAATAATTCCTCTATAGAACTGTATCAGCAGCTCCTTTATTTATTTATATCCCACGTTTATTATTTTTACAAATAACTTATATTCTGTGGCTTCTATCAGATACACTAGATGTGCTAGTAGTATCTGCTTTTTAAGATTGGAATCTGTCTTCTGTTGGCCCAAGAATTGTTCAGATCCCTTTCACCTGCTGATTATAATATTTCAGTTTTCAAGATTAAAGGTTCTCTTAACAGCGAATAAATTAAAGTTCAAGGCTGAAATGCAAAGAGTCACCATCCAGGCAGTTCTGGGGTGACAGGACCAGCACCTGTGAACAATTCTTTGCTACTGTGGAAAGTTTGTGTTTTTGTCTTACAGATGCCAAGGAGGTAACACTGCGAATGGATGAACAGCGACGGCCTGGAATTTAGACTGTCCTTTGGGGTGAGGTAGTAGGTTGTATAGTTTTAGGGTTAGACCCTGACTGTCAGATAACTATACAATCTACTGTCTTTCCTGAAGTGGCTGTAATAGCAACACAGAAGGCATCATCCCATCTTTCTAGAAACCGTGCTATTATTATTATTATTATTATTATTATTATTATTATTATTATTTCTTCTGCATTGTGTGTCTTGAGTAAAAGCTTAGATAGAAGATACAGTGAAATATTAGAAATTCGAGCAACATTACAGTCCAATAGCCTGTTTCTTACAATAAACCCCCTGATGTTACGATGGTAGCTGCACCCCACCTCTTTCCACCTGCCACAGCACACATACACACCCAAACACCCCACAGATACCCCAGTCCCCAATCATGTCTTTTTGTGTGCGCTGTACATGGAATGAACTCTTCTTTGGTTTCAGATTTATAAATTTATCTTAACAATGGACTGGGTTTTTTTCCAAAAAGAAAAGAAATAACTCTTGCAGAAGTTAAGAGGACAAAAAATATTTTCCTTTGTGTAGTAATTATCTAAAAGCTTTAAAACTTCCCACGTTGGATGCAAGTATCAGTCTAAAAGTAATGGAATGGCTATCACAAAATTGATGTTGACTAGAATTATTCCTAGTCAATGCTCCTGGGTGGCAGACTGCAGATCAGGAGGCATTCCCATTACAGTTAAGTTTTGAATTCATGGAGGAGGAGAAAGAGGAGGTTGTGAAGTGATTCCTCACAGGTGGTGATCCAGAGCTTTAAGATGAGGAGGTTCCTGAAGGTGCTAATATTGTTGCTTTCTTTATCATTTGTTTAAATTTTTCGTTTATACAGTTCCTGGTTTTCCCAGTGATCTCGCATCCTAATGTTTTTAAATATTTTTAAATTTTATTAATAATGTACAACTAACAAAAATAATTGTCCATTAGTGATCACACAGTAAGAAACTACAATTTATATTACAATGTTTTAAATAAACTGGAAAAAAGAAAAAAAGAAACTAAGGGAAAAATGAGATCCATGTGATGTCCATATATTAATTTAAGCCTTATTATTAAAACTAGACCATATGAAAACATCTGAGCCACCTTTTCAGTTTTAGAATATAAAACATTTCAAAAATCTATAAAGAACACATCTCTTAAATTTACTCACTTCAGGAGGGTTCATTTTTCTCTACTTGGGTAAAACAATTCTTAACTAAGCTCCAGACTTAATAGCACGAGTTCTTCATAAAATACCAATTTTCCTCTTTTAGGTATATAATTCAGCATCATGTTTACATCCATCCACAATGTTCTTTATTCTTTTTCAACTATATATTGTAACTTGAAATCAGAAAGGAAGCATGATGGCACATGACCAAATCATGTGAGTCAGAGTTACCCCAAGTTTCTCATGACATTGATCTCCCCACCAAGGAGGAACCAGATCCAGCATTAAAGATCAAGATCAGCTGAAAGTTCATCCAGCTTTCCAGCAGGGTGAGGTAGTAGGTTGTGTGGTTTCAGGGTAGTAATTTTGCCCCAGTCAGGAGTTAACTATACAACCTACTGCCTTCCTTGAGGAACAGTTTTGCAACCTCTAACCCTACATAGGTTTTATGCTACATTCACACTTTGAAATCAACCAAACAAGGAATGAAGCTGAGAATTTCCTAGCAAAAAAGGCCATTCTCCCCATTAGAGAATTGCAAATTTTCATCCGGCTCAGATCCCCTTTTCAAGTTTTCTGTATTTCAGGACCAATGTGTACGTGAGTATTAAAAATTATTCTCTTTGTCAAAGCCTTTGTATCAATAAATCCTACTGAACTTGCCAGTCAAGGCATGTTTCTAGAAAGCCTCTTAATTATCTCAAAGCTGAAATAAAAGTTTTTGTGTTTTCAAGTATTCGTCTTAAGTGTCATTAGAACTGAATTAAATTGTCATGGTTGTCTTTTGTCCCGGGGCCGCTAATTGACTTACATTCAAATCTAGCATAGTAAGGGGGGGGAACTGACACAAAATAGAAAGATTTCTGTTTTTATTACAGAGATGAACAGGTGAGTCTAAGTAGTCCATAACATCTTTCTATAGGAGCACAGGTGTGTGTGTGTGTGTGTCCCCTAAAAAGTCAAGATCGGTAGCCACGATGGCATGATTTTATTGGCAACAAACACACACAAAGAATGACACGGTTGTGATTGCCTTCTGGACTTTTTCAACCCACACACAGAGACACCCCTGCTTGGAAACGTTCAGACAGCAAACAGAAACAGCCCTGGAGGCTCTTGTGAAAAACAGCAGCCGGGAGGAGGAAGATTTTGGAAGTACTGAACTAGAGCAGAAATCTCAGCCTTTGTGTTACGATGCATTAAGAGTCAAAAGGCACTGAGTCTTGGTGAGAAAATTGGCTGTAAAAGCTCTCCCTAAGTACGAACCTATCAATATTTTTCAGTACACTGGGGAAAGGCCTTCTAGCACAAACATTTTGATCCGATTCATATTGTCATGTTTGAATGCCTGGTTAAAAGTCACCTGCATTTTATTTGCAAAAGGGAGAAGGACTTCTGAATGGTGTCCCACCAACCTGTTCTCAGTAGCAGCAGCTCTCCAGATTCGCTGCCTACAGAGAGATGCAGACGTATACACCAACCTTGGCAACTTTTAAGACTTGTAGACTTCAACTCCCAGAGTTCCTCTGGGAGTTGAAGTCCACAAGTCTTAAAAGTTGCCAAGGTTGGAGACCTCTGCACCACGCCATACTAAGCAGATGTAACTTCATGTTCCATTTCCCAATGCTGGGAAGTTGCCCACCTGGGCTTCAGTCACCTGAAGAACGTGGATTCTGCTATGCTGGAATCTAAATACAGATAGTCCTCAATTTACAACCGTTCACTTAGGGAGGGTTTGAAGATACAACAGCACTGTAGAAGGTTGCTCTTAACGACTCTTGAGCATCCTCACAGTCACGTGATCAAATTTGGGGGCTTGGCAACTGGCATGCCTTTATGACAGTTGCGGCATCCTGGAGTCATGGGTTCACCATTTGTGACCTTCCCAACCAACTTCTGACAAACCAAGTTAATGAAAGAATCTGGATTTGCTTAGCAACTGCATGATTCACTTAACTCTAATTATTCGCTTAACCGTGGTCAAAATGATTGTAAAATCAGGCACAACTCCACTCACAATTGCTTTGCTTAGCAATGGAAACTCTGGTCCCAATTGTAGTTACAAGTCAAGGACTATAATGTAATTCCTTTGTTAAGCTACCTTGCAATTCACACTCTCACATACTCTTCTTACATCACCTATAGGTAACAATCTTAGGGCTGGACTGAAATCCTTCCTTCCCGATTACTATCAGCAAAAACACATATGCAAATGGTTTTTTACAAAGCAGACATACTTTCAGTTTCAACTGGTATAGTCCAACGTAGAGTGTTCTTCCACGTTTTCTACAGGTAGGATCTTTGCCTACAGGTAGGCAAAAGACAGGTGGCTCGTGTCTTTTGTCATCCCAGAGCAAACACAGTTGCAAGCAAAACTCTTTATTGAGACTTCTGTGTTGGCTGAAAGAGGAGAATGGTTTGTCTTCTACCCATCTATAATAAATTGGTGCAAGAGATTTGGGAGCACGCAGTTTGTAAAAACACTTTCCAGTAGCACCATCTTCCTTCTGTTGTTTTCATTGTAAATAATACCTGGCCCAAACAATTCCCACCTCACCTAATTGTCATCACTTTGAAAACTGTTGAAAATGGTATTTCGCTTTTAGTTTTGCATGCTTCCATTTGAGCCTCCCAGTAGAGTCAGGGTCTACCCTTAGGCAAAATATTGCATCATTGGTAAGGTGGTGCAAATAGGAGCCAGCTTAGACTCAGAAATAGTTTTCTGTGCCCTATCTTGCCTTCTTTTATAAGGAAATTAAATGTATCTGATCATGTTCTGACTGAATATTTTCCTTTTAACCAACATACAACTTTCTTTGGATCAGGCATTCCTGCATCCAATAAAGGCAACTCAAATAGTTAAATGAAACATTGAGAAGAAAGTTGTAATTGCAATTGGTTTGGCCTTATAGGTAGTCTTGCCTGAACCCAGCCTTGTGCTAGCATCTTTGCTCCACTACTATGGGATGAAAGCTCACAATCCTTTTACTATTCTGTCCTCTATAATTACTGACTAAATGTATAAAGGCATATAGATAACTCCACAAAGCATCCATACAAGGTCTTTTCATTGGTTCATCAGGCATCCTCAATATAACTTACAGTTACGTTGAGATTCATCTCAATGTCGAACTCTGCATAGCTGACTTTCTGGTGTAAAAGGATGGTAATCTTTTATCCCTTTCATCCCATATTGTAGGAGCAGGGGTAGAAATGCTAGCACAATGCTGGGTTCAGGCAAGAATGAAGGAACCCCCCCCCCAACCCACCAAAGGTCAATTCAGTGACCAATCAGGATTACAGATGTGGCCACATGACATGGACTACATTTCCCAGGATATCTTAAGTACGTTTACCATGATGCATTCCCTTAAGGGGACAGCTCCCAATTCCTAACTAACTATCCAAAATCCTATTACCTATAAACTGTCTGGACAGCACAGGTAGTCTGAAGTTTAATCAAGATGTGCTAATGTTGAACTTGAGTTCCCCCCCTCTCACACACACACCTTACTTGTTAGAAGAAAAAACAGCCACTGTAGTACGCTTTTTATTAAATTTACATAAATCACAAATCTAATGAAGTTGGATTCTCAACATATTACTTCCTATGACTCTCCTAATAAATACACCTCCCATGTTTGCTGTGAACCTGGCTTTGTCCAGGACCTCAGATTGCATTGGGCTCAGCTGTAAGCATTTTTTTTTATTAGGGGGCAGGGAGAGAAGAAGTACTTCAAACCATTGTCCACAAAAAGCAAGTGAAATTTTGATCTTACCTAGTCAAACAGCCACAGAGGGATGAAGGCTTTCAAATTGTCCATGCAGCCAACTGCAATGCCGAAGAGCAGCATCAGTTTTCCGAATTCTATCACTACCTCGTTTTACCTGGCAAATAAACCTGATTAAAGGAAGTCCTTGTGCATTTTGTTCATCTGGTCATGTGTGCCTGTTTAGGAGCTCGAAACCAACATGTGCAAATCTGATCCTCTTCCCCAAATTAACGCACACTCTTACACGCACAAAATGCAAGGACAAGCTTTTGAAATTCAATTCTTACAGGCCAGACTGCTGCTAAATTCACAGGAGTGGGTTCTGCAAAAATGCATATTAAGGCACGATGAAGCCATCTGCAGAGACACCTTGTGGAAGAAGGAAAAAGCAGTGGGCTTATGGCCCCCCCATCTGCTGTTCCTCTGATGGATTGTTCAATAGTGTGCATGCGTGTTAAGATTATCACCTCTCCAATCTGAAGTCCCAGCATTGCTTCCAGTTAGGAAAAAGTGGCCAAAAGAGCTTATATTTAAAAACTTTCGCTTTAACAGAGCCAAATGCATGATGGAAATCATTTGAAAATGGTTGAAGAAAGATTGTGGCTAATACCAAGCAGGAATGATCAGCAGGACCAACTAAAAAGCAGTTTTGGAAGAAATGTCCATCTGGGTTCAGTTCCAAGTGGGGAGAAAGACACTGGAAACTTGGAAGCTGGTTGGAAAGGTGGTTTAATGGTGAAGCGGAACCACCAAGCACATGTGATCCTGGGTAGCTGACCATATGGAGGAGAGAGAGAGAGAGAGATTAATGCCTTCTCTTGGGCTTTGAACTTGAGCTTCCTGTTCCTGTGCCAAGCGCTTGTATTCTATTGGTTGCAGTCTGACTCCCATGTGGAGTCATGTTTGTCTGAATCAAGTTTGGTGAAACCTTGCTGGGTGATGTAATGAAGGGGCTTGGTTGTGCCATGTAGTGAGCTCTGCTGATAGATAATCCTATTATGTCCTGGAGGGTCATGTCTTAATCCCATCACCCTGGAGCTGGAGGCCTTTTGTCTTGTTAGATAGGTTGGCCCAGTCTTTCTCAATGGGCACCAAATAGCTGCTGGGGGCAGGGAGCTGCTCTTTGTCTTTAAAAGCATGTTTCTCCTTTTCTCATCCAGGGAAATACAATATTCTGCCTTTTTAAAAAATATTCCTCAAATATTTCATTCTTCTAAGAGGGGTGGGTGCTTTCATGAGTACCGAATCTAGTTTTTAAGGGACCAAGCTTATCATTCACTTGCATTGCAAGTGCAGTCCAAAAAGTCAAGACGACAACCATAAGATGGAAGCCCTGCCCCGCTTTTTGATCCTGGCTGTTGTGAATACTCCTGCCTACAGCTCACCTCTGCTGAGGACTTCCTTGCCCCCTGAGATAAAATCCTATCCATCTCCAAACTCTTTTTATGTTGAACATCTGCTAGGGAAAAACGTAAGGGCTTTTTGTTCAATTGACTGTGAAGCAGAGGTGGCATTCAGCAGGTTCTGACCAGTTCTGGAGAACCGGTAGCGGAAATTTTGAGTAGTTCGGAGAACCAGCAAATACCACCTCTGACTGGCCCCATCCCCATCTATTCTCAGCCTCCCGAGTCCCAGCTGATCGTCTGGGTCTACTTTGGTTGCCCTGCACAGGAGAACAGAGCTAGAAAGCAGGTTAGTGGGGTGGGGAGGGAATGGGGATTTTGCAGTAACCTTCCCCTGCCATGCCCACCAAGCCACACCCACCAAGTCACACCACGCCTACCAAAACACATCATGCCCACCAAGCCACGCCCACAGAACCGGCAGTAAAACATTTTGAATCCCACCACTGCACCATAGCATCCCTTTTTAGCTCACACGCCGAATTCTGCCTTGAATCAAAGCTCAGAAATGCAGGGACAGAAAATGGCTCTCCATCTGTAGACGTTGCACGGCTCCAATGGCTTTGGTTCCTCTGAGCATTATTCCTCTCTCTTTCTTCCTTTAAGTGTTATTTTTCATCATGTACAATGCAGGCTGGCTTAAAAGCTATAATAAATCTGAAACCTGCAGTGAGCATTAACTGAGACAGCACTATGTAACCCAGTGAGATCATGGAGCTTTATAAATCAACCTGAGTGAAGTTCAGCGGAGAATAGAACCGCAGAGCATATGAGCCTTAGCAAGACTTTTGATAAAGCAGGAAGGTGACCTCATTTCAAAGGAGATGAAATCCTTTTCCTTCCTAGGCCAATAGGACATCTTCACAGCAGTGATGGGATTCAATTTTTTTTTTACTACCGGTTCTGTGGGCATGGCGTGATGGGCGTGGTTACTCAAAATTTCCACTACCGGTTCTCCAGAACCTGTCAGAATTGGATGAATACCATCTCTGCTACGGTGGCCTTCCCATTGATTACACATCCTTCCAAGGCAAATGACAGAACAAAGCAGTAGAAAACTCAGATACATATTGAGCAAATCGGAGCAGTAAAAATGAAGTCTCTTTCAAGTCAGGTTTGGCTTTAAATGACTGGAAACATCCATGTAGCTTTCTTGAAAACACTTAGCACATTGCTTTATATTTGCGCTCTTTAGAAACATTTTCTGGGGCTTCCCAGTATTTCCCATTCAAATATTAACCAGGTCTGACCCTGCTTAGCTTTTGGGGATCAGTCAAGGCAGAAACAAGAAAAGCAGAATGTCTGGGTATCACATTTTAGACGGGTGTTTCTCAACTTGAAAATGTGTGGACTTCAACTCCCAGAATGCCGCAGCCAGTATGCTCATTTTAGAAATTCTGGAAGTTGACTTCCACATATTTTCAAGATGTCAGGGTTAAGAATATTGTCTCAGATCCATTCTGACAAATAGATATTATTCAATTCTTGAAATATATAATGGATGGGTCAAACATTACAGCATCTGCAAAGAACCACAGCTAAAAGAAAATTAAATTATAGCTGTCCCTTTTTTTTGTACTCTTGGCTTTCCCAGGTGATCAATATTTTCTACAATAGGCTACCAGTTAAAGCAGGGCTGTCAAACTCCTGGCCCACGGGCCAGATGTGTCATGCGCTGGCCACACCCACACCTGGTTTAGTGAAGGGGGGGGCAAGTCCCGATACATCATGTGATGCCACTGTGACAAGGTGAGTTTGACACCCCTGAGTTAAAGGATACCACTATCCAGGGGTGATATTCAGCCAGTTCTGACAGGTTCTGGAGAACCGGTAGCGGAAATTTTGACTAGTTCAGAGAACCGGCAAATGCCACCTCTGACTGGCCCCACCCCCATCTATGCTCTGCCTCCCATTGAGTCCCAGCTGATTGGTTGCAGCTGGAAAGCCAGTATCAAGCTGCAGTATCCTTATTTAGTGGCTTCCCAACTACATACCCTAAGACCAGCGGTCCACAATCTTTTGGGCACCAGGAACCGGTACCATGGAGAGGAGTTCTTTTTCCATGGACCAGAGGGGTGTGTGGTTTCAAATGTTGCCTGTATCCTGCGGATGTGGCTTCGCTTGTTTGTGCAGCCCAGTTTCTGGCATGCTGTAGCCCACCGCTGGTCCATGGATTGTAGGAGGAGAGGCCAAAATCCAGGAGAAGTCAGATAGCTCCTTCTCCAATTTTATTAAATGTCAGAACTTTTGAAAATCTATACAGTGTTTTTCAACCTTGAGAAAGCTGGCTGGGGAATTCTGGGAGTTGAACTTCACATCTTTTCACGTTGCCAGGGCTGAGAAACACTGGGTTAGCTGCCCCTCCCCAACCCCATGCATCTGGTGAAAGCTCTGCTTTTGTTACAAAAGGTACTTCCAGATTTCTTGTGGTTCCAAGACCGTGAAGAAAGTCAACTGGTGCTTACCAGCTGCTGCTTTTCCCATTCATCTCCATATTTTATTGTTACCTCTAAATTACTTAGGATGCTTTACCTGAGCTTAAGTTCTCAAATCCACCTCCAATTTCTCTTTGGCTGAAAGGTTAGGACAATTTTAATTAAAACAGATGGTGCTGTAAGAAGAGAAGGAGGCATATAAAATGCCAACACAGTCCTACCGGTAGGCTGCATTCACAGAGGGATAGAATCAAGATCACATGAAGTATTAGTAGAATAGAATAGAATAGAATAGAATAGAATAGAATGAGAATAGAGTAGAATAGAATAGAATAGAATAGAATAGAATAGAATAGAATAGAATAGAATAGAATAGAATAGAATAGAATTCTTTATTGGCCAAGTGTGATTGGACACACAAGGAATTTGTCTTGGTGCAAATGCTCTCAGTGTACATAAAGGAAAAGATACATTCATCAAGAGTCAGGAATCATCAGGTACAACACCTAATAATAGTCATAGCATGCAATAAGCAATCAAATCATACTAGGAAATAGTCAATAAAAATCATAAGGATACAAGCGACAAAGTTGGAGTCATGCAGTCACAAGTGGGAGGGGATGGGTGATAAGTAGAACCTTTTAATGTCTTTGTGAGGCCGCACTTGGAGTATTGCATCCAGTTTTGATCGCCACGATGCATAAAAGATATTGAGACTCTAGAAAGCGTGCAGAGAAGAGCAACAAAGATAATTAGGGTACCAGAGGCTAAAATATACAAAGAACGGTTGCAGGAATGGGGTGTGAAAAGATGGGACTGGGGTGACAGGACAGCAGCATTCCAATATTTGAGGGGCTGCCACAATTTGAGGGTGGGGTCCACTTTTTTTCCAAAGCACCAGAAGACAAGAAACAATGGATGGAAACTAATCAAGCAGAGAAGCAACCTAGAACTAAGGAGAAATTTCCTGACAGTGAGAACCATCATTGGAGCCACTTGCCTTCAGAAATTGTGGGTGCCCCAACCTGGAGGCTTTTAAGAAGAGATTGGACAGCCATTTATCTGAAATGGTATATAAAAGGTCTTCTGCTTGAGCAGGGGGCTGGACTAGAAGACCTTGAAAGTCACTTCCAACTCTGTTACTCTGTTATATCAGCTCATTGGCCAAATCTAACTGTCACCACAAGGAGGCACAGTGACCCTTCTTAAAACTGCTGCTCCTCACCAAGTGAGAAACTGCTGCGATCGGTCTCAATTTCTCAGTCCCATCATACTGATCGCCAGATTCCAGGCCTTGTAAAGTGTTATTAACTTTCCTTTTCATTAATTAAATATTGATTTGTAAAACGGAAAAGCAACTCAGATGCCCTAAGCAAAACGTATTATTCTGTACTGTGGAAACAGGCTATACATTGCTGTACAGGGAGTCCCCGATTTATGACGGTAATGGAGCCCAGCATTACAGTCATAAGTCCATGGCAGTCGTTAAATAGGTCACCATATGACTGTGCCCGATTTTAGACACTTTTTTCCCGAACGCCATCACTCTGCTAAACAAACAATTCCCTCAACACTGTCCAACTATTTACAAACTCTGCACTATTACTATTAATCTTCTCATCACTCCTTATCACCCATCCCTTCCCACTTGTGACTGTGACTGTAACTTTGTTGCTTGTATCCTTGTGATTTATATTGACTGTTTCCTAGTATGATTCGATACTAGGAATAGCCTATGACTTTTATTAGGTGTTAGGTGTTGTACCTGATGATTCTTGACTCTTGACGAATGTATCTTTTCTTTTGAAGCGGTATATAAGTCTAAATGCTATTGCTATTGTTATTTAGAGACATGCATTTATTGATTTATTTATTACACATTGTTTTACATTGTTCCAAAATGAGCCCTGATGGTTTACCATGTATATAAATTGTTATGTTTACTTGATTTAAAAACAATCGGTATGTTCCAGCAACAAGTATATTAATAAAGAAAAGTATGGGGAAGTATTATTACTTCCTTAGCATTTAACTGATGAACTAATTGAATATTGCGCATATTGTTAGAAAAAGCACAGGTATTTTAGTTTCATGGAGCTTAATAGAGGTGCTTGCAGGGTGCGATTAAAAAAAATTATCTAGTAAATTTATATGCCATTCATATCACTATCAAGCATCTCTGATAAATGATAAGTATAGGTAGATGGCCAATCATTAGTTTATGGGTTAATACAGATCTTATTTCCTAGACCTTTGCTTTTCTGGGCACGATATCAGCATAGCCTGCCCTGTTTATCCCAGATCTTAATCAACTATATAAGCCAATCTCAAACCCTTGATGATAAGATTAGCCACCTTTTATAGGGAGTTAGGCTGATGTAATGCACTGTTTTGATCTATTTATTTGCAATGGGTTGTTTGTGGCTTTACACCGATGCCTGGAAGATGTTTCATCACAACCACTAATGAAACTAGTGAAGAGCTGCTGGGGTGTCCTTTCCTAGTTCACCTCTGAGAGAAGAACTACTGCGTAGACCTAAATCCTGGGCCAGCGTGGTTCCCAAACTTGCAGCATTGCCGATGACGTTCCTGATAGGCAAAGAGAAGTCAGTTAGATCCTCCTTCTACCTGTCTTTTCTTTCTTAGTATCAGGCCTAGCCCAAGAACGAAATCCAGCCGAAGTTCAGTTCTTTATTGGCCCACACCAAAGGTGGTATTCAGCAGGTTCTGACCAGCTCTGGAGAACCGGTAGCAGAAATTTTGAGTCGTTTGGAGAACCGGCAAATACCACCTCTGCCTGGCTCCACCCCCATCTATTCTCTGCCTCCCATTGAGTCCCAGCTGATTGGCTGGGTCTTCTTTGGTTGCCCTGCACAGGAGAATGGAGCTGGAAAGCAGGTTAGTGGGGGGAAAGGGAATGGAGATTTTGCAGTATCCTTCCCCTGCCACACCCTCCAAGCCATGCCTCCAAACCATGCCACACCCACCAAGCCATGCCCACAGAATAGGTAGTAAAAAAATGTGAATCCCACCATTGGCTCACACCATATAGACAGAATCTTGCCAGAGTAAACCCTTACTACTTTCAGCCTATTGGATATATCCTGGGAGATTCTAGGGTAGGGAGTGGCTATCCGAACTCCCTTCCTCCTTGTCCAATCCAGCTCCAAGTTTTGTGCTACCTATTGTCTCGTGGAATGTGTGATCTTTGTTTCCCCTAGGAAACTGCCACTTCACTGTAGCCATCACACTACCTGCCACCTTTGTAGACACAAACCATCGCACATAGTATTCCTATTACACCTGTAATAAAATAGTTCAGAACAGTTGCCCGGTTATGGGTGCATGTGACCAATCTTCTTTGTGCCCCCAGGGCAAACAATGAGGTCTAAACCCACAATTTCCAATTGCAAATTCTTCTGTCCACTGTGCTTGCTTAGCTCTATATACCTACTATAGCTAAAGCCCGTGGTGGCAAACCTATGGCATGCGTGCTGGAAGTGGCACGCAGAGCCACTTCTCTGGCACACGAGAAGTCGCTCAGAAGAGCCCCACTGTGCATGTGCGCGCGCTGTGCGCCCGACAGCTGATTGTCAGGTATCTGACATGCATGCACGGGGGGCGGGGGCGCGGGAGACGCACACACGAGCAGAGAATGCACAGCATGCATGGGGGGTCTTGTGTGCATGTACAGATGCATGGCGTGCATGGGGGATTGCGCACATATGCATAGAGATGCATAGCATGTGGGGGGATTGTGAGCACATGTGCAGAGAAGAGGTGATGGGCAGGAGGGTCGCGTGCACATGTGCAGGGAGTGTGGGGGGCGCGTGCATTGTCTTCTGGGTGCTGGTATGTGAGTGCACTCATGCGCAAGCATGCACACAATTTTCGGCACAGGAGCCCAAAAAGGTTAGCCACCACTGGCTAAAGCCATTCATTTTCAGCCTTATAAAACCATCATTATTATCAGAAGTAAAATTAAAAAACACTTAATTGTTAAGCAACACGATTGCATAAAGCTAGTATTTTAATTTATCCATGATATAGAAAACATCAGCATGGAGATGTATTCAGTTTCGCTCAGACTGTTATTACTGGCACAGGCCTGTTTGTTTCTGGTTATTGATGTACTCAAGGTGTATATTTTGTTTTAATCCTCCCAGATTAATATATGTATAAGGAATGGAGTAGACACAGTTGGCAGGTATTTATTTAGCCTGCAAATATTGCTACATCAACTATTACTTACATCACCAATGTGATTATGCAGAATAAATATATTGCGCTTATTCCAGCTCACGTTAAATGGAATTTCTGCCCATTAAATTGAAAACAAGCAAGACAAAACATGTTTCTTTGAATTTGCAAGGATTTAATGCAAGGAATAAAACTGAGGCATGGGATTAACCAAGGGCTAAAAAAAAAATCCTTCACATTTGTGACTTTGGTTAAAGCTACATTGGGTTAAAAAAAAGGATGCAAAAGTTTTCCAAACCTGTTTTGTAAATGCTTTTTCAGTCTGATGTTCAGTATTAGCATAAATGCTATCTGCTAACCACGAATAAGGAATAAGCAAGCTAAAATTGTAAACACATTCTGAATTTTGTCCATGTTTCAGCAGTAGCATTGTTAAGCCCGGCATATTTATTGCAAATAAATGACAGCCCGTTTTAAACATCACCATTGGCACTGACATTAAAAAGCAAACACGATCGTCATATCCATCTTCCAAGCAATTTTAATTCACTTTTGCACAGATCCATTTAAAGTTGCAGAAGAGAAACAGGCTTTACTGTAAATGTTCCATGTTTGTGTAGCAACCAGTACTTGATCTCATCAGGCTCAGATTAGGAAACAACCAGGTTTAAACCTTGTGTAAGGCCAAAGAGACCTATTTACAGAGCTGTCTTTCAGTCCCTCCTTCCGTAGGAAATTCCCGAAATATACTTGATTTATTATACACAGAGATACTGATACCTGTAGCTCAGAGGTGGTATTCAGTAGGTTCTGACCAGTTCTGGAGAACTGGTAGCGGAAACTTTGAGTAGTTTGGAGAACCGGCAAATCCCACCTCTGACTGGCCTCGCCCCCATCTATTCTCTGCCTCCCATTGAGTCCCAGCTGATCGGCTGGGTCTTCTTTGGTTGCCCTGCACAGGAGAACGGAGCTGGAAAGCAGGTTAGTGGGGTGGGGAGGGAATGGGGATTTTGCAGTATCCTTTCCCTGCCACGCCCACCAAGCCACAGCCACCCAACCATGCCTACCATGCCATGCCCACATAACCAGTAGTAAAAAAAATTTGAATCCCACCACTGCTGTAGCTACTGCAGAAGTTAACATAAGCAGAAAGTATGGTTGGCTGGGCAGAACCTGGCTTATCTAAAGGGGACAAGTAAAGATCCCTGCTCTAAAATGGCTTAGAACACGGGTCTCCAACCTTGGTAACTTTAAGCCTGGTGGACTTCAATTCCCAGAATTCCCCAGCCAGCCATGCTGGCTGGGGAATTCTGGGAGTTGAAGTCCACAAGTCTCAAAGTTGCCAAGTTTGGAGATCCCTGTTGTATGGGTACATCCTATTGTGTCACTCAGAAGCACCAAGCAGGCTGGCTGGGGAATTCTGGGAACTGAAATCCATATATCTTGAAGTTACCAAGGTTAAAAAACCTTGTCTTAAATATTTATGGAGATTCGCAAGTCATCCAGGTTATGGTTGTCCCAAAGGTGTTTCTTTCTTTCTTTCTTCCACTGGGCTTTCTGGTTTTTCTTTGAAGACGTTTCGCTTCTCACCCAAGAACCTTCTTCAGCTCTGATTGGATGGTGAGGAATGGAAGGATTTATACTCCTTGCAGACAGCTGGTCATTTGCGTTATTTTAGAGAGTCGTTGAGGCCACCTGCAGGTTTACCTGTGTTCTCAAGAGTCACCTGAGTGGTGCAAATGGGTGTGGGGCCTACCTCCAAGGTCCCTTCCAGCTCTGTTCTGATTGAGTTACAGGAAACTCCAAAGGACATAAGAATTCTCTTGAGGGCTTCAATGGAAGACCACCTAGTCCATGGGTGTCAAACTCTCTGCGTCATGTGACATATCATGATGTTTCTTCCCTTCATAGAGCTGGGATGGGCGTAGCCATGTGTGACGCATCCGGCCCACAAGCCGCCGGTTTGATACCCCTGACTAGTCAAAGAAGCATTGTCATAACTTTGTCGCTTGTATCCTTACAATTTTTATTGACTGTTTGCTAGTATGATTTGATTGCTTATTGTATCCTATGACTCTCATTAAGTGTCATACCTTGTGATTCTTGACTCTTGACGAATGTATCTTTTACTTTATGTACACTGAGAGTATTTGCACCAAGACAAATTCCTTGTGTGTCCAATCACACTTGGCCAATAAAAAATTCTATGCTATTCTATTCTGTTCTGTGCTGTGCTGTGCTGTGCTGTGCTATGCTATGCTATGCTATTCAATCTTTGCTTTAGGGTCTTCAAACTTGATAGCTTTAAGGCTTGTGGACTTCAACTCCCAGAATTCCTCCTCCAGTCCTGTTAGCTCAGGAATTCTGGGAGTTGAAGTCCATACATTGGTTTAAAGCAGGGGGTCTTCAAACTTGACAGCTTTAAGGCTTGTGGACTTCAACTCCCAGAATTCCTCCTCCAGTCCTGTTAGCTCAGGAATTCTGGGAGTTGAAGTCCACAAGTCCTAAACTCACCAAGTTTGAAGACCCTTGCTTTAGGGAAATTTACAAACAGATCATTTATAGGAGATTCCTCCTTGATGGGACCTTCTCTCTCCTTGGTCCAACTCCTTCTTTGCAACATCTGCAGAGGTTGTGTCTCTTTTTTCTACCTCAGTTAGCAAGGAGTTACTCTTCTACATTCAGACTACAAAAAGCACATGTGACATCAGCAGATTCCCCATCTGTGTTTACGAAGTTACATTATGAAAAGCAATTTCTGGTAATCAATGTTTATTAAAAAACTCATTTAGGTTTTCTTCTTGTTAGTTGACTGAAGCCAAAATACTAATTACATTAGATTCCTATCTTCCTTGTTTCTGATAACTTTTTAAATGGTGGCTAAATAAGGATTCTGTTATCAGGTACCCTTCGTGGTGCCTTGAGGTCAACCACCTGAGATACAACAGGGAAGAAATCAGAGACACAAGATATTTGTTTTTAACCTAATTAAATCTCTCAAGGCAACAGTGGAAAAGAAGACCATATTAACTCTTTCCTACAATAGCTTGCACTATTTTCTGCAAGTTACCGCAAAAGGACTTTGAACTGTCAAAAACTCCTTAGAGTTCGGAGGGATTAAATTGTAGATACGATCAAGAGCTTATCAAAACTTCTTTCAACTTATTGCTATTTTGTTTTTTCTTTTTTTCCCCAAGAAGTTTCTGCCTTGGAAAGCTTCCTTTCCTCTTAAGTTCCCCTATTACTATCTATAGAAGACAGAATAATGGGTTGGGAAGAAGGACCCTTGAAGTTTTCTAATCAGTTCTTTGGTCTATTTCTAAAACTCCTTTAAATTGTCAGGATACCACAACTGCTCATGGAACAACCTCCTTGCTCATGAAAGAACCACACTCTCAAATTAAAAACCCACAGCAAACACAACTGTGCCACACTCAGGCCCTCAACCCAGAAACACAACGTCACACTTTCAACCAAGCAATAGTTAAATAATATGCTGAAGGATCAGGCTTTGGTTGTAATTAATTTAGGAGAGGTGGAGCTGAAAGCAATTCTACCTTCCTACCTTGCTAAGCAGGTAATCATCTTTGGGTTTCAATAAACTAAAGCAACCCTTAATGACCTCTGGAGAGCTTATATAATATTTTCGGTTAAGAAAATGGTTTGGCTGTTTGCTTATTTCACCAACGTGGGTTTCTTTCTATCATCTATCTATTTCAGGGGTCCCCAAACTTGACAACTTTAAGACTTGTGGACTTCAACTCTCAGAATTCTCCCCCCTCCCTCTCCCCCCTCTCTCTCCCTCCCTCTCTCTATCTGAATACTGAATACTGCCATGTCGAACTGGGGCTAGGCCAGTAATGGCTAACCTTTTTGGCACCGAGTGCCCAAAGCGCGCATGCGCATCCCCAAAATGTAATGCGCGCATGTCCCCTACACATGTGCCCCGTCCCCATGCATGTGCCCCACCCCCCACGCATAGGCGACAGACCTGAAGACCAGCTGGCCAGCAGGAGATGCACGCATGCACGGCGGAGCTGAGGCAACAGCTTGTGTGCCCACAGAGAGAGCTCTGCGTACCACCTGTGGCACACATGCCATTGGTTTACCATCATGTGGCTAGGTTGTCCCTCTCTCTCTGAATTCTCCATGAATTCCGGCTTCTTCTCAACTCAGAACACTGTCCTACTCTGAAGGACCTGGCAAATTGAAATAAAACAGAAGGATGTTTTTGATGGTCCTCGTGTGGACAGTTTGTAAGGCACTTGAGACAGAGGATAGTCTGAAGTCCATCAGCAATTTAGCATTTCTCTCCTTAAGGTGTTTTAAATCACAAAATTATGGAGAAGCTGCTGTGGTTTCTCCCTTAACATTAAGACAACCCACTTAAGTTTCCACAGGCCAGAGGAAGAAACTGTCAATTAAGGACATCTTAAAAGATCACCACCCGAAGATAGGAATCTAAAATAACAGACTGGCAGAGTTGGCATCATTTTCTGAATACATTGGTTTCAGATTCCCCCCCCCCGCCTAAGACCGAATCTTCCTTTCTGAAAGTGCTTCCCACTTTGGCACATACTTATTCAATAGAGGTAGACTGGCACTTTGTTTTGGGATGACTTAACATTCTGCGACAAAATAAACTTGTACCCTCATCCATCTAATAAGGGCCACAAGAATCTCTCAGCAGATAGATCTGTCAACAAAGATGTTAACAATTTGCTCATTTTAACAGGTGTTATTCTCATTTTAACAGGCTTTATTGTTTAAGAAGAGATTGGATAACCATTTGTTTGAAATGGTATAGGGCCATGATGGCGAACCTATGCCACGTGTGCCAGAAGGGGCATGCAGAGCCATTTCCCCCAGCACATGAGAGCTCGCCCGGAAGAGCCCCATTGCACATGCGTGGGCACCACCGCCCAACAGCTGATTGTCGGGTATCTGGTGGAAGGGCGCAGGAGACACATGTGCATGTGCAGAGATGTGCAGCATGCACTGGGGGTCGTGCACGCATGTGCAGAGGCGCAAGGTGCAAGGCGGGATCGCGCGTGCATGCACGGATGGATGGCATGCAGGATTGCACGTGCTTGCGCAGTGCATGGGGATGATTGCACATGCAGGTGCACGGCACAAGGCAATGGGAATTGCACACGCAGGTGCATGGCACGTGGCACAGGGAAGCACACATGCAGGTGCAGACATGTGGTGTGCAAGGGGATCACGTGTACAGGTGCAGGGGGTGTGGGGGAAGCCAGCATGCACTGCTTTCTGGGTGCTGGCACAAGCATGAGCGCAATTATCGGCACAGGAGCCGAAAAAGGGTTGCCACCACTGGCATAGGGTTTCTGCCTAAGCAGGGGGATGGACTAGAAGACCTCCAAGGTCCCTTCCAACATTCTATTCTATTCTATTCTATTCTATTCTATTCTATTCCATTCCTATTCCTATTCCTATTCCTATTCCTATTCTCATTGAATTACATTTACATTAGCTACATTAGGAAGTTTTCTTCTCTGGAATGCTTGTATTTATAGCTTCCTCCCCTCCACGCTGGCATGCAATGAATTTAATGGAGGTGCTTATCAAACAGCATCTCTTATGGGCAGAGTTCAAAGGACGCAGGGCAGGGCAGGTTTCAGGGGCAGCCTGGGTGTGGATGGCTTGAAGATGTTTGCATTTGCAAGTGATCACGTCAGCCAGCCATGCTTTGTGGTGACACAAAGTCTGCCCAATGGCCAGGACTCCATGCTCGGAGTCACTTAAGGAAAGTAATTTAAAAGAGGAACTATCCTTATGGTTCATTTCTGGTGAAATCATTGCTAGGAATATTCTGGGTGTGTGGGTCTCTTAAGAAGGGGACTATGTTGTTAGGAAAGGTGTGAAAAGACAATCAAAAGTAAAGCAACTGAGGATTTAGGCCAGTCTGGCCTAGTGGTTAAGGCAAGGGTCTCCAAACTTGGCCATTTTAAGACTTGTGGACTTCAACTCCCAGAATTCCCCAGGCAGCATGGCTGGCTGAGGAATTCTGGGAGTTGGGAGTCTACACATCTTAAAGTGGCCAAGTTTGGAGACTTCTGGGTTAAGGCACCAGGTTATTAACTGGGAGGCAGTGAGTTCTAGTTCCACCTTAGCCAAATAAAACAGGCTGGGTGACCTTGGGCCAGTCTGTCTTTCTCAGCCCAACTCGAAAGATTATTGTTGTGGGGAAAATAGAAGGAATGAGCATTAGCTTTGTTCTCTGCCTTGTGTATAAAAATAATAAATATAAAAATCAAGGAGGAATACATAAAAGCATGCATGGCACAAAGATGGTACCAGTAAACAGAGTGAAGATGAGATTAGGACATCAGATCATCCCTTGACAGAGTCAGGATCAACACAGGTAAATACTTTTACACACAGCCTTTAAGTTAAACTCTAGGATTTGGTGCCAGCAATTGTAGTTGTGGCAGCCAGCTGGGTATGTGTTTGAATGGTCTGCAGAAGGCACAGAGCCTTAGTTGTGAGACCCAGACATGGTTACTTCCAACTCATGAGCTATTAACTTAACAAGTGCAGTAACACCTATGGCAAGAAATGTCGTAAAATGGGACAAAAGTCCATTAACAAATGTCTCACCTACAAAAATAAATTTGGGGCTCAATTGTGGCTGTTGGTCGTGCACTACCTGTGGTAAATCAGCCAGCCCACCTCCTTTTACTCTTTACCCCCCAGTGCATGGGTCTTCAAACTTGGCAAGTTTAAGACTTGGGGACTTCGACTCCCAAAATTCCTGAGCTAACATGACTGGAGGAGGAATTCTGGGAGTTGAAGTCCACAAGTCTTAAAGCTATCAAGTTTGAAGACCCCTGCCCCAGTGCATAGAAGAGGAAAGATGCAGGAGCAACGTATAAAAGGGAAGAGAAGGAAAAGGTGAGAAGGAATGTAAGAGAGAAAAATAAATGTGGTGCAGTGGTTGCAGTGCAGTACTGCAGGCTACTTCTGCTGACTGCTGGCTGCCTGAAGTTCAGCAGTTCGAATCCCACCAGGCTCAAGGTCGACTCAGCCTTCCATTCTTCCCAAGTGGGTAAAATGAGGACCCAGATTATTGGGGGGCAATAGGCTGACTCTGAAAACCGTTTAGAAAGGGCTGTAAAAGTACTGTGAAGCGGTATGTAAGTCTAAGGGCTATTGCTATTGCTTTGGACATAAATGGAAGGAGCCACCCCATTTCCACACACCGCACGCCAGTTTGAACGCCGCATCGGTGCAACAATCCCCGTGCCAAACTCCCCGCGCCACAGCTAAAATTTCCCCTTGCCTGGAGCGCGCTTGCGCACTGTGCAAAGACGCCGCATCCTCTCCAGATTCCGCCCCGGGTCTTCCCCAGAACAACCTCTTTCTCTCTCTCTCCGAGATTAGTGGGCGGGGCCGGGGGCGCGTGCGTGCGTGCGTGCTGCGTGCTGCCGTCTGCGCGTTGCGTGCCAAGGGGGAGGGAGGGAGGGAGGGGCGCGCGCGCGGCTTACTGCAGCTGCTGCTGCCGCTGCTGCTGCCGGCGGCAGCCTCACTTCCGGATCTGTCGCGAAGGGGCCGCGGCCGTCGGGTCGGCTAGACGGAACCTCCGCTGGGACAAGGGTACGTGTGAACGCGCGTCGGATCGAGGGAGGGAGGGAGGGAGGGAAGAGAGGCTACGGGGGCTGACGGCGCTCCCCCCACCCCCGCACCTTCAGCGGTGCTCCGGTTTCTCGCCGTGCGGTTCAGGCTGCACCTGTTGCCATGCTGCCTGGCAAGGCGGGTGCGAGTAGATAGCCTCGGGCAACCTGAAAAGGAAGAGGAGAGAAAAGAGGAAAAGAAAGAAAGAAAGAAGAAGAGGACGGGGAAAAAAAAGAGAAAGTGAAAGAAAAGTAAGGAGAGAAGGAGGAAGAAGAAGGGCAAGAGAAAAAGAGGGAAAAGAAGACGAGGAAAAAGAAGAAAGGAGAAAAAGGAAGACCGTCACTTCTGGGGAATTCCCAAGGGAGGGAGGCATTGGGAAGATTTAACCTTGGGAGGGAGAGGATGCCTCGCAGGTCAAGCCAGACATGGAACATGGAAAAAGACATTGGAAGAAGTTTCCTAAGAGAGGCAGATTTGTATCCAGGGAGCCAGTCGGGGAGGGTTTGGATGTGCTCATGGGGACCTGATGAGGTCTCTGATTTGGGCTCCGCCAGGCGGGACCAGCTAGATTCTGTGACTCTCACCGGGATTTGGGGGTGGAATTGTAGGAAGAGAACTGATGGGGGCTTTGGGTGTCATCTTATCTTTGAATAAAACCTGCAAGTTGGAAAAGAGGAGACTAGATTTCTGCCGCTTGATATAGCGGGTGAGGGAAAAACCTAAAATGTGCCTCTTTCCAAGCTGAAATGAACATCAAATCCATATTACCATCAGTGGGTTTTTATTTTTTGTGTCCCACTTTCCCGCCCTCCACATTTCTTCCTTTGTGGGCTAAATACAGACGGATGTGGTTTTTTTTTCCCTTTTTCATTTATTTCCCCCACTGCTTGCAGCTCATCATACATTTGTGGCACAGCCTCAGGATCAGGAAATGAAATAAAGGAGGATTTAAAAGCATCCCAGTCCAAGGGTGCATGTCACAGAGTATGGTTTACCCACATGTGTGGCTACGGACATGAAAAATGCTCAGGCCTGCTCTCAGATTTTAGGAGAACTGTGGGACCTCTCAGGCCCCATAGTTCTCCTAAAATCTGTGAACAGATTTTTAGATGGGGTGGGAACTGCTTTGCGGTCAGAGGGAAGAGAGGGATCTGTTTGTGAATCCAAAGTTTGCTTAGAGATTATGTTTATGGATTAAGCGCCCTGTTTGCCACAGGTTTGGACTTTGGACGAGGCGGCATCTTTGTATTTCCCAGCCAAAGTCCAACTAAAGAAGTTGCCTTTAAATTAGTTGGGAAAGGAGGTTGAGGAACTGTATCCAGTGTGTGTGTGTGTGTAGGAAACACGCAAGTTCTTATAGGAGCATCGGTGAGATTTCTGCCGCACTGGCAACAACGTTAAGACTAAGAACTTCCTTGGCCGCATATGGGAGTCACGTGCCCATTGAAGGAGGTGGATTTTTCTCTCTGGCCAGTGGAGTAAAGGTGTTCTCCTTGAGGTAGTTATTGGCTCTGGCAGAAACCACTGAACCCAACCCCAACTCGCTGAGCTTTTCTGCTATCAGCCTCAGGGTGTAACTGTTACTTTTTATTAGGGGAAAAAAATAAACTTCTTTCTCCAAGTCACTTTTATTCTTTTAACCCTAATCACCTGCTCAGACATTTTTTCTGGGACGGTCTAAAAGTCCTTGGAAGGACAGGAAGAGTGTACTATAGAGACCGGTAAGTGTTTTGAAAACGGCATAACTTCACGACACAAACGGAGGTGTGTTTCTTGTCATTCTTGCATCCCTTGACTATTATTTTATTCAGTAGTGTTGGAGATGGTTGCTGATGGAAGCTCTCTGCTGTCACAAATTGCTTTGCCAGCAACTATCTGCTGAGCCAAGACACGGACACTGATTAATGAAATTTAGTTTTACCCTTCGTTTGTTTGCATATCAAGAGTTATACATTTCTGGACTGTGACAAATGCAGTAACGAAAGGATGAATGGTGTATAAGGTTGTCTTTTTGAGATCATTCACATGTGTGCCCCCAATTAAATGTTCATAAAGTCATTTTTCATAGAGAGCAGCAACAGTTTTTTGTGTGTGTGTGTGTGTGAGAGAGAGAGAGATTGAGAGGGGTTTTTTATTATTAAGGATCTTCTGCTTGCTTGCTTTGCTTTCAAACATCGATCATTTGTTTCCCTTGTAGCCTTATATGGTTTTTCAGAATTCTTCTTTGGAAAGATAATGGGTGTGGATACAAAGCAGTAATTATATTGTACCTTGAGTTTCATAATATCTGGTTGAATAACATCTGTCTTATTACCTGCTTGGGATCATAAATAGATTGCTTCTTTGTTTTGTTGTTATTTTCCCTTCCAAGTTGTCAATCCTTGCCACCCTCTGGCACAAAGCATTTCATTAGTGCCAAAACGATGGAGTCTGTTGATGTAATTCCAGATTACAAACATTGCTATAAACCTTATTTTATTGATTGGCCCTTTAACACACTATTGAAATGAGTTATTAAGAAGACTACAGCAAGAAATGCCCCAAAAACCGCAAACTAGGTAGCATTTCAGATTTTTTGTGGGGTATCTAAAACACCTTTTTTTAGTGCGGTCTAGCTTTTATTTACTAATTTAGAACCTTGTATTTTTAGCCGCTTTGCTGCTTTTATGCTGAAGCTTCTCTTTCTTCTTTCTTTTAGGATGGGTGCTTGAGTGGACTTAATCAGACAATTGTTTACTCTTGTGTACTGAGCATTTTATGAAGTATTGTGATATATGGAAATTAAATGCTTCTTTAAGAGTTCACACGGCAGCATTTATTGTTTGGCTAGACCAGCAGACATCTGGATTATATGATTTTTTTTTAAAGTACTTTTAGCCTTTTAAATTTTTTTTCCTATCTTTATTACTTTATAAGTAACTCAAGGCAGCAAACATATATATTAACTCCTTTCTTCTCCTATTTTCCCCATAACAACAGCCCTGTGCAGTAGGTTGGGTTGAGAGAGAATGACCCACCCAAAGTCATCCAACTGGCTTTCAGTGAAAGCAGGATTAGAACTCACCGTCCTAGGTTTCTAGACCAGCACTTTCACCACTATGGATACTCTTTGATTTATGACTTTAATGGAGTCTGGAATTTCCGTTGTAGTGTCATGACGATTATAATTCGAGGCATTCACCTGACCAATCCAAATTCATTACCTTTTTTGGACAGTCATTAAATAAACACAGTGGCCATTAAGCAAATACCTGTGTTGTTAAGTGAAGCCATGGTCCACTATGTAAATACCAGTTTCTGGCCAAAAAACCCCCGCTGTAAATCACAGCCATTTGCAAGCAACTGTAAATCCAAGATAATTGCTGGCTGTCCAAAATATGACTTGGGGAGTGCAGGTATCAGTACTTTAAATCCAGGTTGTAAGTACCATTTGGGGGTCCATCATAACTTCAAAGAGTTGCTAAGCAACCCATTGTAAGTCAAAGACTGCCTACATACCAAACTGACTTCATAGGATAGATAGCAATACTGTGTGTGTGTGTGTGTGTGTGTGGATGGATGGATGGATGGATGGATGGATGGATGGATGATGATAGATAGATAGATAATGGAGAAGTAAAGGAGCAATAGGGTAGAGGCTGTGACATTTCTCCTGTAGATTAACTCAATTGATACTTTTCTGCTCAACTTCTAGTAGAAGGACAGTTCAGGTAGTCCTCGACTTACAACAGTTTGCTTAGTGACTGTTCAAAGTTACAACAGCAGTGAAAAAAGTGACTTATGACCGTTTTTCACACTTATGACCGTTGCAGCATCCCATCATGGTCACATGATTTGCATTTGGATGCTTGACAACTGACTCACATTTATGACGGTTGCAATGTCCCGGGGGTTGTGTGATCCCCTTTCGCGACCTTCTGACAAGCAAAAGTCAATGAGGAAGCCAGACTCACTTAATGACCGAGTGACTAATTTGAGAACTGCAGAGATTCACTTAACAAAGGTGGCAAGGAAGGTCACGATTCACGAAAGGTCACAAAAATGGGGCAAAACTCACTGAAGAAATGTCCGACTTAGCAATGCAAATTTTGGGCTTCGTTTTGGTCGTAAGTCGAGGACTACCTGTATAAGGCAAATCCTGGCAAAGGTGTGGGAGTGTTTGGAGCTTTTTAATTTTTTGTACGTGGAGGCATTCTGTCATTCCGTCGCTTAGGGCTCACCTTCTCTTGCAATGACTAGAGAGTCATTCTAACTTAAAGATATGCCTTCGTTAATATTTATGTTATTGCTTGCTTGATGTTATAATGTAGAGCTAGGAAATTGAAAGGAGAACAAAGGGATTTGGTCACAAACTGGATGCAAAGGAACTAAAGTACTGCATAGTTAAGTAGATACTCAAGATTATAATTAAGTAGAGCTAAGAGCTCCCACAAAAAGGATAATTTATTTACATATAAAGATGCAGGATCTCTTTGCATGAATTCATCTTTGGAAATGCAGACTGGTTCTTGTGCTAAATATATGCTGACTGAGCCAGCTCTGGCTGGATTCACACATTGTTCTAGGCTACAATGATGGTTTACAATTCAGTATTTAAGTCCAAACCAAACAAATGGCTGTATCAGTATGCATAGGAACATGGTAATTAGCTTTTGATCTATAAACTAGGTTTCTGCATAGAGCTAAGTTATGATGCAGTTTGCGTGCTGCATGAATCCAGTTAGCAAACCATTGTTTATGGCGTGGCAGGTTGCTCAAATTCATCGGGTTTGGACTAGTTTATTTGTTTGTTCAACTTCTCTGGCCACCCACTCACCAAGCTACACCTCATGGAAAGCATCACCTAAGAAGACAACCCAGTAGCCAGGCCTTCCTGAGCACTCCATAAATAAGACTTGTATGAGGATGCCACCTTCAAAAATCAGTCTTAACATCTAGCCAGGTCTTGTTTTCATTCTGCAACCACTCCCATTCTCACTCCCTGGATAATTACTCTGGTCTTGCCGCCTCTGTTGGCTGCGAATGGGTGTTTTGGTTTGACTTGGCAGCAATACTAACTGTAATTGGAGCAGCAAGATGACATGTCCAAATTGGAGCTTCCTTCATGATTGTTCATGTCAAAAGAAATCTCATTGGTTCAGTTTCTGTGAGCCAAATTGTGTTATCGTGTAGTACATGTTGCTACTGGTACTGAGAGAGCCAGAAATTGAAGTCCTGGGCCCATTGGAAAGCTCCTTTATTTATCCAGTTATGGTGGTCTACAAATACAGGCAATCCTTGACTTATGATCATAATAGAGCCCAACATTTCTGTTGCTAAGTGAAACATTAGTTAAGCGAGTTTTCCCCATTTTATGACCTTTCTTGCCACATTTGTTAAGTGAATCACTGCAGTTGTTAAGTTAGTAACACAGTTCTTAAGTGAATCTGGCTTCCCCATTGACCTGGCTTGTAAGAAAATTGACTAAAAAGTGATCAGATGTGTCATGCCCCTGTCGGAGTCTGAATGTGAGGAGGATGACAAACAGTTGACAGGGAGTGGGAGTGTGGGTCTGTTGGCTGCAGAGGAAACTTGGGGACGGGCAAAGTCCGGCTGGGCAGAGCAGGGGAGAGGTAGAACAAGGGAGAGAGAAGACCCAGGCCCACCCCCTCTTCATCCTAGGGCACTCAGGGAGGAACAGAGAAGAGAGCAAAGTGGGTTGCGTGGCTTACGGGGGAGGAAAGGGCCCTGATTCCCTTCATTAGCCACACCTGGGAATGAGAGTTTAAAAGAAATGCATGCTGAGTGCGGCAGCTGCTGGGAGCAAACGTGAGTTTATCTTGTGTTGATTTTAGTTATCTGTGTTCCTGGCACCTGTGTTGAGTTATCTGTGTTGAGAAGTGCCTTCACGCCTGGAATTCTTGCTCCTGCCCTGCCTAACTAATTACCTCATCTTGCCTTGATTGGATTTATAGTTACAGTTTTTGTTGACCATGTTTTGGACTTGATTCTCTGCAGCCAGAGGCTGTTCCTGAGAGAGTTTTTCTCTATCCAGAAGGTAACCAGGACATTGGGGGCAAAGTTGGAGCTAATAAAGGGACTCCTACTGATTATCTGACTGTGTTGCTTTTGTGCCACACCCCGGGTTATCACAAGATGACTCAGGGACACTGCAACCATCATAAATATGAATCAGTTGCAGGGTTCCCTACTTTTGATCGCATGACCTTGGGGATGCTGCGACGGTCACAAGTGTTGAAAAAACAGTCGCGAGTCACTTTTTTAAAAAATGCCATTGTAACTTTGGACATTAAATGAACTGTTGTAAGTCGAGAACAGCCTGTAATGTCTTTTTTTTTTCTTACCATGGAAGTAAGGCTAACCTGCATGTCAGGGAGCCCATGGAACAAATAACAAATACTGTTCAGAAATTTCTAATGCTCCTTCCTTTAAAGGGAACTCAGAAGAAGGCAGCTGTTATATAGAATGGGGTCCCCAACACCCGGGCAGAGGCCCGTTCAGAACCGAGCCGTACAAGTGGTGGGCAAGTGTGTGCACACAGGTTCACTTGCACGAGTGGCGAGTGAGTGTGGGTGTGCAAACAGCCCCTTTTGCACAAGTGATGGGCGCACATGCTTGCTTGCAAAAGTCCATTTGTGCGAGCGGCGGGCGCCCACCCACTCATGCAAATGGATCACACATGCCTGCTGCTCACACAGAACCCCGTCCTCTCACCACCAGCCCCCACCAGCCCGACTGCTGATGTAGAACATTTCTAAAACTAGAAAGAAAAAGGATAACTAAAAGTGAGTTCAAACGAATGGTGTCAGTTTGAGAAGGGAGCTGTTGAAATAGATGTCCTCTGGGTTCCTCAGAGGTATTCCCTATTCCAAGATCATCCTTAGACACCCTCCCAGATTGCTAGCTCACTGGGAGACTTTCAAGGAACAGAAAGGGAAAGGTGATTGGATAACATTCAGGCTTTATTTCATGAAGTTTTAATTCGATTTAAAGGCATGATTGGTATTTATAGTGGTGATGACTTAGTTAAAACTACGGCACATCCATATATCCTCATTTGAAAGTCACCAAAAGCTTTGAACTCTCTCTGATTTGACACAAGAAAGGCACACCATTTATGCAGAAGCTTTGGACAAATGAGCAGCAGTGAATTTGCTCTTGATCTCTAGTGTCTAATTGAATATAAAGACAAGCAATCTATCTACTAATGAGTAAATTTTATTTGGGTTGCTAGGTTGTTTTTTTTCCTTGGAATAGTCCAATTCCAGTTGTATTTGTGCAACTTGATCACATTTGAACTCCATTATTTTTATTCTTTTTAAGGTGGAAACAACAGCAGACCAGAATTCATGGTGAATCAGTCAGCAAGAAGCAAATGCATTATGGCAGAGAAACATAAAGGGGACACGTTTTCTACTTCTAGTTTTCCAAAAACCTGTCAGAAATGGTAGGTACAATTTGTAATTAACATGTTCTGGGAATTTCCCAGTCTTGAATGTCCAAAATAAGGATAGTCATAAAGTACTGCTTCCTTTGGTTAACCTAACAAGAATTCAAAACGTGAAGTGCACACATCAGCAACACGCTTTCAGATTGAAGTTTGATCCTTAAATTTCATTTCAGAAATTGCTGGCTGCCTCTATACCTTGAAAGCTGAATATTACATGTTATTTGAAGGGTCTGTTTGCTTTAGTTTTAACCAAAAAAACATAATTGCTGAAGTGCGCCTCTGAACATTTGCAGAGAGATCTTTTCCCAGAGTTGACTCAATTATCATTTATATTTTTAGAGTGAGAAGGACAATCTGGGTCAGTAGGCATTGCCTCTTCATGATGGAAATGTTAATTACAAGGGTAAAGAAGGAACGTGTGTGAAGTTTCCTTCCTGAGCCAAAACTTTGTGATTCAGGAAGGGAACATTTCTGAGTATTGTAGAACACTGTCTGGGAAACACAAACCTGTTTCTAGTTCAGACAATTTATCTCTGGACATTGCCTGGTCTGGAGGAAGCTCAGCATGGCTTCAGGAGGAGAAAAGAACTTTCTGGAGTTCTCCAAAACCTTCCTAAATCTGTGAGTTTTTCCACATCTCTGGTTATAGAGAAGTATTATTCCTCTGATTTAAAATTTTCATGGTTCTCAGTGGTATTGCATTCCCCAGCTGCACATAGCTGGGCTGTGAAATGCCTGCTCTTAAGATCCAGCTGTCTACAATTACTGTAGGCTCGAATCCCACCAGGCTCAAGGTTGACTCAGCCTTCCATCCTCTCGGGGTAGGTAAATTGAGGACCCAAGATTGTTGGGGGCAATTAGCTGACTTTGTAAAAATGCCGCTTAGTAATAAGCAGGCATATACAATGGAATGAAGGCTATTGCTGAGCGCATTGGGTTGTGCTCCAGGAATTGTGAGCCGCCCTGAGTCTTCGGAGAAGGGCGGCATATAAATGTAATTAAAAAAAAAAAGTCATTTGTGTAGTACTCTTGGTTTAAAATATCCTGTGATCTACTTTTAAAGGCGTTGAATAGGGTGGTTTTGGCATATAAATTGGGATATGGCATGACCTTCTGGTTCTCTGCTGAATTAGACTACTTCAGGGAAGGAACAACACGGCAGGAACTGAAAATGTTTGGCTCAAATTGTAAATGACCAGGGACTGGCTTTTCTCTGCCTCATCTAAGGCTGTCCACAGAATCCATCCATTTGCCCCAGAGGTCTTTTGGGGCAAGAAACTGGGTCCTTGTGTTTCTATAAACCATGGGCATCCTGTTTGTTTCATCTTAGCAAGTTGTGGTTTCAAATCATGGCTTACGGCTTAGCATTTTGTGCAAAGATAAACATTTACACAGGGAACGAAGGCTATTCAAAGTATGGCCATATCAGAGAGTGATAAGGTGATAATGGTGTCTTATGGGTTGCCTTGGAGGCAGGGGTGGGATGCTACCGGTTCTGTCGGCTCTGTAGAACCGGTAGCTCTGAAGAGCAGCAGATATAGAACCGGTTCTACGTCTGCTGCTGTTTTGGCCCACCTGCCCGTCCGGGCTCTTACCTGACCTTTATTTCCTGCTTTTTCAACCTCAGCTGCCGTTAGAGCCACAGCTGCAGTTGAAAAAGCAGGAAAAAAGTGCTTTTTCAAATGCTGCTTCTCTGCATGCAGCGCTGCTCAGCTGTCCAGGCAGCAAGCTGATGACGATTTACAGGTGCGCACACAGTGTGCAGGGAAGCACATTGTAAATCAATGAACCTAGTAAATCACCGAACCAGTAGTTAACCCTGTCAGATCCCACCCCTGCTTGGAGGCCTTCTATAGCAGAAGTCTCCAAACTTGGCAACGTTAAGACTTGTGGACTTCAACTCCCAGAATTCTCTAGCCAGCTGGCTGGAGAATTCTGGGAGTTGAAGTCCACAAGGCTTAAAGTTGCCAAATTTGAAGACCTCTGTTCTATAGCGTTGACAATGGCATCTGTCTGGACATCTGGAACGATGGTGGTTCGGGGACATGATACCTTTGCTTTCTGAGTGGGCCTTTCTAGTGGGTGTATGCAGAGAGGACCTGCTATACCTGTGTTTACTCCAGTATCTGATGCATTTTTGGAAATCTTCCAGGACTCTCAGTCTTTGCTAGAGCAAAAGGTGTTCACCATGGCTTGTGGGGGTGGGGCGGGTGTGTGTGTGTTGCCCAACTCTGGCTGGTGTGCCAGTTTGCATATCATTTCATACTAAGATGCCGCAACAACAATGACTCATCCTCAACAATGTATGGATAGATGACTGGTACTAAACATTGCAGGTTGACTTGCCCTTGATGATTTGGAATCTTCAGGTGGTACTAAATATAATGGTTTAGCTGCTAACTGGGGGATGGTATATTCAGCATTGTTATTCCTATGAGGCAATTGTTGCATTAGTTACTATGGCTTGATTCTGGGTCTGAACCAAAGGGCTGGTTATCATCCTTAAAGCCTTACGTGGCTTTGCAGCCAGCTAACTGTGGGCCTGTCCCACTCAATTTCGTTCTGTCCCATGCAATTACTGAAGGAAGGTATGCTGATGGCCTCTATCCCACGAGAGGTAAGGGGGTGGGAGCGCAGCAACACACTTTCTCAGTAGCTGCTCCTACTCCTTGGAACACGCCACACAAGATAAGGAATGTCCCAACCTCCTGGCCTTTATTAAGACTTTTAACAAGTCTATTGTGGACCCAGACGATCCAAGGACTACCTGGGTCAGATGAATGAGATCATCCTCATTATTATTATTATTAATAGTTCTGTTGTAAACAGCGTCGGGTCCTTTGTTGAAGTAGGCAGCCTAAGAACAACTGACCGACTTCATTTTGGCAATGTGTGCTTATGTTTTTAAATGAGAATGAACATTAAACGAACGACACCAGAGTTGGAAGGGACCTTGTAGGTCATCTAGTCCAGGGGTCGCCAACCTTTTGGACCTCAGGGACCACCAAACTCATAATTTTAAATCCCACGGATCAGTAGTTCTCGGGGAGAGAAAGAGTATTCTGCAATCGGTAGGAAAACGAGGTGGTGGATTTTCCTGCAGACTTTTTTGGGATTTTCCCAGGGTTTCTGTCTGCAGAGACCCTGGGAAAATTCCAAAAAGTCTGCCCGTTTTCCTACCGATCGATCATTCTTTATTTGGGATCGCAGGATACCATTTCCAGCTCTGTTTTCAGGGCGAGAAGAGAGAGAGAGAGACTTTTGGCTTCATGCAAGGAAAGCAGCAGAAGCAGCAGAAGTCTTTCTTTCTCTCCCCCTCGGATCCTTTCCCCCCTCCCCTCACTACCTCGTGTTCTTCACAATGCAAGCAACACAAGCCTTGTGTTCCCGCGCAGCCTGGATTAATTGCTTTGGGGGGGTACTTTGAGGGTGACATTTCTCTGTGGACCACCAAAATTTTCTCACAGACCACCAGTGGTCCCCGGCCCACTGGTTGGCAACCACTGATCTAGTCCAACTCCCTGCTCAAGCAAGAAACCCTATACCATTTCAGACAAGTGGCTGTCCAGTCTTGTCTTGATTCCTTTTTTGAAACAAAGCATATTAAGGAGTTGAACATCTCAGGAGTTGTACAATATTCAATTATTGGCTCCAATCCCTATGCACCAGATTGATGAGACTCACGCATCCTATTGGCTCACCAATGGCTTCCTTCTCCTAAAGGCCAAGGAAATGACATTTTTCCCAAGAGTGAAAATTTTGCTGGCCAATGATTAAAAATCACTGTCCTTTTGTCCACCAGAGGTGCTAAGGCACACAATTGTTGTGTTTTCTGAGGCAGAAACCGCACAATATTACAGCAACAGTTCAGGGTCTGCCTTGAGTAATGCCTGTTAGAATGCTGATTATGGGCTGTAAATATTGGTGTGGTTGATCTCACCACTATCCATAAATCCATATTTTTATTGTATATTGCTCTAATGTTTTTATGGCAGAGAGATATTACCCTTTATAAACAAGGATGAAGATATCCTCAGGTGATTTAAGTTAACTTAAGTAGGTGATTTCTTGCTTCAGCTTGCAGCAAACTTAATGCTTGCAGATGTGTCGAAAGAAATAGAGAAAGCCAGCAAAAGGGACAGAGTCCCATTTTCCTCCTCAACCAAGGGGAATTTGTTCTCATTTAGGTTCTTCCAGAAACAGACATCAGTTCCGCGCTGGCTTTTCAACTTGTAAATAATTGTGGTCTGTTTGTATTTTGTAATGAATCATGCGGGGAGCCTGCAGCTGTGGGGAGATACAGAAGGCACAGAAGGGAGAAGATTAGCTGTAGATGGAGGGGCTGCCTTGACATTCCCTCAAAGGAGAGGGGAGGGCAGCTGAGAGGCCCAGGAGATTCCCCAGGCGGGAATAGTCACTGGTCCTGAATGATTCTTGGGCCTACAAGACATTGGGTTTTTTTTTTAATTACATTTATATGCCGCCCTTCTCCGAAGACTCAGGGCTGACTTACAATTTTGGAGCACAACCCAATGTGCTCAACAATAGCCTTCATTCCATTGTATATGCCTGCTTATTACTAAGCAGCAATTTTACAAAGTCAGCTTATTGCCCCCAACAATCTTGGGTCCTCAATTTACCTACCCCAAGAGGATGGAAGGCTGAGTCAACCTTGAGCCTGGTGGGATTCAAGCCTGCACTAATTGCAGGCAGCTGGAACTTAAGTGCTAGGCATTTAACATCCTGCACCACCAAGGCTCTTTGGTTGTGCAGGGTGCCAAAGAAAGAGAACTGGAAGACATGGACAGCCGTTTGTCCAGAATGGTGTAGGGTCTCCTGCTTCAGCATGGCGTTGGACTAGAAAACCCTTCCAACTCTATTATTATCTCTATATATAAAAGTGAAATATCACTCACGCATCATCACAAGATCTCCAGAACCGTAAAGCCTACAAACTTGAAATTTGGCACATGCGTTCCTCTTGGCTTCTAGGTGCTCACTAAGAAAGGATTTTTTGAAATGACCATCAGAACATTAGTATTTTGTGTATTGTTATTAACACACTCTAATGCTAAGGAGTTCTACTCCCCCTCCCCACCTGAAAAGAAATCTGTTCCAAAGGCAAAACACAAGCAGAGGAGAGGAGTTTCAGTTTCAGTTTTAGTTTCATAGCACCAAGCAGCTTTAGTACAGAACAGTAGAGCTAAGTCACGCCTAGGCTCCTTGCTGTCTCCTTCTTGCTCATACAGCAAATACTGCTTCAGTTTCCAAACAGCCCTCAACTCTCTCACACACTGACAGGATGCTAGCCAGATGAATACCAATGGATGCTGGTAGGCAGAGGCAGAATTCCCCCCCCCCTTATTTTTCTCCCCCAAAACTGGGGGCCTTGGTGGCTCAGGCTGTTGGGGCCTTGGTGGCTCAGGCTGTTAAATGCCTGTATTTAAGTTCCAGCTGCCTACAATTACTGTAGGCTTGAATCCCACCAGGCTCAAGGTTGACTCAGCCTTCCATCCTCGGGGTAGGTAAATTGAGGACCCAAGATTGTTGGGGGCAATAAGCTGACTTTGTAAAAAATGCCGCTTAATAATAAGCAGGCATATACAATGGAAGGAAGGCTATTGCTGAGCACACTGGGTTGTATCCCAAAACTTGTAAGCTGCCCTGAGTCTTCGGAGAAGGGCGGCATATAAATCTAATTAAAAAAAAAAAAAGCCCAACCACATAGTTTCACACTGAAGCACGGGTATCAAGCTAGTTCTATAATAATTGAGGAAGGAACTCCGGAGAGCATCGTGGGGCCTATTTGGATATTATTCATGCAATCGTCCTGCTGTGTTGCAGAACTGGTTTCTTCTCCTCTTCCATCCTTGGAAGAACCTCCTTCTTCCCAGGATGGTTTTCCAATTTCCTTATCTGGCCCAACATCTTGGCAGTTCTTTCGTGGTCTCACATCCAAGGTTTAACTGGGGCCAACCCACATTAGTCTCTGAAATCAGCCCAGTTGGCTGGCGGCTGCCTCTTGTTGACATGCCAATTAGGGCATTACACCCTGCCTCAGACTGTATACTCTGCAAGACTTATACCTCCCACCCCCTCCGACAGGCCACCCAGTGAGAAATGCAGCTAAGGAAAGAATCTGATATGGGTATAAGATGCCTGAGTTTCTATTGCTGAAGTTATCCCTGTTTTAAAGAGAAAGGTGGTTGTGAGGCATATACAATGGAATGAAGGCTATTGCTGAGCACACTGGGTTGTATCCCAAAAATTGTAAGCCGCCCTGAGTCTTCGGAGAAGGGCGGCATATAAATGTAATTTTAAAAAAAATCATATTAGGAAACAGTCAGTATAAATCGTAAGGATACAAGCGACAAAGTTATAGGCTTTTGAGATCAGTTGCACAGCATATTTCCAGAAATCGAACGTAGCATGGAAGTGATAAAGCTTGGCCATTTCATACCGGATGCCATCCTTGAATCTCTGTTGTTTAGCTGGTGTTTTGGTCTGATGGTCAAAAGTCCTAAATGAAAAGTGAATATTTAACTACTTGTCCAAGGGCAGCCAGCCATCCCTCTTATTGGAACCTAAGATTAGATGGCTGGAAAACAACCGTCCGGGATGTCACGGGTCCTGCCTGGCCTGCAGTTTGAATGGAGTTTAGTTAAAAATAAAAATAAAAATCAGATGTGCCTTTTCAGTAAATGGTGAGGAAAGCTTGTTACCTCTTCTTGGATATAGGCTGATAATGCATAATGTACTTTCTTTGGTTTGGAGTTATTGCATTGTGAGAAACCAATAATTGGGCTTTCAAACCTAAATTTCTGGTTTAGTGTGATTATTACAGTAAACTACAGCTTTATTGGCAAAGCATGGCTAATCTGGTTTAGTACATGTGCCTTCTGACATGTTAATGTGGGTAGTAATGCTGTTCTGACCAAGGCTTATTGAGACACTAACAAACACACGTTAGTCCCAAAACCCTTTTTTCTTTATTTCAATGGCTGTGAATTTTAGTCATTCACAGCCTGTAATGAGTCTCACACAGTTTCTAAATAGTCCCATGGAAGTCTGCCAAAGTCCTTCAGGATAAGTCTGATAAGCCCACACCTTTATCTTCCTTGAAAGCCAACGACTAAATTTCCAATTAGTTATACGAGGCCAAATGGAGCACAAATTCAACACAGAGCTTTAGGTTTCAAACCAACCAGTACGAACAAAGTTGCTTCCTGCAAAGGTTCCTGTCCCTTTGTGCCTCCTTTATGTCTTACGGGAGGCCCAATCACCCCCAAGCCTTACTCCCGAGTCTCCCATTTTGTCTTAACTGTTCTTGCCTTCTGGCAGCTCTGTATACATACGCACTGGGAGCACGCTCCCCTTGTTCCTCCACCTCGCTGCTGTCAGATTCTGGAGGCTCCGGAGTCAGCACATAACTCCCAGATGGCCCTGGCCCCATCTCTGTATCGGATACAGGACCCTCGTCCAAGTCCTCCCCAGACTCCCGGACTGGCCCATGTTCCTCCCCACTGTCCGACTCTGTTTCCGTCTCCACAGGCTGCCGGTGGACCACAACAAATGCAGGAAAAAGAAGTGTCTACGTGCCTAAGGCATCCACTCGTGTTAGGAATAAACTCGTTGCAATCTCACTTGATGGTTTAAAACAATGTTCTGGCTCATTTTGCCTCCACAGGGAGTCCTCGAGTTATGACTACAATTGAGGCCAACATTTCTGTTGTTAAGTGAGACATTTGTTAAGTGACTTTTGTCCCGCATTACAACCTTTCTTGCCTCAGTTGTTAAGTGAACCACTGCGGTTGATAAGTTAGTAGCCTGGTTGTTAATTGAACCTGTCTTCCCCATTAACTTTGCTTGTCAGAAGGCCGCAAATGGGGATCACATAACCCACTGGACACAGCAATGGCCATAAATCTGAGTCAGTTCCCAAGTGTCCAAATTTTGACCACGTGACCATGCTACAAAGGTTATGACTGTGAAAAATGGCCATGCCATTTTTTTCAGTGCTGTTGAAACTTTGAGCAGTCACTAATTGAACTGTTGTAAGTCAAGGACTACCTGTATAGCTTTGGAGTTGACAAGCAGGTAGGAAATAATGGCTCAAGTGCCAGTTTAAAAGTGTGCTAAATTGTGACTTATTCATAGGCTACATTAAAAGGAGTAGCCCACATACAAACATTTATGCTAGGCATGATTGTGGAAGGGAGGCACTAACTTTGGCTCCTTTTCATCAAATTTGAGGGCTTTATGCTCACAGCAAGTAATCTGAAGAAACACTGAATTAAAATGATTTGTTGAAGCATACCTCATTTGTTAACAGCATGTTTTATTTCCTTTTCTTATGAGACTTCTATGCCGCCCTATCTCCCGAAGGACTCAGGGCAGCTTACATTAAAAGAACAATACAAAAATTAAAACAGAATTAAATTGAATAAGAAATCTCATTAGACTAAAAACAAAGCTAATAACTAAAAATTCCCATCCCTCCATCCGGCTAGGCAAGCTGGAAAAGCCATGTCTTTAGGTCACGGCAGAAAGGTCGAAGGTCAGGGGCCACCTGCAGCTCCAGGGGGAGTTGATTCCAGAGGGTGGGTGCTCCCACAGAGAAGGCCCTACCCCTAGGGGCCGCCAGCCGACAGTGCCTGGCGGATGGCACCCCAAGGAGGCCCTGCCTATGGGAGCGCACGGGATGTTGGGAAGCCGTTGCTGGCCGCAGGGCTCCCTGCAAATACCCTGGTCCTAAGCCATGAAGGGCTTTATAGGTCAATACCAGCACCTTGAATCTCACTCGGAGGGCAACCGGTAACCAGTGCAGCTTGCATAAAAGAGGTGTGACATGGCAGTATCGGGACCCCCCCAGCACAACCCGCGCCGTTACTAAAACACTTCCTCAGTTCTACGATCACAAGCTAGAATTAAGCATCCCTCTCCTGCCAGCATCCGCATTCACGGTATCTATATGTGCATTTCAGGGGGGGGGGGAAACAGTTTTAAGCTTTTGAAAATGATAATCTGCATACTCAGAAAACCGTGTTTTCCTTCTTGTCAGCATTCAAGAAAAACGTAGCTGCAAAATGGATGGAAACAAAACTATCATATCCAGTAACCGAACAGAAACGATAATTCCTTCTTCTCAAAATTGAAAATAGCCAATTAATAGAATTTAAGGGATCTCAGAGAACTTGTGATGCAGTGGAGAGAATAAGGGCATAACAGGAACCCATTCCTACACAAGCCTTAATGTGCAGTTTTGAATGTTGTTTGGTGCAAGCAGGCTTCTACTTGGTCTTAATCTGCTAGAGGGAAACCCAAAAGTAGGTAAAAATCTGCCTGAAGAACCAGGATATGCAGTTAAAAATGTTCTCCAGATCTGGATGTGAATAGTCTTGGGCTTGACCTCATTGAACACTACTAGTCTAAATAGAATCTGTAGCAAAGAGGTAAAACAGAATTATTATACTTGATGGTATACCGAAACGTTCGTGTATTTTTCCTGGCTGCAATATAGAAGTGCTTTGCCTGAAAATTTGGCCTGTTTGCTGTGACACACAATTTCATGGACAGGAAGCCAGGAAGTGAAAATAGGGGTATCTCTTGGCCATCAGATACAGTAAATAAAACAAGACAAGGATTCTTGAAAGAAAAGATCTCTCTTCAGATCACTGGAAGCATTTAGATTCTAGAACCTTTTTCTTCTTGATTTGGAAGGATTTCATTCTGCTTTATTTCCTTACCAACAGTAAATTGGTGAAGGAAGGAAGGAAGGAAGGAAGGAAGGAAGGAAGGAAGGAAGGAAGGAAGGAAGGAAGGAAGGAAGGAAGGAAATCTATCGATCCAAACAGCTCTATCAATTTGAAGACTTAAAAATTGCTACATCAGATTTATTATTTTACTAGCTCGATACCCATGCTTCGCTACAAAACTATGTGGCCGGGCTTAGTTTTTGGGGAGGAAAATAAGGGGGAAAAAATTCTGCCTCTGCCTACCAGCATCCATCAGTATTCATCTGACTAGCATCCTGTCAGTGTGTGAGAGAGTTGAGGGCTGTTTGGAAAGTGAAACAGTATTTGCTGTGTGAGCAAGGAGGAGACAGCAAGGAGCCTGGGCATGGCTTAGCTCAACTGTTCTGTACTAAAACTGCTTGGTGCTGTGAAACTGAAACTGAAACTCCTCTCCTCTGCTTGTGTTTTGCATTTGGAAGAGATTTCTTTTCAGGTGAGGAGGGGGAATAGAACTCCTCAGCATCAGAGCGTGTTAATAATAATAATATAGGAAACACTAATGCTTCGATGGTCATTTCTAAAAATCCTTTCTTAATGAGCACCTAGAAGCCAAGAGGAACATACGTGCCAAATTTCAATCTTGTAGGCTTTACGGTTCTGGAGATTTTGTGATGATGCATGAGTGGTATTTTGTTTTTATATTATATAGATAGATAGATTCTAGTACTCCTTCCTCCTCTTCCCATTTCCCCCATAACAGCAACCATGCGAGGTGCGTTGGACTGAGAGAGGCCCAAAGTCATCCAGCCGACATTCAGCAAAGGCAGGACTGGAACTTTCAGTCTTCTGGTTTCTAGGCCAGCAGCTTAACTGCGGCGACACCAAACCGGCTTTCTTAAACTCTTCACAGTTATTTAACCTCCTTACAGTTCCATTCCTGTAGCTGTGGCCTTTATAAGAGATGTACAATTGTTCTCAGGCCTGGCAAAACTTCTGCTTGACTTCTGACTTCTGACTTGTATTTTCTCATCAGCATTTCTCATCTGCATTTATCTAAAAAGGGCCTTGGTGGCCCAGGCTGTTAAATGCCTGCATTTAAATTCCAGCTGCCTACAATTACTGTAGGCTCGAATCCCACCAGGCTCAAGGTTGACTCAGCCTTCCATCCTCTCGGGGTAGGTAAATTGAGGACCCAAGATTGTTGGGGGCAATAAGCTGACTTTGTAAAAATGCCGCTTAGTAATAAGCAGGCATATACAATGGAATGAAGGCTATTGCTGCGCATTGGGTTGTGCTCAAGATTGTAAGCAGCCCTGAGTCTTGGGAGAAGGGCTGGCATATAAATGTAATTTTTAAAATCCCCATTCCCTGCAATCATGAGCATCATTTCTGAGAAAATTAAAACGAGGTTTTTCCTGTCTGCAGAAGGAATGGTGGTCCCAATCATTTTGCAGCGTTCCTTCCCCTTTGGGCAGATGGACAACTTTTTCCCCAAGATATTTCAATAAAATTATATCAACTTGAAAAGATTAATTATTGCTCCCTTCCTCCAAAACGGTCCTGTTTGTCTTGTCAGATCCAATGCAATTATATATAAATATATATAATATATATTTGTTTTAGTAGATTTTCACGGGTAAAGGTATGTAGGTCTTGGTGTATTCGGGTCTTGTCCTGTGTAAGATTGAGAATACCTTGCGTTTTGCAAGCGGTGAGATTCGTGCCAAGGCTTCTTCACCAAATTCTCAATCTATATCTCCTATATGTATGTATGTATGTATGTATGTATGTATGTATAAAATATTTGTCTTCTCCCTTGTAAGGCTGCGATAGGTCAGTCAGTGGGTTGCTCTTGTCCTAGCTGATTGGACTGAGTCTGTCAAAAAGGCTGATTAGCCTAGCTCCGCCAACTGTGGGTAGCTCCTCCCGGCTTTTGACTGAGTCCTCAGCCAGGATGGACACAAGCTACTGCCTCTCCTTAGCCTTTTTCCAAAGGCAGCTTTACTTTATAGAAAAAAAGGTAAAAATATTTTTAAAAAACACGGCTCTGATTCTCAGCTCTTTGTCGGAGCCGCAAAACAGCTGAGTTGCTCCGGCAGTCAGGAGCAGCCGGTAAAGGCCGACAGGGCCACTTTTCAGGCCTCCGCGGTGAAGAGGAGGCCACACGGCCATTTTATACTCTGGTTTTCATTCGGTACTGGAACCAAGAAGGCTTGCAGCAGTAACATCTGTATTGTTCTTGTGATTGTAGTGAAATCTCCCTGGACCTCCTCTTGACTCAGTAAATGAAAATTACTTTTCATGGGCATTTCTACTGATTTGAGCTCCTTTGCTAATGAATGAGGCCTAATTGGTTTGGGAGAGTCACATCAGGACTATCCATGAGAGCCAGTTTGGTGTAGCGGTGAAGGCAACCGGCTAGAAAGCAGGTGACTATGAATTCTAGTCCTGCCTTAGCCATGAAAGCCGGCTGGGTGACTTTGGGCCAGTCCCTCTCAACCCAACCCATCGCACAGGGTGGTGGTTGTTGTGAGGAAAAGAGAAGGAAGGAGGGGTATGTTTGCTGCCTTGAGATATGAAAATAAATAACTCATAATAGGATATTATTAATAATTAATATTAATTAATAAACCACTAGGTGGGATAAAAATAACAATAGTTGATAGAAGTTGGTTCCTTCCCAAGAGCTCAAAACAGCATTGTTTGAGAGGTATTTTTGGGCCTTGACCTACTCAGAAACTCTGGTGGGTAGAGGGAAAGCCGTGAAGCAACAGGAGGATAATAATTAGGCTCTCTGGATAATGAGTGTTCAGAAATGACATCACATGTGTGGCATTGGCAATGCAAAGGCTGTTCTGACAAGTCATATTTCTCAAATAATTACACCACTGGGGCAAGGGTGGGATTCAACCGGCGTTATTACCGCTTCGGTGATTATGTTTTGTATGTGCATTGCGCACGCATGTAGAAAACCATAAGCTGTGCCGCCTGGACAGCTGACAAGCGCTGTGTGCGGGTGTGCAGCATTTGAAAAGCCTCTTATTTCCTGCTTTTGCAACCTCAGCTGTGCCACACAAAGCAGCTGAGGTTGAAAAAGCAGGAAATAAAGGACAGGTAAGAGCCCAGGCGGACGGATGGTCCAAACAGCAGCCAACACAGAACCGGTTCAATGTCTGCTGCTCTTCGGAGCTACCGGTTCT
The DNA here is from genome assembly GCA_009733165.1 of Naja naja. Classification (NCBI taxonomy): domain Eukaryota; kingdom Metazoa; phylum Chordata; class Lepidosauria; order Squamata; family Elapidae; genus Naja; species Naja naja. The sequence continues at coordinate 12,043,816 of CM019159.1, read as the reverse complement.
ATAGAGCCGGGCAGAACCAGTAGCATCCCACCCCTGCACTGGGGGATAGCCAGTATCCCAATCTCTACTACAGGGGTCTTCACAATTGGCAGCTTTAAGACTTGTGGACTTCAACTCCCAGAATTCCTCCTCCTGTCATGTTAGTTCAGGAATTCTGGGAGTTGAAGTCCACAAGTCTTAAACTTGCCCAACTTGAAGACCCTTGGGCTACTGCAATTCCATGTGTATAGCAGGACATGAAAGTCAAAAACTACATTATATTGAGCTCAGCTCCCAGTGACTTCATAATCTTGGAGCCCATCTAGTTCTCTCAGCAACAGTGCAGAGAGTATTTGCCTTTTTTTTCCCTGCCATTTTTTTTTGGACCTGCTGGTCTAGCTTTCAACCTCGGGGGATGCCTCCCACTCCACCAAGAACAAATTTTGACCTTGCTTAATTCCCCCCCCCCCCAAGGTCAGCTAAGGTGGTGCTGCCTGGCGTGATTTAGAAGAACATAACTGCCCTGAGCATTTTTAGCTTTGTTAATTAATCTGGAATTGTTCTGTGTATCTCAGTATCTTGCTTGGGTTTCAAGTATTGTTTTCTGGTTCTGAAACGGGAGGAATGGCTGTTAAATTTTCTGGCCTGCATGAATGCTTCATGTCACAGGATCTCAGTCTGACATACCCGACTTTCCAAAACCAGAATAGCAGTTCCATGTACTCCGAGTCATACTCTGGCTTCTTTAAATATACAAGACAGGCTGACAGGGAAGGATTAGCTAAATCCTGGCAGGTTCTCACTTCGCTCCCTTCTCACACCGATTGCCCTTCGCTGTGGGCAGACGTTGTGTTTGAAGGTCTGCCTGTCATCAGTTGCTTTATAACGATCACTCATGATCATCTTATGACCCAATTGAAGAGGGGCAAAATTGCCGTTCAGAGCCTCATCTATTATTAACTGCTGCAAAAGGCTCAGTTTGGCAAGGGTAAATATTTTTATAGTAATTGATTTGCTTACATGCTTACTGCTTCCCTTCACTATCTTATTTTTAGAGGTGGTTCTTGACTTAAATCACAAGTGGGAGACTGGAATTTTGGTCCCTAACCAGTGTGGTTGCTTAAGCAAGCTATCATGTGGCCGAATCCAATTTTACAATCTTTTTTTTAATGGCAGTTGTTAAGTGAATCCATCCATGGTTAAGTGAATCCATCCATGGTTAAGTGAATCCATCTTTCCCTATTGACTTTGCTTGTCGGAAACTGGCTGAGGAAGCTGGAAAGTGTGATCATATGTGTGATGACCCGGAGTGTAACATAAACGTAACAAAATCCAAAACATAAATAAATGTCCTTTAATGCCTCCAACTTGGCCCCACTGTTCAATAATTCTCAGTTGGAGATAAAACTTACTCAAAAATACCGTGTTTCCCCAAAAATAGACACTGTCTTATATTTTTTGGCTCCCAAAACACACTAGGTCTTATTATTTTGGGGTAGGTCTTATATATTTATGGTGCCAAATAGTTAGTGTGAGTGTGTAGGGGTGAGTGTTTAGTGGGTGCACGGTTGTTCCCTGAAAGTCTTCCTGGAACTGGAGATTTACACTAGGTCTTATTTTGGGTAGGTCTTATATTAGGGCAGGTTTAGAAAATAGTGCTAGGTCTTACTTTTGGGGTAGGTCTTATTTTCGGGGAAACACGGTAGTCTTCAAAAGAAAGCAATACAGTCTGAACTTAATGAGTAGATAGAGGTGAAATAAAAAACCAAACAAACTACAATGAAGAAATTTCCACAATGGAAATTAGGATTAGTAATTACCAAATTCAAGGAGATAACAAGGCACAGTCTATTGGTAGGACGCCAACCAAGATAACTTCAGCCCAAAATAAAACATGCTTTACTTCTGGCAACGCTGTGTTTTAACCGTCTCTCTTATATACTATTCTCCCCAGCTACAACCAGTGAGGAGGATCATGGCCACTTCCTCTCTCGTAAGCCAAGTTGTTTCCTTCTCTGTTCCTCCCTGCGTGTCCTAGGATGAAGAGGGGATGGGCCTGGTTCTTCCTCTGACTGTCCAGCTGGCCTCTGCCCTTCCCCAGCCTCCTCCACAACCTCCAGAGCCACAACTCCACTCCCTGTTGGCTGTTCCTCCTCTCCCTCAGAGTCTGACTCTACCAAGGGCATGACAATATGACTGCAGGACATTGCAACTGGTCATATATGTGCGCCGGTTACCAAGCCCCAAATTGCAATCCCTTGACCTCAACAGTATATCGTAACTTTGAGGACAGGTTCTAAGCAACTGTTTTCAGTGCCGTTGTAACTGTAAATGCCTACTGTACTCTCTCTTTTATAAACTACCCTCTTTCCCCAAAAATAAGACCCAACTGGAAAATAAGCCCTAGCATCATTTTTCAGGATGCTCGTATTTAAGCCCTACCCTGAAAATAAGCCCCAGTTGAGATTGTCAGATTGATGCATTGAGAACCGTATCCCCCCAAAATAAGACCTAATTGGAAAATAAGTCCTAATGTGTCTTTTGGAGCAAAATTAATATAAGACCCGGTCTTATTTTCAGGGAAACACGGTACTTGGGTAGAGGGTCGGGTTCCAAAATTAATCCGTTTTTCTCATTTTTTTCCTTTACCCTTCCCTTTTCAAATTAGGTTTTTCCAGTTTTAAGTTATCAAGAAAAGGGGAATATTAGCTAAATCTTCAGCTAGTAGTGATCGAGTCTAGCTAGCTACCTCTAGATCTTGAGTCAACATTTTGTAAGTCAGAAGAAAAAAAAACCCATTCTGAGCTAAGAGTTATTAATGGTGGAAGGTGGGAGTAATGTTTCCAGCAGATTCTTTACAAGGTGGGCATTGGAACATTTCTTCCTTAACTTTGTGTGCCAGCCTTTCATAGACCGATACATGAAAGACTCTCTTTGCCTACCTCTAGGGATCTGGAATCTTTGTAGGCCACACTTTTGTCAAAGAACATTCACCATTTCTTCTGTTTTTGAATGTTTTACTGGGTTTCCCTCTGCAGAGGGTAATTTCTTTGTCTCCTGGCTTACTTTACAGTACAGTACTTCTGGGATGTTTGTGCTGCTATGCGATCAGTTTTCTTAACCTTATTTTATATTATCTTAAAGAAAATTAAAATCCCATGCTCTTGTCCTACTTTAGCTTGAAGTTAAGATCAGTGAAATTTATTTGGACACAATTAGTCCTCTGTAAAGGGATGTGATGGCTCAGTGGCTAAGACACTGAGCTTGTCAATCAGAAAGGTCGGCAGTTCAGCGGTTCGAATCCCTAGCACGGCGTAACAGAGTGAGCTCCCATTACTTGTCCCACTTTCTGCCAACCTAGCAGTTCGAAAGCATGTAAAAAATGCAAGTAGAAAAATAGGGACCCCCTTGGTGGGACGGTAACAACGTTCCATGTGCCTTAGGCGTTTAGTCATGCTGGCCACATGACCACGGAGATGTTTTCGGACATCGCTGGCTCTTCGGCTTTGTAATGGAGATGAGCACCGCCCCCTAGAGCCAGAAACAACTAGCACGCGTGTGCGAGGGGAACCTTTATCTTTACCTTTTTAGTCCTCTGTAAAAGGAAATCTTCAGTCCATTCACTCACTTGGAAGCCAGACCTCTTGAGCTTGCTGGGACCGGGTTCAAGATAGATACGTACAAAAGTTGGATTTTGCTGCCTGTTGTCTCCTTCCTGGGAAAAGATGCCCAGTGAGAGCATCCAAACTTCAAATTTTTGGGGGCTTCACCTATATAGAGGTGATTTTGCAAAATACCATCTAAAGCCACGGTGGTGCAGTGGTTAGAGTGCAGTACTGCAGGCTACTTCTGCCGGCTGCCTGCAATTTGCCAGTTCAAAATCTCACCAGGCTCAAGGTTGACTCAGTCTCCCTTCCGAGGTTGATAAAACGAGGACCCAAATTGTTTGGGGCAATAGGCTGACTCTGTAAACCATTGAGAGAGGGCTGTAAAGCACTGTAAAGCGGTATATAAGTTCTATTGCTGTAAAGAAAGTCTGCTTATCTAAGAAACTAACATAAAGTGACAGAAACAGCAAGTAAGATGAATTTTCAAATTGTGGGCATCTTCGTCTTCAAATCGTAGTCAGTCTTATTAAATCTATAACTGCCGCCAGTAATTAGATTAGGAGTTTTCATATGTGTTCAGTGTGCTTTTGTTACCACATGTAGTAACAAAACAGAAGGCTAAAATGAAATGCTACTTCTTTAAACCAACAGCAGCACCCCTAGAGGTAAGACTTCAGAAAATAATGTTCAAATGAATATTAGCAAGAGCCATATTAGCAACTCTTGGTGATGCTCTCCCTTGAGGTTCAATGGTACAACTTTCTCGATTCCTTTACAACAGAGATGGGGAACTATGGCCCCTTTAGGACATGTGGATTTCATCTTCTGGGAGGAATTCTGCGAATTGAAGCCCACAAGTCCTAAAGGGGGCCATAGTTCCCCACCTCTGCTTTACAGTGAAAGCCAACTCAAATAGTAAAACAGAGGTGTTTGCTCTGTTTAATAATGTCCCGGGAGGGGCATGCCTATGAGAAGGAAAGAGTCTTATTAAATCCCCTCAAACACAACAATTTAAACATTAGAGATGGCAAATAAAGTGAGGAAATCAGGAAAGAAGAAAGGAAAATTGGCTCCACCTGGTAGTTTGGCAAGAATTTATTTATTTATTTATTTATTTATTAATGAGACTTGTATGCCGCCCCATCTCCGAAGACTCGGGGCGGCTCACAAATAAAACAACAAGAACAATAAATAATTAAAAAGAATTAAACTAACAAGCCCCATTGAAATATAGTTACATAAATACATAATAAAACCATGATAAAAAACCGCCCCCCCCCAAAGGGTCACAGCCCGGCTTGGTTAAATAACCAGGTCTTCAATTCACGGCGGAAGGTGCGGAGGTCAGGGGCCAGACGGAGCCCCGGGGAAAGCTGATTCCAGAGGTCGGGGGCCGCAATAGAATAGGCTCGTCGTCGGGGGACCGCCAACCGGCATTGGCCGGCCGACGGGACCCCAAGGAGTCCTTGCCTATGTGATCGCACAGGGCGGTTAGTACTTGATGTCGGCAGGAGTCGCTCCCTTAAATATGCTAGGCAGAAGAGATTTTAATATATGCCTGGGCTTCTGGTTATGTCATGGCTGATCAGCCTTTTTTGCTACCAGGGATTACACTTTTTTTATGTTTGGCCTGCAGGGAGGGCCAATCTTGATGGGGGAGGGCGAGGCATCATTTTGGGAAGGGTTAAGGGTGGATGACTTAAGCTTTGCTGAGAGCTGAGGCACCTATTTTGTACTCGAAAGGCCCTCCCCAGAAGAAATTTCAACTTGCTTAGAGTTTCCCCAAAGCTTTGTTTACCTTTTGGCCCCACTGAGCCTCAGAATGGGCACCCGCAAATGTGTGTTGCTCCTTCCAGTCTTAATTGATGCTAATAATGTTTGTGTTGGCATTGCTTGGGCATAAATCTCCAGAATGGTGATGAAATAAAGAGGGCCTCAGGTCTCCCTCTGAAGCCCCACCCTTACTGGGCAGGGATGGGAATGTCTTGAGTGATGCACATTACGGGAAATCGTGAATGTCTGTTCTGTTCATGGGCCTGAATGCTTGCTTGGCAGATTTTTTTTCCACACAGAAGGGAAATTCTAGGATCCAAAATTGTTCAAAGATGTTCAAAACATGGCAACGCAGCTGGGCTTCTTGTGGATTCTTGGCCATTGGGTTGTGGTTCTTCCTTCTAAATTACTGTTTATTTCAACCTCAGGAACTTTAAAATGGTGGACTTCAACTCCCAGAATTCCCTAGCCGGCATGCTGACTAGGGACTTCTGGGAGTTCAAGTCCACCCATCTAAAAGTTCCTGAGGGTGGAAAACCCTGCTCTAAAAGCATAGCAGGAGGGAATGTGCTAAAAAAATGGTACACACAATGGTGACTTTCCTGGTTGAGCATTTAAAAAGAGGATGGATAGATGGAACAAAAATCTCTGTGAGGCATTTGTTTCAAAGATATCCTGGCCAAATCCTTTGACTGGCCAATTGAAGTGAATTGCATCTTAAAGAGATGTCATTTATTTATTATTTTGGAGGCTCCTATGGCTGCCCATCTTCTGAAATGCGACCTTGGATGGCCCACAACAACCCATTGAGCAATGCAACCCACCAGCTCCAACCTCATCCTCTCCCATCACCATTCAACGAGAACCGTTGAGTTGCAGGAAATGGTAGAGTGCAAATGGCACGTTTTACTTCAGTTTCATGTTCACGTTTGAGCCATCAGAAATAAGAGTTCTGAGGTGGCACTTAACACGACCAAAGTTTCCAGCCACAAGAAGGGGCATTTGTGTATTGTACATGAATCTTGGGATGTGACATTTGTCTTGTGGTGATGGTTGCTGGAATTTTGTTGCCTCCAAAACACAGGGTTGGGATTCAACCAGTGTAACAACCGGTTCAGTGAGCGCACGCAGCATTTGAAAACTGCCCCTTTTCAGCTCTAATACTTACCTTCTACTCCAATACTTACCTTCTACAGTGGATTGCGCGGCAATCCGTTGTGCCGCGTGAATCAACTGAGTTGCAAAACACAGAAATAAAGGACAGACTAGGGCAGGAGCAGGTGGGCGGGGCCAAATGATCACCGGAGCTACCGGTTCGCCCGAACCGGTCCAAACCAGTAGAATCCCACCCCCTGGGCCCTGATACAAATAGACGTGGCCAAAACACTTATGGACAAGGAGTAGAGAGTCTGACCCCTCTACAAATGAATGGCGTCGTTTTGCTTTGCAAAATTCCTGTTTGCCTTTCAGACATCTGACTCATGCTAATGGAAACTCTTGACCTCATCAAAATGGTGGACTTAGAATACAGCCTGCTCTGCCCCTTTATTCCCTTAAAGGACTATCAAGATCCTCTTCCTTTATCTTAAGAAATTTTGCAAGAGATGGAGATCACGAAAGAACTTTCACCATCTATAAACGCGGAAAGCTCTGGAGCATTAACTGACTTCCAGTCGCTGGGAAATGGTTCAGACGGATGTGTCCATACAGGTAAAAAAAAAAACCCTTTCAATTGTTATCAGATAATAAAAAAGATAAAAGATGATGAAATTTAAATTCAGATTGTCTCTACAGGTGAAACTTGAAAAATTAGAATGTCGTGCAAAAGTTCATTTATTTCAGTAATGCAACTTAAAAGGTGAAACTAATATATGAGATAGACTCATTACATGCAAAGCAAGATAGTTCAAGCCATGATTTGCCATAATTGTGATGATTATGGCTTATAGCTCATGAAAACCCCAAATCCACAATCTCAGAAAATTAGAATATTACATGCAATCAATTGTACATAGGATTGTACATAGACCAGTATCGGACCTCTGAAAAGTATAAGCATGCATATGTACTCAGTACTTGGTTTGGGCCCCTTTTGCAGCAATTACTGCCTCAATGCGGCGTGGCATGAAAGCTATCAGCCTGTGGCACTGCTGAGGTGTTATGGAAGACCAGCTCTTCTGCATTGTTCGGTCTCATGTCCCTCATCTTTCTCTTGGCAATGCCCCATAGATTCTCTATGGGGTTCAGGTCAGGTGAGTTTGCTGGCCAGTCAAGCACAGTAATCCCACGGTCATTGAACCAGGGTTTGGTGCTTTTGGCAGTGTGGGCAGGTGCCAAATAAAGTCAACATGCCCATAAAGCTCATCTGTGGAAGGAAGCATGAAGTGCTCCAAAATCTCCTGGTAGACGGCTGCGTTGACCCTGGACTTAATGAAGCACAGTGGACCAACACCAGCAGATGACATGGCTCCCCAAATCAACACAGACTGTGGAAACTTCACACTGGACTTCAAGCATCTTGTAGTCTGTGCCTCTCCATTCTTCCTCCATACTCTGGGTCCTTGGTTTCCAAATGAGATGCAAAAGTTGCTCTCATCAGAAAAGGACTTTGGACCACTGAGCAACAGACCAGGTCTGTTTTCTTTAGCCAGGTAAGATGCTTCTGACGTTGTTTGTTGTTCAGGAGCAGCTTGACAAGAGGAATACAACATTTGAAGCCCATGTCCAGGATCCGTCTGTGTGTGGTGGCTCTTGATGCACTGACTCCAGCCTCAGTCCACTCCTTGTGAAAGTCCCCAACACTTTTGAATGGCCTTTTCCTGACAATCCTCTCCAGGCTGGTCATCCCTGCTGCTTGTGCACCTTTTCTTCCACACTTTTCCCTTCCACATAACTTTCTATTAATGTGCTTTGATACAGCACTTTGGGAACATTCAACTTCTTTTGCAATTACCTTTTGAGGCTTTCTCTCCTTGTGGAGGGTGTCGATGATGGTTTTCTGCACAACTGTCAGGTCAGCAGTCTTTCCCATGATTGTGATTCCTACTGAACCAGACTGAGAGACCATTTAAAGGCTCAGGAACCCTTTGCAGGTGTTATGGCTTAATTAGCTGCTTAGAGTGGGACATTTTGAGCCTAGAATATTGAACCTTTTCACAATATTCTAATTTTCTGAGATTGTGGATTTGGGGTTTTCATGAGCTGTAAGCCATAATCATCACAATTATGGCAAATCATGGCTTGAACTATCTTGCTTTGCATGTAATGAGTCTATCTCATATATTAGTTTCACCTTTTAAGTTGCATTACTGAATTAAATGAACTTTTGCGAGCATTCCTTTGATTTTATCTTACATCATGTAATAAATTTGCTTTAATGGCTTCATAGACTTCTCTGAAAAGCAAGCGATAACCTAAGGAAGTTAACTGATGGGCATCATTTCATATTGCCTGTATTTTGTGTACATGAGGATTGCTTTAAGTGCTTTCTTTTCTAAATTGCATAGACAGAAACTAGTTTTTTGTGTGGGGGTGGCTGGGATCCTTTTAGAAATAATTGTGCATGCTCTGAATTCTGACAGGAATGTTATGTGTTGTCACTTGTTACAGTTAAGATAGTAGGAAACTTGGAAATGCTCTGGAGTAATTTTTGTGATAGCAATTAGCATTTCCAAGTACATATCTCCAGTCAGATCCCCCAAGTGGGCTGTTCCCCATCCTATAAAGCATGGCGTGCTTATAATTTTGTTTAGAATTATTTTTGAGAGAAGAAGAAGAGACCAGGGTAAGAAAAGGAAGGCCAGATACTGAGGAGAGCACAATTCTTACAGAAATATGGATCTGATAACAGAATGAGGTGGTCCTTGGTGCTCTGTGAACTTGGTTGTTTTCTTGCAGACATATCATTACCCAAACTAGGTAACATCAGTGCTAGAAGGGAGTGAGGTTTGCTCTTAAGATGCACTGATGATATTACTTAGTTGGGTAATGAAATGTCTGCAAGAAACAACCAAGCTCAGAGAGCACAAAGGACCGCCTCATTTCAACCCTGAGCTACAGATCCTTTATTGATATAGAGTAATGCTTATTGGGAAGAAACCTGCATTTTTATCCCAGAATGGTACATGGCAGTGTCTTAAATTCATTCTTGTCCTTTCAAAGAATTCAAAGAAATTGAATTCAGATTTAATTGTTTTTTATTGTAAATTTGCTCTGTTTAATGTTAAGCCCTGAGTCCTTAGGGAGTAGGGCGGCATACAAGTCGAATAAATAAATAAATAAAATAAAATAAACAAAAAGACCTTCTTTGTATAAACTTGGCTTTCCGTGGCGGTGTGGTGATGGTGCATAATGGTCCAAAAGTGATGTTTTCTGTTAACCTAAGTCACTTTTGCCCTGTGTTGTGCTGCCCTGTGTGCAGAACTCCAAACTGAACCTTGAACTAAACTGTCTGGATCATATAGCAAACTAGCTATTTGCTTCAGAGTGTAAGACAACAACTAACGGATAGGAAAAACATCAAGCTTTGGAGTGAGATTAGTATGAGGTACATGATAGGAAACACACAGAAGACTTACTTTATCTCAATAGTAGGTGCTGTGTTTTGACAAGGCTTGGACCAGATGAATTCTTGCCCCCATGAATATTCCTACTTTGGCTCCCAGTTCATGCTATTCAGACTTTTATTTGGGAGGGTAGAGGGTTGGTTTTTCAGGATTGAGGAAGTGATAAAAAGATACCCATTGTCTTCCAGTATTTTGGGTTTCCCTCGTGATGCTATTTGATGCTAAAGCAAGAATGGGCAATCCCAGCCTTTTGCAGCCCCCGAGATTGTGCTGCAGAGAATTTGATGAGAAAATATCCAAATTATGGGGGTTGGGGCAATGTTTGTTTTAAAAAGGAAACCAAACAGTGGAAATACTGGAAGATAACTCCTTACCCATAAGTCCCCCAGCTCTCTCAAATGGTGAAACATAGATTATTTCCAGGATTGGCCCTACAATACATCAGCACAAAACCTTCTGCAGTTCACTGGTGATTTAGAAGGCTCTGTTTTTTCCTGCAACCTGAGAATCTTTGCCCATCCCCCCACTAAAGGTTTCCAGAAAGAAAATATATGGAGGGGCGAGAACATTCAGTTCCGGCCTTCAGTTCTAGAGATGGGTAGCAACACAGTTGTCACGCTCTTGGGCAGAGGTCTCCAAACTTGGCAACTTTAAGACTGGTGGACTTCAACTCCCAGAATTCTCCAGCCAGCATAGCAAACCTTCCCTTCCTGCGGAGACTTTTTCTAAGGTGTTAGAGAAAAATATAAGCTTTGGGATTCCTCCATTTCTGATTCCTGCATCTAGAGCAGAGGTGGGGAATTATGGGCCTTTTGTGACTTGTGGACTTCAACTCCCAGAATCCTATGCCGGCTCTGGAATTCTGGGAGTTGAAGTCCACAAGTCATAAAAGGGCTACAGTTCCCCACCCCTGATTTATTGGCTAGAACTATTCAGATAATGATACCTTCTAGGCAAGTGGATGAGGATGACAAAAGCTGATGGTCCCTCTTTCTCCCCTTTGTAGATTCTTTCTCACCAGCATCAAGCCCCTCATCTGTGAATCTCGCTGCTCTTCCAAACAACAAAGATGAGCTCCCCAATGTGGCCTTAAACATTGAATGTAGAATCTGTGGAGATAAAGCATCAGGCTATCACTATGGAGTCCACGCTTGCGAAGGTTGTAAGGTATGTCACCCATGTACAGGATTTAACTGGGTTTTGGTTTTGGGGTTGTTTTTTTTACAGCGGCACTAAACATTATATGATATGATTGGATGATATGATTATTATATGATATCCATATATGCGAAATATCACTCACGCATCATCACAAAATCTCCAGAACCATAAAGCCTACAAACTTGAAATCTGGCACGTATGTTCCTCTTGGCTTCTAGGTGTTTACTAAGAAAGGATTTTTCAGAGCATTAGTATTTCCTATATTATTATTAACATGCTCTAATGCTAAGGAGTTCTACTCCCCCTCCCCACCTGAAAAGAAATCTCTTCCAAATGCAAAACACAAGCAGAGGAGAGGAGTTTCAGTTTCAGTTTCAGAGCACCAAGCAGCTTTAGTATAGAACAGTTGAGCTAAGCCACGCCCAGGCTCCTTGCTGTCTCCTTCTTGCTCACATAGCAAATACTGTTTCACTTCCCAAACAGCCCTCAACTCTCTCACACACTGACAGGACGCGATGGATGCTCGTAGGCAGAGGCAGATTTCCCACCCACCCCCTTATTTTCCTCCCCAAAAACTAAGCCCGACCACATATTTCGTAGCGAAGCACGGGGATCGAGCCAGTATCACTGTATGATATGCATGGATGATAGCTTAAGAGAGCAGTTGTTAGCAGAGCTATGGAAAAGAATAAAAACATGGAGATGCCCCCCTCATTGTGTAGATAGAACATACTTTGTGGAGAATACATGTTGTTTTGTGTACACACAGCTATCAAAAAGGTTTAAGGGACCTCAGGCCATTTTCCTTTCCAACAATCCCTATTTCTTAACCATGTCCTCCAGTATCTGCCTTTTCCAGGAATGTAGCAGGCACATTGAAGAGGGGGTTTAGCTGTTTACTAATAGGTGTCCCCATGTGATTGGATTTGTGACCTTTGAAACTACGCCTGGAAAAGCTGGGAACAGATGAAGCTCCTGAAAAATGTTGATTTTGGATCTATCGATAATGCAGAAATGCCCATTAGGTTAAGAACTCTTGAAAAGCCCTGTCATCTGCTGACATTTTATGAAGTGAAAAAGTTGTGTTGACGTATTCTACTCGTACAATTCCGAAGGAGTTTACTACATCGGAAAGCCCTCGACTTACGACCACAATTGGGACCAGAAGTTCCCTTACTCAGCAAGAGGGTTGTTGAGTGAGTCGTGTCTGACTTTACGACCTTTTCTGCCAGGGTGAATCACATGGCCATTAAGCGAATCCCATTTCCCGCATTTGCTTGCCAGACCTGGCTGGGACGGTTGCAAATGACAGTCATGGCCCTATAAGGCAGTGGTGGCTAACCCTTTTCAGCTCCCGTGCTGATAATTGCGCGCGTGCTTGCATGCGCGCACTCGTGTGCCAGCACCCAGAAGGCAATGCATACTGGCCTCCCCACGCCCCCTGCTCATGCACGCGTGACCCCCTTTGCGTGCCGCACATCTGCACATGCATGCGAGACTCCCTCCCCGCGCGCCACACATCGCATGCGCGTGTGATTCCCCCCTCGTGCGCGCCATACGTCTGTGCATGGATGCGCGATTCCTCCACATGCCATGTGTCTTTGCGCATGCATGCACGCACGACTCGCATGCTGTGCATCTGTGCATGTGCGTGCGATTCCCCCTTGCATGCAGCGCATCTGCATATGTGCGTGCGATCCCATCGTGCGCAGCATGTCCCTGCGTAGGCACGCGCGTCTCCCACACACACACACACACCGCCCCTTGCGCTGTTGGGCAGCGGTGTGCCCGCGCATGTGCAGTGCGGCTCTTCCGGGTGACCTCTCACATGCTGGGGGAAATGGCTCTGCGTGCCACTTCTGGCATGCATGGCATAGGTTCGCCAACACGGCTATAAGGTCTAAATCCATGCTTGGTTGCCAAGCAACCAAATTTTGATCATGTGACCATGGCGGTGCTACGACAGTTGTAAATTTGAGGGCCAGTCCTAAGTCACTCTCTTCCGTGCTGTTGTAACTTTGAAATGGTCCCTAAATAGATAGTTGTAAATTGAGCACTACCTTCATGTGGAATACTCAAAAAAGGGTTATTATTGTTCTGGTGTGGTGGTTGACTAGCATTTTTCCATGACGGTGGGATATTTCTTTAATGTAAACTGGTCATCACGATATGAAAAAAAAGCTATTGAGACCCTAGAAAGAGTGCAGAGAAAAACAACGAAGATGATTAAGGGACTGGAGGATAAAACCTACGAGGAATGGTTGCAGGGATTGGATATTTCTGGTTTAAGAAGAAGAAGGACTAGGGGTGTTAGGATAGCAGTGTTCCAATATGTCAGGGTCTGCCACAAAGAAGAGGGGCCGGTCGGTCAAATTATCCTCAAAATCACCTGAAGGCAGGACAAGAAACTAGTCAAGCAGAGAACCAACCTAAGGAGAAATTTCCTGACAGTGAAAACAATCATTGGAGCCACTTGCCTTCAGAAGTTGTGGGTGCCCCATCCCTGGAGGCTTTTAAGAAGAGATTGGACAGCCATTTATCTGAAATATTAGGTCTCCTGCTTGAGCAAGTGGCTGGACTAGAAGACCTCCGAAGTCCCTTCCAACTCTGTTATTCTGTTACATTCAGCTTTGCTTTTGGCTATCTTTTATTTGTCTATCAAAAGCAAAACTCTGGCCTAGCTGTTATTTACTTCCCATACTGCAGTGGTCTTAGTACTAGGGGTTGTGCTTAAAACCCCCGACGGATCCCCCTCGAAGGATGGATCGGTTCTCTTTTCCGACGGTTCACCTTTTGTTTCCTGACCTTCTCCTCAGGGCTTTTTCAGGCGAACAATCAGGCTGAAACTTATTTACGACCGATGTGATCGCAACTGCAAAATCCAGAAAAAGAACCGTAACAAGTGCCAATACTGTCGTTTTCAGAAGTGCCTTTCCGTTGGGATGTCCCATAATGGTAGGTAAGGGTATCCCTCAGTTCTGTACGGGCCAGCTGAGATTCCCTCCACGGGGAGCAAGCCGGGAGGGGCCAGATCCATCCATGCTGTCGTAGACTCCTTTGCCATTTGTTCTGCGGAAGGGGAGCTCAGTAACGAGGCCCTTTGCACAGACACTTTTGCAACCTTTGGTTAATAGGTAACTCTGCACAAATGTTATGCGTTAACGTATATGTCATGGCATTGTACCCTTTCCTTCCGTTTATGTCCTTTGAATATAGCAGTGCACTATACTGAAAAGTCCAAAGGTCAGGTAGATGCTTTTTGTTTTTAATTGAGCAATTGCAAAGCTTGATGTGGAATTAAATCCTTGCTGTGTCATGACCTAGCAGCAGCAACTAAATCCCAGCTGGCCTTGGGCCACCTCTTGAGTGCAGGGAAGGAAAGGTCTGATGACATCCCGCCAGACGGGTTAATCATTCTGTTTTTCCTTCCTCAAGATACTTCTGTGTACAAATTGGTGCAGCGTAGGTCTTAATTTTGGTCTCTTCGTCTGTAAAAACTGGATATATATCCTTAGGCTTATTTAGGCTTCCCAAGGAGCTGCTGATACAGTCCTGCAAAGGAATGATTGAGTCTGTACCTCTATAACTGTCTGGTTTGGCACAGCAACCAAGCAAGACAGACACAGACTTCAGCGGATAGTTAGGACTGCAGAAAAAATAATTGTAACCAGCCTGCCTTCCATCGAGGACCTGTATACTGCACGAGTCAGAAAGAGGGCTGGGAAAATATCTGCTGACCCCTCACATCCTGGACATAGGCTTCTTCCCTCAAGATGATGCTGTAGGGCATTGCACACCAAAACAACCAGACACAGACAGTTCCCTCCCCCCCATGCTATAACTCTGCTAAACTACTAATTCCCACAACACCGTCTCTGCCCTGCCTAGAATGTCAAACCACCTAGTAGGGCTGTATTACCTATTATCCTTCTCATCTTTTCATCTTTCCTGTTACCTATTTCCTTAGCTTCTTGTGACTATCACGTTGTTATTCGTATTTCATGGTTTATGTCGATTGCCTGTATTTAGTATCCTATTATGATTTACGTTGTTTGCTTACTTAATATTCTATTAGTATCAGGGGTGGGATTCTACCAGTTCGGACCAGTTGTACAGAACCGGTTGTTACCATTCTCTGAAGTTTGGAGAACCAGCAAATCGCGCCACTGGCTGGCCCCGCCCCTCTCCGCCCCCTCCCAGTCACTCCTTATCTGGCATGCGTGCCATCCAGAACGCCTGCGTTGTGCAAGCAAATTTTATGTGACAGACTCAGGCAGCAGATTGCAGAAAGGTAGATCTGTGAGTGAATCGGTAATTCTGCAAGCAACTCTTATCTGCCTGCCTGCTTTGCCTGACTTTGGGTAAAAGTTGTTCTTCTTTTAAATACAAAATTCAATATTTACATAAATATTTACAATATTTACATACAAGCCACGCCCAGCCAGTCACGTGACCACCAAGACACCCCACACAAATTAGGCCACACCCACAGAACCGGTTGTTAAGAAATTTGAATCCCACCCCTGATTAGTATCCTGTGACTTATCACTGAGAGTTGTACCTTACGATTTATGATGATTGTATTTTATGATTGTTGCTCCTATGTACACTGAGAGCTTATGCACCGGGGACAAATTCCTTGTGTGTGTCTAATCACCCTTGGCCAATAAAGAACTCTATTCTGTTCTGTTCTATTTCCTCTGCCATCTCACACTGCAGATCCAACAGAGGCTACGGTGTAAATCCCTCAAGGCTTGCAGGATTAGTCTAACATTTCCTCATAGTTTGCGGAACAGTAAGCTACCTTAATCCTAAATCATAGGCAGCACCATATTTTGTCTTAGAATTTCTTTGTGCTGGAGGTGTCTGACAAATCCTTTCTAAGGGATTCCTGGCACAATGTAATAGGTGCATCTGTTCCATAGATAAAGGTTTCAGACTGAAAACATTCTATATCCTACCTCCAGCTTTCAAGCATCAGTAACCATCCTTCAATTTGATGCAGGATTTTGGAACTTTAATGTTATGCCAGCCTTTCTCCGATAAATACGAAAGGAATATATTCAGTTATTTCATCACAGATCTTCCCCTGTCATACCTAGGGACAGAGACAGAGAGAGAAGCAGGTAACAAGTTTAGAAATGGGAGACATGGCATTTAAGAAGTCTAAATATAAAACCGCTGTGAAAGAGAATCTCTTTTTCCATCTCTGATTACTGAATACTTTCCCACATGGGAAAGAATCTCAGACCACTTTGGTGAAATTCTCAAGCTTCACTTCACGAAAACTTTGGAGCCACAGAGCTGCAAAAAATACAGAGCCCTCCTTCTGTCCTGTTGCATCTTGGATCTCAGAACTGCATCCAGCAGGCCTGGGAAGGTGCAACAGACCTTGAAAATGTGTGTACTATTGGTGGTGCGAAGTGCCTATGCCATTTTGGTTTGCCTGTTCCAACAGAATTGGCTTTTGCATTCACCGAGAGCTACGTCCTGTTTTTAGGATTAGAGCAAGGGTCTTCAAACTTGGCAAGTTTAAGTCTTGTGGACCACTCCCAGAATTCCCGAGCTAACATGATTGGAGGAGGAATTCTGGGAGTTGTAGTCCACAAGTCTTAAAGCTGTCCAGTTTGAAGACCCCTGCATTAGAGGAAGGTAACAGCACATGTGCTAAGCCTAAATCTATCCTCATTCTGTAGTGTGGAAAAGGGGCCTGAATCCTTGACAGCCAGAAAGATGAAAGTCAGGTCCTCATTTTAGGGGCTCCTTTGCAGCCTCTTGGGTTCAGGTGAAGAAGGACATCTGAGTATAGATGCTTATTAACTCAAGAAGATAATACTGCAAGGGGATTATTACCTTGAGTTTAACCATTTGCATGCCCTGTGTTGACTCACTCTTCTTAATATCTATTGGTGTTTTTCAAGCTAGCAGCTTAAGATGCATGGACTTCAACTTCCAAAATTTCAATGCTGTTTGGGTTATTCTGGGAGTCGAAACACATTCAAATGGCTATGGCTGGAAAACACTGTGTTAGGCTTTCTGAAGTTTTCCTTCTGAGTTTTATACATGATTTTATTAGATTTTTAAAAGGAAGATAAAAACGCATAAAAATTTATATAAAGTAAGAAGAAAAAGAAATAATGTCTTCTTTCTTCATTATCTTTTTTTCCCTTCTGCATTTTATATTAAAATACACATAATCATCATAGAATTCTTTGCAACACTAGCTTTTAACCATACTTTTCACCATGTCTCCACAGAGCTTTTAACATATGTTCCTCTTTCCTTCTCACCTTGATCTTTCTGTATACCTAACATTCTCTCTTTTTTTGTGTGTCCTCTGAGTTTTGTCCTGTTTTTGTCTTCCTTGAGTTTGACCACAGTGAGATAGATCAGGCCATAAGGTATGATTGCAAACTGTTAGGAAATTGGACTCAATTTCATTAAGTGCCTTTGCAATGAAGGGAAAGATGACTACCTCCTGTTGAGTCCTGTTAACTTTATGATGAGTACAGTCTTGCTATGTTCAGGATTTATGTAGAAGAGAGCAGATAAATGTAGATAAAAGGGATGACTAAATCATTGGTAAGCTGTAAGTAACTCTGGACTGTTCTCTCATAGCACTATTGAAGTTCAGTGTGTCTACACCGGTGTTTTTCCAACTTGGCAACTTTGCGGTGTTACCTGGGTAATTTGGGGAGTTGAAGTCCACCCCTTTTAAAGTTGCCAAGTTTGGAAAACACTTTTCTACCCAGTCCTTACCCCAACCCAACATTCAGTTGAGCCCAGAATGGGGGACTGTCTCTGTTTGTCAGAAGGTTATGTGATGTATTGTTATGCTCCCTTTTCAATGCTTGTTTTCCCTTCAGCCATTCGGTTTGGACGGATGCCCAGATCAGAAAAGGCAAAGCTGAAAGCTGAAATTCAAACAGGTGAACTTTGTATAGAAAATTCGAAGTCGCAGATCTTAAGTCACTGGCCAAGAGAATTTATGACGCCTATTTGAAAAACTTTAACATGACCAAGCTCAAAGCAAGGCTTATACTTGTGGGGAAAGCCAATAACAATCCTGTAAGTATGCACAGTCACAGAATTGCATAAAAGCAAACTATATGAATGGTGCACGGATGTACATATAAGAGAAGAAATAGACTTCAAAGCAGTGGTAGATATGTTCTCCTCTCTGACAGTAGTTTCTTTTGTGATACACGTGGGTCCTTATATTTAAAAAGTTTTGATTAGCCCTGACAACTTACCCATATGTAAATATACCAAATTGCTTAATTTGTTTTCAAGGTCAAAGTTTCTGTAGTTGAGTGACAGCTTTATTTTCCAGATATTTTAATCATGTATGTCTCAGCCTTCAGGAAGCAACCACAACAGTTTATCAAGCAAATGAAAACCATAACACCCTCTCCATATGTTCTTTTTGCAATGCAGATAATCTATAGTGCTTGAAATAAGTGACAGATTGTAACATTTTGGTTCTTGTGGGTATAATTTGGAGAGAATTCAACTTGTTAAACCCTCACTTGCTGAATCAGCAATACTTAAGACACGTGTTTGGGAAATGTTTAGCTAGGAATAGCCACACGCGTGAACTTAAATTCTAAACCATGAGTTTCTGCAGTTCTTTCCTGTGGAAGAACTGAGTTTACCTAACACTTCATTTAAATTGAGCATGCTGGAAAAACCAGGGAATGCCTTCTCTGTGGGAGCGCCCACCCTCTGGAACCAGTTACCCCTGGAATTGTGCCTGGCCCCCGATCTCCGCTCCTTCCGCCATGACCTTAAAACATGGTTATTTTTACAATCCGGCCTGGACTGATGGGGGATCGGGGTTTTAATCTGGAATGTTTATTTGGCTGCAATTTAATATTTTTTAAATTGTTTTAATTTTTGTATTGCTTGTTTTTATGTACGCCGCCCTGAGTCCTTCGGGAGAGAGGGCGGCTTATAAGTCCAAATAAACATAAACATAAACATAATTTTTACAATAGGATGATTAAGCAGAGACCTTCCAGCTCCCAGTTAATCCAAGTTTTTTATTTTAGAAGTATGTATGATTTTTTTTCTTGAACACTCAGCTAGAATAACACACACCTGTTTTCTTTTAAAACTAACCAGGAAGCTACTTTAGAGTATGTGAATGTAAGTTGTAGAAGCAAAGACCAAAGAGAATTCAGACTATTCTTGGGATAAAAATAGAGGCACTGTTTTTTTTTTCATCCTCAGAGGTGAGAAAGATAGTCCAGTTCATGATGGAAGGTTCTGTAGATGGTTCTGTAGATTCTGAATTGTTCTGAATATTGTTTCTGTGATGATCGGGTAAATAGAAATCAATTTCACAAAGCTATTTAGTGCTTCTGGAACCATTATGCAAAAGGGGTAAGAAAAATATCCTTTACAGGTAGTCCTCGACTTACGACTGGTTTAAAGTTACGACAGACTTCCACCGGGGTTGTGTGCTAATGACTTATTTCCAAAGTTTCAACAACTGCCTTCCACCCACCCACCCCAGTCATGGGACCATATGTTGGGTGCTTAGCCAACCGGCCCTCATTCCCAGCGTTTGCAGTGTCCTGTGGTCATTTACTTCCAGTTTTCAGCTAAACTGGCCCATAGCAAACCACCGTCTCACTTAATGGCAGTGGCATTCACTTAACGACGACAGCAGATGCTTTACAACTGCCACATTCACTTAACGATCCCTGCCAAAAAAAAAAATAGTCAAAAATTGGGGTCAGGCACGTGGGTGATCTGATTTACGACCATCATACCCCATTATGAGCCGCGGTGGTGCAGTGGTTAGAGTGCAGTACTGCAGGCTACTTCTGCTGACTGCCGGCTGCCTGCAATTTGGCAGTTCGAATCTCACCAGGCTCAAGGTTGACTCAGCCTCCCATCCTTCCAAATGAGGATGGAAGATGGTTTGGTGGAAGGCAAATGAGGACTCAGATTTTTGGGGAGGGGGGGAGCAACATGCTGACTCTGTAAACCGCTTAGAAAGGGCTGTAAAAGCACTGTGAAGTGGTATATAAGTCTAAGGGCTATTGCTAGAAGCAGTATTCCTATTAATGTGTTTTAAAATCCTGTTAGATGGAGGGAAGGTAAGACAGTATCCAAGTAAAACATAAACACTCTTAGATATTTTAGTTTGGGTAACTGGGTAAATTGTTGTGATTGTGATGAGCTGTGGTGGCGCAGTGGTTAGAGTGCAGTACTGCAGGCTACTTCTGCTGCCTGTCAGCTACCTGCAATTTTGCAGTTCAAATCTCACCAATCTCAAGGTTGACTCAGCCTTCCGAGGTGGGTAAAATGAGGACCCAGATTGTTGCGGGCAAGAGGCTGACTCTGTAAACTTCTTAGAGAGGACTGTAAAGCACTTTGAAGTGGTATATAAGTCTCAGTGCTATTGCTACTCTGCAGTGATCCAAAATGGAGCATGTCTGGCTCAAGCATTCTGGGAGTTGAAGTCCACAAGTTGTAATAGGGGCCATAGTTTCCCCACTCCTGCTCCAACAGAGTTTGCCTGCCTGTAGCTCTTTTTCCTCTGAAGTCAACCCTGCACTTCCTGGCTCATGCAAACTGTTCCCTCTTTTACGTGAGCACACAGGCCACCGAGGACTCCAATAACCATTTTCATCAGATTTTTTTTTTTGCGTGAGTAAATTGCAAGCACAGCCGCAGAGTATCCAAATCAGAAATACCAGGTATGTGAAATGACCCATGTTGCTGTCAAAATCACTCTTAAAGTTCCTTAAGTTACTGTATCGTTCTTTGCGGATTCCACATGAATCTGTAACAATGGCATCCAGAAGAGAATTTCTTGCAAGCACAGATTGGTTTGCACCGTATTGTTCCCTGGCGGTTGCTTAATTCAGGCGTGTCAGTATATTCATGAACTGGAATAGAACTTGGTAACAAGGTCAGCCAATGAATAGGCATAGCAACTAAATCAGCCAATGAGGATAGTTTGGAAACTGAAACTAGAAGTAGCCTAGGCTGGAAACTGAAACTAAAAGTAGCTAGGCGTGGCTCTATGTTAAGTTCTGCAACTCTGCAGCTATGTTAAGCTCTGAGTCTGTCTATTGAAGATAAAACTAACTTGCTTGCTTGCTGAAGACTGGAGCTCTGCTCTGAACTTGCAACATGTTTCTGTTTGAGTTTGCTCCATGTTGGAGAAATCTACAGCTGGTTTGTAATATCTACTTATGTTTATAAAGATGTTAAATGAAGCATCCGCCCTCTGTGTTTATTTTTCTGACGCTGAATTATGGCTGCAAAACTCTCCATAAGGCGCTTTTTTTATTCCGCTGCAGCCGTTTGTCATACACGACATGGACACGTTGTGCATGGCCGAGAAGACTCTGGTGGCAAAACTTGTCGCAAATGGAATACAAAACAAGGAGGCGGAGGTGAGGATTTTCCACTGCTGCCAGTGCACCTCCGTAGAGGCGGTGACGGAACTCACGGAATTTGCCAAATCAATTCCGGGTTTCTGCAGCCTCGACTTGAACGATCAGGTGACCCTCTTAAAATACGGGGTCTACGAAGCCATCTTTGCCATGTTGGCCTCCGTGATGAACAAAGACGGGATGCTGGTGGCTTACGGGAACGGCTTCATCACGCGGGAATTCCTCAAAAGTTTAAGGAAGCCCTTTTGTGACATCATGGAGCCAAAGTTCGACTTCGCCATGAAATTCAACGCCTTGGAATTAGACGACAGCGACATCTCCCTCTTCGTGGCTGCTATAATATGTTGTGGAGGTAAGCCTTGATTCACCCATTGTCCTTCCTGGTATAGCAGTGTATTTTATGGAACGTGCTTCTCTTCTGCTTTCGGCTCAGAAAGGGACCCGTTTCAGTCTCAACAGGGTATTTTGAATCCGGTATTTATCGCAAATACTGTACCAGAATTAGTGCGATTATTTTTCTGGCAGTGGCAGGAGGGTTCCTTGTTTGCACGCTGATTTTTCATATGAAAGAGCTCATAATGCAGGTAGTCCTTGACTTACAAAGGTTCGTTTAGTGGCCGTTCGAAGTTACAACGGCACTGAAAAAAGTGAAGTTGTATAAATGTGATTTTATTTTTTTATAAATATGATTTTATTTTATGCATTACTATTACTGTTAATGCTCCCATCCTTCCTTCACCCATCCCCTCCCACTTATGACTGCATGACTATAACCTTGTTGCTTGTATCCCAATAAGGAATAGAATAGAATAGAGTAGAATAGAGTAGAATAGAATAGAATAGAATAGAATAGAATAGAATAGAATAGAATAGAATAGAATAGAATAGAATAGAAAATACGGAATGGAATGGAATGGAATAGAAAATATGGAATGGAATAGAATAGAATAGAATTTAATACTTTATTGGCCAATTTTGATTGGACACACAAGGAATTTGTCTTGGTGCAAATTCTCTCAGTGTACATAAAAGAAAAGATACATTCATCAAAAGTCGAGAATCATAAGGTACAACACTTAATGATAGTCATAGGGTACAATAAGCAATCAAATCATACTAGGAAACAACAGTTAATATAAATTGTAAGGATCCAAGCAACAACGTGACAGTCATACAGTCACAAGTGGGAGGGGATGGGTGATAAGGAGTGATGAGAAGATTAATAGTAATAATAGTATAAAATTAGCAATGCATGAGGAGTATAATGTCATTTGTTTTATATGTTAGTGTGTATGGCAGAATGCTAGGGCGGTCACACTGTGTCCAATATTTTAATATGTAATCAATAAAAAAAAATTTGGGGAAAAAAGGGGATAACCTAACATAATGTTCTTATTTCTGAGAACAGATCGGCCAGGCTTGGTAAACATAGGACACATTGAGAAGATGCAGGAGAGCATCGTGCACGTTCTGAAACTTCATTTAGAGAACAACCATCCGGATGACATCTTCTTGTTTCCCAAACTTCTGCAGAAAATGGCAGACCTCCGGCAGCTGGTCACGGAACACGCCCAGCTGGTTCAAATCATCAAAAAGACCGAATCCGATGCACACTTACACCCTTTGCTACAAGAAATATACAAGGATATGTACTAAAGGTGGTTTCCGTTTTGTGCCACGAGCAAAGCACTAGCAACTCGGCCCTGATGCTTCAGACGCGGGGTCTCCGTCGTGCTTCAGTTGAAACATTTGCAATCATCCTATTATTTGGGTAACTGGAATATCCATTTCTCTTGCGGGGCTCAGTAATTGAAAGAAATTGCCTAACACAGAGAGATGATGATGGATAGTAAGCGGTGATTGATTTTGAAATTTGGGCCGTGGCGGGAATTGCGTCGCGCCACAACTTAACTCACAAACACAATGCCTTCTGACGTTTCTGCACTTTTAAGCATTTGCTACCCTTCTTTCACTTCCTTAATATGTGAAAGTCAGTCGTTTGGGGCAGGATCCAAAGAGCCTTGGGGCGGGCAGTGGCCGGAAGGGCGTTGCCGTTGTGTTTCTCTCACAGTTTGTAGGGGGAATTACACTTAAAACTCAGGGATGTTTCGAAAATAAAGGTGAAGAGGGTTAGCCATTGAAGCGGGAGAGGGCATATATACACGTCTTTTAGATGCGTCTGACTTTTGTCCCTGGGATTGGTTGCACTTGGTACTAGGTCAGTGACCGTGAAAGAGCCGTGGTGGCGCAGTGGTTAGAATGCGGTATTGCAGGCTAACTCTGCCAATGGCCAGCAGTTCGATCCTGACCGGCTCAAGGTCGACTCAGCCTTCCATCCTTCCGAAGTTGGCAAAATGAGGTCCCAGATTGTTAGCGGGGGCAATATGCTGACTCTGTAAACTGCTTAGAGAGTGCTGCTAAAGACTGTGAAGCAGTATATAACTCTAAGTGTTATTGCTACAGTAGAGAGTTTTTCTTAGAAAAAATAGCACTATTTTTTTTTTTGGCTAAGACTACAATCCGAGTTCCATAGAATTATGTGGAACCTTTATATGTTTAGCTGTGTTTGTATGGAGGACTTCAGGTGAATCATCAGAGGAATGATCTGATAAGAGAGTAATAATCCCCTTCCCACAGCCTGCCACCCCCTCAAAATGTACCTGTGAGGTTTGGAGATGGGGCAGAGACTAAGGAGAGCAACCAAAATTGAAGAGAAGTTGGATTCCATCACTGTGCCAGATCTCAGGGACTTTGGGGATCTCAGTGGGATATGAGCTCCTTGTGCTTCCTTTACCATGATATGAATCAAGTTGCATGACTGATAACTGTTGACTAATTTCCCCTTAGTTATGGAGACTAAGATGGGCTCATAGCTTGTCTTCAGTCTTGAATGTCTAAAATAAGAAGGTCAGACTGGAATGGGAATGGATTGTAATACTGCATTTAAGGATGAGGAATACCCAATATTTCATGGAAGCAGTGTTGAATACCATTGACATATAAGTTGCACTGAAATGTGAAACAGAAATTGGGAGTTACTTAACACTACAGATTATTTCCTAGTTTGGTGGCAGACAAAATACTTCAGTAGTCTTTTTGAAAAGGGGTAGAACTGCACTCTACCCTTAAGTGGTAGCTTGAATAGTCTACAGCAGGGATGTCCAAACTGGGCAACTTTTAAGACTTGCGGACTTCCAACTCACAGAATTCACCAGCCAGCCAAACCGTTCGGGGAATTCTGGGAGTTGAAGTCCATAGGTTTTAAAGTTGCTGAGGTTAGTTAGATATCCCTGGTCTACAGGTTTGTCTAAGCCCAATCTTTCACTGACGGTTATCTGTGTATTTTTAAGAGAGGGGGTGTGTTACACTTTTAAGACATTTAAATCCTTCAGATGATCTAGTGCATTGCATTTAGTAACCAGGTACCTTCTAAAACCATCATATCTGAAATTCTTTGTATTTCTGAGGGTTCTTATCCACCTGAACCCAAATTCTGAAAAGGGGCTCACAGTCTTTCAATGCTGTATATACAACTATAGCTTCAGTTTGTTCAGATTATCCTAAAAAGGCCTTGATTTTGAAAAATCCCAAATTTGCCTCAGTTAATTTATGTCCCTGGAAGCTTGTCGTATTAAGATCTTCCAATAATATTTTCACCAGTTTTTCTAGACTGTATTTTTTTAAATCCTGAATTCTTTAAAAAAAAAAAGATAAGTATCCGATATATTCTAATATCAAATTGGAATTATAATTACCTGTATATTCTCAATCATTTTATAGGTGAGGATTTTCATGGTATGGAAAATAGGCCTACTTTTTGCAAAACTCCAAACACATTTGACAGAGTAGAAATTGTTTTATAATCAAAACGTCTAGGACAAACTTTGTGGAAATCATAGTCAAAAAATTGCTGATTTAGGTTAGTTAGAAGGCAGCTTTCTTGCAGGAAGTTATTTTATTTTATCAATTTATCCCTCACTTTGCTTAAAAGTGACATTTGGCTGACCAGGTCTTTCTCTGCAGCGGCTTTGTTCCTAATCTATCATAATTTAAAGTGTCACAAAGAGCTGTTTCTGAGCCCTTTCTATTCCAATTTCCCCACCTGAAACTGACTCGTAAGAATGAAAATGGGAGAAAGAATTCAGGTGGAAAAGCAGCTTATGCCAATATATTTTAATAGAAACACTGCTTAAAAATATGGTATAAAAAAACTGTTTGCACTACTACTCAGATTACTCAGGATTGGGGCAATAAAATAGAAATCAACACTGGGAAGGTTTGCTTCCCCAAAATAAAACCAAACTACCTCAAGTAATAAAATTTAAAAAAAAAGTTATAAATCAAATTGTTCAAGAAATACTAATGTATCGTACTGACTGGGCTCAGGAAGATCCATGCCTGTCAACCAGAATCCATTTTCATACTTTCATCATGTGAATGGTGTTTAGAGAAAGAATAAATGTTCTTGCTATTCCGCTTTTTCAACATAGACTGTATAATTTTTTTTATTTTCTTCAGAAAAGTGGAAACCTGCCTTGATATTATATGGATGCTGCTTGCTTGACACCTGCTATATTGGTGTTGTGTGTATCAGGGTCTCCAACCTTGGCAACTTTAAGACTTGTGGACTTCAACTCCCAGAATTCCTCAGCCAGCGTTGCAAGAAATTCTGGGAGTTGAAGTCCACAAGTCTTAAAGTTGCTAAGGTTGGAGACCCTTGCTCTGTATGGGATAACCTTTATTTGCTCATTGTTACTTGCCCCTAATGGAAGGTGTGCAAGGACAGCCACATTGACAAGGCATCTGGGTTGGTGCCGTTTTGGCAGGGGGGCCTCCCCGCCTATTGGCAATAGGGAAGAGAGAGTGAAAGAGGAATGGATATACTTTATAGATGTTTGTCTTTTAGCATAGTTTAACCAGCCTCACACCACGGCAAGACGTTACGCCTCAAACCTCTTACGCAGTACTATACCAATTCATTTCTTCATGCCCTTTAGCAACACACACACACACACACACACACACATATACATTTTAAGTAAATTCCATTTGAATCATGTCAAAATGCCCCTGCGTGTCCAAAACATTTCTTGAAACGGCCTGTTTTAATGAACTTCCTTCCTTGAAGGGAACTGCAGCCGGGACCTAAAATGCTATTTTTAGCTGAAATCTGACAGGCAAAATTGTTTACCATGTGATGATAACAGAGCATTGACCCAATGGTTATTTTTCTGCATTGGGTTGAGTTTCTTCATATCAAGAAAGGAAATTTTGGCTGCGCCCTCCAACTGGGAGGCCGCCTCAATTTGGAGAACCTGGGTTGGATTTTCAAGTTGCATAACCCCGACTCTTGTTTTCGTGGCTTAATGTTTTTATGGACAGTAAGGAAGAAATTTTACACTCATGTAGACTCATATATCCTCCGAATTTTTCATCTCTTGTTGAAATAGTTAGGAAGTTGTATTGGCTGCTTGATTAAACACGCTAGAGCAAGGGCTGCCAAACTCCTGGGCTGTGGGCCGGATGCGTCACGCACTGACCCTGCCCATGCCCAGTTTGGCGAAGGGGGAGGGGGGAATCTCGACATGCCGCAAGTTTGACACCCCTGCACTAGAGGCTTTCATCCATGTCGTAGAAAAGAGCTATGAACAACCTTACCGAACGTTAGCATCACAGATTTTTAAACACAGTAGGAAGTTAATCATATAATACAGACTCTGAGGAGTCGACTGTTAGTGAATGAGTGGGAAATTCATTATGAGCTGCTGGAAAGCGCTATATGGCCTAATACCCAATGTCATCAGCCTGCTAAGAATAGTATAAGATAAATGTTTACAGTTGCTATGCATTTGATTTCCCCTTCCCTCCTTACACTGAGGATTTAACCTGGAGGCTTCGTAGGAATCCCAGACGACTTTCACGAGCAACCAATTTAAATGTAGGGATAATATGCACTGAATTTGCCCTGTGCTTGTAATGAAAGCTTTTAGAAATCCCTAGGCAGCAATGTAAAATTCCTCCGTACTGCTCTCAAATCTAATGAGACGGGGGACATATGAGATTTCAATATATTGAAATTAATGGGAGAGATTTATAGCCCCTCCTTTTTGATGAATTGGGCCAATTAACAAGGGCAGTTGCCTTGTCTGCCTCTCCACCCCGTTGTGCTCCCTCTGATATCCACAGCAAAGATACAAAAGCAATAATGCTCAGATTCGGTTCCACTAATTTGCAAATTATAAAGACAGAGCTCATTGTCTGGAGCATCTGCAGTGTACGGCCACGGTGGTGGTATCAAAACTCCCATCTGTTTTTTGTTTTACCAGAAGTGCCATACACATGCAAAAAAAAACAGATCAAGCTTTGATTGCACTATCTAAGCCAACATCCTGATTTTTTGGATCTTGCCTGCAGACGCCCTTTCCTCATGCAAGCAGTTGTTGGTAAAGGTGGATTGAAAAACGTGTAGTTCAGGTTTTGTTTGGAAGATATTCTAGTGAAATATATTGATAATGCAAGTGATAAATTAAGCACCTCCGTCTTTCAAGATGGGTCTTTGCAATGCAGACTTACGTGGTTTTCATGCTCATTTTAAGCAGACTTGAACTACAGTACTGACTTTTATCCATAACTTAATTTTTCTGCACTTTTTATTTTCCTGGTCTGAGTCAGCAATCAAAGAAAACCAATGAGGAATTCAGTCAGCTGCATTGTACTGTAATTATCTGCTTTCCAGTGCCTTGTTTCTGAACGGTTTGTAGTTACTTTGGGTAACTTCTTAAGCGATTCCCGAGTTGTAGAGCAAAAACACTGAAAGGAGATCAAAAATTAAGATTTCTTCTCCGTATTTAAATTGTATGAAAGCTGCACTTGTATGCTTATAACTCAGTTTTTAGGGAAGAATTGTAGCTTTAGCCCAAGGATTTAACAATATATATATATATATATATATATTAATTTTCAGCTTCTGTTATTAAACTGCAAAGTATTCTTACGGTGAATTGGATTGTCCACAACTGAAAATACTTGTTGATTGTATTTGACAAATATTGGCCTTTGAATTCTATTTCTACACTGAGGGATCGGGGGAATGAAGCTGAAAATGTGATAGCAATGCATCAAGCCATATCCCAAAGATCATTGTGGACAAACGTGGCAAAGCTTCCATTGTGGTTTGTTTAATGACACAGAAGGGGAAGAGCTTTTGGCTGGTACTTTATTTCATGGTACCCACCTCAATAGTTTTGTGCCATAGCACTTTTTGAGCACTTTCCTATAATTTCCCCTATTATTGGCTGTTCAGCAAGGGGAAAAGGAGAAACAATGCAAGTTCGTGGTCTCTTGATATGCACAAAGTCACCTCTTGCCCATCATCTTGGAACATGTGTTGGAGGACAGTTGCTTAAGTCCGCTTAAGAGTTCTTGCAACCTCCACAGAAATGCTGCATGTCCCTCAGTGTTGCTTGCGGAATAGGCTCAGCTATTGTGATGTATTCAAGGGCAGAGGTCTCCAAACTTGGTAGGTTTAAGACTTGTGGACTTCAACTCCCAGAATTCCTCAGCCAGCCATACTGGCTGGGGAACGCTGGGCATTGAAGTCCCATCAGTTTTAAAGGTGCCAACTTTGAAGAGCCCTGTTCAAGGGAATCAGAGCACTAGATGCATTTCTAGTCCTGAATTGTCTAAAGCAGGGGTGTCCAACTTTGGGCACTTTTTAAGACCTGTGGACTTCAATGCCCAGAATTCCCCAGCCAGCCAAATGTTAAAAGTTACCAAGGTTGGACATCTCTGATATAAAGGGTGGTTTTTATGCAGCATCAGGTATGATGGGAGGACAGTCTAGGAAGGCAGCTACCTTTAGACAGTGGCTCCCTCTAAGCAGATTGCAATCCAGAGGAGCCAAATCAAAATCCCAGGAAGGAACTGGAAGCATTTGTGGAAGCAGATGTTGCTTTCTGCTCCTTTGCAAGAAAGAAAGAAAAGAGTGGATGGTACCAAAAATTGTGTCAAATATTGCTTTCAGGTGCCTTCTTTTCTGCAAGAAGTTTGAAGAACCCTTGGAAAGATGGCTTATTGAAAAGAATGACTAATCATTTGCCATCTCTTCCCAACTACACAGAGATTGTAGGGCTGAAACTAGAAAACAGATCTTCCTCCATAATAACAACAGGAGGGAAAGGAGGTTTCATCAAAAGTGGAAATTTGGCCTCAAGAGCACTTAAGTAACAATCATTGAACCAGCTTTAGCTGACCTTATAAGCAGCTACAGAACATCAGCTAACTCTTTTCTATGGCATGGAGTTTGTGGGAATGTATACTGGTAGTCAGGAGGGTCAGTATTAATATTAATAAATTCAACTTGCCCAAGCACCCAGGTGTCCAGGCAATTGAGGTCATGGGAGTCACGATGTCATTGCACAAATGGCTACAAATTTCATCCTTTACACCAATTGTGGTGATGCAACATTTGTGAGATAATACAGTATGCAATGTTGTTACGGCTTGGGCCAAGTGCTTGTGTGCGAAGGCTTGTTGGCTGTGCCTCCTGGGGGTTGAAGTACCTCCAATCTGGTCTTTAAGGTGCTAGGCAGGAAGACGTGGGAGAACTACAAAGAATTATTTTCAGCTACAGTAAACAATGCACAGTAAAAGCTGAAGGATAAGGCAAGGAGGGAAAAAAAGCTTGATTTTGAAAAAAACATTTCCTACATTGCCTTTGAGCAGAGGTCCAAACTTGGCAACTTTAAGACTTGTGGGCTTCAACTCCTACAACATAGCTGGCTGGAGAATTCTGGGAGTTGTAGTCCACAAGTCTTAAAAGTTGCCAAGTTTGGAGACCTCTGCCTTTGAGGATGCTTTGCTGGTTCAAAATGTGTGTGTAGCACATGTTTATCAATATTGTCCTTCATAAGGAAGACACTTGATGAAAAACATTTCACGTGCTTTTTTTAGATGTCAGATTCAATTTTAAAATGCATTAGGTCAGGGCTGTCAAACTCCCGGCCCGCGAGCCAGATGCGTCAAGCCCTGGCCACGCCCATGCCCGGTTTAGCGAAGGGGGAGGGGGAAAAGGTCCCAGTATGTCACGTGACACCACCATGACGACGTGAGTTTGACAACCCCTGCATTGGGTGTTCTAGCCAAAACGAGAAGTCTGTCACTTTTTATGCAAAATTTCTGGAGTGCTTAAATGTTTTAAGTCATTCTGATTCAGACCTCTGGATTCTCATATAATGTTGGGGAGATTTGCACCTTGGGAGATCAGCTGGATGGAAGTGGTGCTGGAAGGACATATTTAAAGAGGAGCCAGATTTTTGTTGTCTGCTTCACCAGAGGAAGTTTAATAACTGAGCTGAAATTCAGATCAACGAACAGGGGTCAGGAGGCAATGGTGAATTATTCTAGCAAAAAAAACCCTGGGATTTATAGAAAAGCAACACTGGACTTTTCTCGTGCATTTTAGAATACAAAACCAACCGTTTATAGTGTTTCTCAAACCTTGAATTGGACCTTCTAATTTCCCTACTCAAAGAATAGAAGCTTGACTAATAAAATAGGTATTTAATGAGTCTGCTGGGAATCTCTTGGTCAACATCTGTGTGTACAGTACTTTAATTTTTTCTGTAAGACTGATGAATGTATGTAAAGAGCAATTTCACTGTGTGATTTTCCCCCCCCTTGTCTTAATGGCCTCAAATAAAGTATTTCTTTAAAAAAAATGGCCTGAGTTTTATGTCCTGTCTCAGGGAAACTCATTAACTGGAGACAAAGTTGGTGAAACGTGTCACTGGCTGCTATGGATTACATTCTGGCACTAAAAAAACTTAAAAGAAGTGTTCTTATTAGTAAAATAAAAAAGGAACAATAACTTCTCTGCATTTTATGTTCTAGTTTTATTGGTGTGGCAGTAGAGGTAGTCCTTGGCTTAACAACAGTTCATTTAGTAACTGTCCAAAGTTATACTGGCACTGAAAAAAGGGACTTAGGACCATTTTTCACACTTAATGACCGTTGCAGCATCTCCATGGTCGCATGATCAAAAGTCAGATGCTTGGTGACTGGTTTGTATGTATGATGGTCAGAGTGTCCCAGGGTCAGGGGTCCCCTTTTGCAAAGCAGCAGCCAAAAAAGCTAATGCGATCCTAAGTTGCATTAAGAGAGGGATACAATCGAGATCAAAGGAGGGACTAATACCACTCTATAAAGCCTTAGTAAGACCACACCTAGAGTACCGCATCCAGTTTTGGTCACCACACTATAAAAAGATGTTGAGACTCTAGAAAAAGTACAGAGAAGTGCAACCAGGATGGTTAGGAGACTGGAGACTAAAACATACGAAGAACGGTTGCAGGAACTGGGCCTGGCTAGTCTAGGAAGAGAAGGACCAGGGGGGACATGATAGCAGTCTTCCAATATTTGAGGGGCTGCCACAGAGGAGGAAGGGTCAAGTTATTTTCTAAAGCCCCTGTAGGCCAGACAAGGAACAATGGATGGAAACTGAACAAGAGATCTAACCTGGGAACGAGAAACTTTCTGACAGAACAATCAACCAATGGAACAGAAGTTGCCCTCGGAAGTTGTGGGAGCGTCATCACTTGAGGCTTTCAAGAAGAGATTGGACTGCCATCTGTCAGAAATGGGGTAGGATCTCCCGCTTGGGCAGGGGTTGGACTAGATGACCTACAAGATCCCTTCCAACTCTGATTATCTGTTATCTGTTAAAGTCAATGGGGAAGCTGGATTCCTAACTTAACAACCGTCTAACTTACTTAACAAATGCAACAGTTCACTTCACAACAGTGGCAAGCAAAGTCGTAAATTGGGGCAAACTCACTTAACAACTGTTCTGCTTAGCAACATAAATTTTGGGCTCAATTGTGACCATAACTCAAGGACTACCTATGTTAATTGCTAAAAGAGGGTAGGAGCAAGGATGTTTGTAGCTCGGGTGTGTCAATCAGAATAGAGCTGGAAGGGACCTTGGGAGCTCATCTAGTCCAACCCCCTGCTGAAGGAGATCTTAATACAATTTCAGACAGGTGACAGTCCAGCCTCTTCTTAAAAGCCTCCAATGATGGAGCACCCACAACTTCTGAAGGCCAAGCTGTTCCACTGGTTAATTGTCCTCAAGATGGCAGCTGTGACCACGTGCTCACAACTCAGCTCAAAGGTGAAAGGCCTGACTGTTCTCGGCCTTGAATATGGAAATACTTTGCGATCACCTTGGGAAATTTTCAATTCCTGCTTGGTTTTAAAAGATCAGCAAAGGCCAACTGACATGCTGCTACGTAGCCAGATGAAAAAGCAAATCCTAAATGCCGATTTAAATTAAGGGCAATTTTTAAGGAAAGCCGTATAAACATCTTGCCCCAATTCAGAGCCCGGTTTGAAAAAACCAACCGAACGCTAAAGAGAATACTCCTTTCCCAGATGACCCTGCCTGAGTGCTGAAAGGCACAAGGTTTATCCGCCTCCTGTGGCAGCGTTCTTGGGAGGGACTTTTGGTTTTGCAACCATGACATGGGTCTTTTTAGCATTTCCTCAATCAGCCTTTTTACATCGGGAAGTGGGAAATAGCCCTGTCCAAAGCTTGCAAAAATGTGGAAAGACTGAGCTGACACCCTATTAATTCCACTGTAAATCTATCATTTCCATGTGGCTAGGACTGAGGCCAGAGTTTTCACCACTGGCCCAACTGAAGAGAGAAGCATTTGCTCTTTGCACCTCCTTGTGCATTAAACATTTGCTAGCACACATTTTGGAAGCAAATTCCATTTATTGCCTTCATATTTTAAGTTGATGGACTGCCTGGCTGTCTCGTGCAGATCCCAGTCGCAAAGATACCGCAGGAACCCTGCATTGTCCAAAAGCCTTACGTTAGCTGAAGGAAGATAGCTCTCAACAGGTCTACGACAACTTGCCACAGCGAACTTACCACGGCCAATTCACCACAGAACAACTCGCTCTAGGACAGTGGTCACCAACTGGTAGGTCAGGGACCACTGGTAGTCCACGAGAAAATTTGGATGGTCCGCAGTGAAATATCTTCCCTCCCAAAGCAATTAATCCAGGCTGCACGGGAAACACAAGGCTGCACTGCCCACATGGCCCGCCCGCCTGCTGGCCTCCACCCTTTGGCCAAGTGCAAACCTTGAGTACTGCCATGTGAGCTGGAACTGGAAGGTAAGACCAATGGCGGGGGAGGGAAATCCGCCCCGTGGTGGCTTGCTGACGTTGGTGGGAAAGTCAGTCCCATATTCCAGAGCTACAGTAGTCACAGGACTGGCCCTTTGGTCATCCTGGAGCAGCTCCCCCAGTCCATGGCAGGCCAGTGCACCCAGGTGGAGGAGCAGCTGCTCCGGGATGACCAAAGGGCCAGTCCAGTGACTACGGCAGCTCTGGAATATGGGACTGACTTTCCCACCAACGTCAGCAATCCACTGTCAGTCAAAATTCATATTAGTGATCCGTGGGATTTAAAATTATGAGTTTGTTGGTCCCTGAGGTCCAAAAGGTTGACGACCCCTGCCCTAGGATAAGAGTTACATTAATATCAAAGAAATAGTCAAAAAGATTCAAAGAAAGGATGCCAAAGGGGGGACCAAAATAAAATGTGAATGACAAAAATTAAAATTATTTTAAAAATTATTTTAAATAATTAACTTGAATTGTCCTGCAGTGAGATGGCCATGGCAAGTTGGCTGAGGCAAGTTGTCCCATTCCATTCTCAACTTCTCCACCGTGTAACATTCATCTTTGATGCTAATAAGAGTGGGTGGTCTGGGGTTAGCTTCTTTGGCTTGCAATGCCCCCCTCCTCCAATTCCCAAGCTTGGGTGGTGCTCGTGGCTCTCCCACTGCATTGTCTCCAAAGATTAACCAGACATCTTGTTACCAACCAACATAATGAAATTTTCAAAAATCCTGCCTTGATTCCTGGGAGCCATGCTGAGGCAGTAAAGCCACAGCGCGGTGAAATAGCTCCTCTACAAAGCTGAGCATGGACAGATATGGTTAGTGCTTGGATCAGACTACTACCATAGAAGATCCCCCCGGCTGAAAGCTAGATTAGGAAGCTGAAAAAAAACATCCCCAAAGAAAACCACAGGGATGTGTCTCGCGGCTGCAGGCATCAAGAGCAACTGAAGAATGAGTTTGCCCTTTTTTTAAAAAAAATTTCAGACGGCCCACCGTGAGCTTGATAATAAGCAACAAGGAAGTAGCAGAAGGTAGTCTATCTTGTTAAGGGAGGAGAATCCACAGAGGGTGGTCAAAAAAGTTCAAGAATGCTGGCGATGAACTTTAATTGCACTGCTGTAGCCGCCATTTTGATTTTTCAGATCCAGATGCAAATCCAGAATGGGGAGTGGTGCATTTAGACATGGAGCTTTTGCCTCACAATCAGGAGGCTGTGAATTTGATCCTAGATAGAGGCAGATATTTCTCTTGACACAATGAAAATACATTTACTGAACAAAACTCCACATTGGCGACAGGAAGGGCCCGCGGGCTAGGCCCTTCTCTGTGGCCGCACCGTCCCTTTGGAATATGCTCCCTGCGGAGATTAGAACCATCCCCAACCTACTTGCTTTCCGCAAAGCCGTTAAGACCTGGCTTTGTCGGAGGGCATGGAATTGAGACCTTTGTTCTTCCCTCTTCTATGTTTGGATGGTATGAATGAGTTTTCGATTTTATATTGTATAGGAAAATGTTTTTATCTTGTTGTACGCCGCCTCGAGTTCCCCGATGGGGGAAGTGAGGTGGGATATTAATTAATTAAATAAATAAATAAATAAATAAATAAACCGGCCATTGAACACCTCTGCTAGCTCCATTCAGTTGCCTAGACTCCACCCCGCAAGGGATTATGGGGTCATTAAAAGGATATGATGATGCAAATCCAGAATGAAAGTTGGAAACTGACCCTTACAGAAGGTAGCAGAGCTGTGGAAGCTGGCCCATATAAATATAAACCAAAAATTGAACTTGTTATCTCTGTATCCCAACCCTTCTAAACAGGGATATCAGGTTTGGCCAGTTTATTTCAGGCCTGTTTTATATTCAAAGCCAGCTCTCCTGGGCGGTTGGTTACAAGGCAGCAGCTTAAATTTTGCAACAAATCAAAACAATATCACGTACTGCAAGAGACACCGTTTTTATTCCAGTGAACCAAAAAAGTATATTCTGCAGTAAAATCAGCCTAGCTTTTCCACAAATTCTTAGAGTCTCCTTTTTTGGAAGATTTTGTGTGTGCTTTTTTTTTCAAATCTTCTTCTATTTCCAAAGGAAATTCGCTGATGTGTGCTTTCACACAGGGGAGGCAAAACCTTTTCGAATAGAAAAGACTGCAGTCCTGAAAAATAAATAGGAAAAAAGGGAAATCAACCCGTGAGATTAACAAACCTTCCTTGCAACAGAGGCATCTTTGGCCTTGAACCTTTTTGCTCTTTGTTGGAACTGTGAGAACCTTGGGCAAGCTATCGCCACATCTAAGATGATTGGTTGGTGCTTTCGTTTTCTAACAACTACTACCTATCTCCTTCTAAAGAAACCAGACTTGGCTGAACAGCTGACCTGAATTCTTCTTCATCCCATGCAATTTGTTCCTCTCCAGTTGGGAATGGAGGAAATGGCCTTAAATCGCTGTTTAGAATAACTCAGGGGTGTCATGCCCTTGTTAGAGTTGGACTCTGAGGGAGAAGAGGAACAGCCAACAGGGAGTGGAGGTGTGGCTCCAGAGATTGTAAAGGAGGCTGGGGAGGGGAAGAGGCCAGCTGGGCAGTCAGAGGAAAAACCAGGCCCATCCCCTCATCATCCTAGGACACACAGGGAGGAACGGAGGAGGAAACAACTTGGCTTACGAGAGAGGAAGCGGCCATGATCCCCCTCATTGGTTGCAGCTGGGGAGAATAGTATGTAAGAGAGACGGTTAAAACACAGCGTTGCCAGAAGCGAAGCGTGTTTTATTTTGGGCTGAAGTTATCTTGGTTGGCGTCCTTCCATCAGACTGTGCCTTGTTATCTCCTTGACGTTGGTAATTACTTATCCTGGTCCATTGTGGAAATTCCTTCATTGTAGTTTGTTTTAGTTTTTTATTTTACCTCTATCTGCTCATTAAGTTCAGACTGTATTGCTTTCTTTTAAAGACTATTTTTGAATAAGTTTTATCTCCAACTGAGAATTATTGAACAGTGGGGCCAAGTTGGAGGCATTAAAGGGCATTTATTTACATTTTGGATTTTGTTACATTTGTGTTACACTCCGGGTCATCACAAGAGGTGTCAAAGTCGATTTCATTGAGGGCCGCATCAGTGTTATGTTTGTCCTAGGGGGAAGGGGGCGGGGAGAGTGAGCGTGGCCAGGTGGGCATGGCCAGCTCAACGTCACTCGTGTCAGAGCACTCTGCCAGAGAAAATGGGCTCCCGAGCTCCGTTTTCAGCTGCGACAGCCTCTGACAATTCTCTGCCAGCAAAAACAGAGTTCATGCGGCTCACCTGGGCTCGGTTTTCACTGGCAGAGGCACCACTGTTGCCTCTGTTTCCAGGGTGGCCCCATGGGCCAGTTCTAAGTACCCCATGGGCCGCATCTGGCCCCCGGGCCTTGAGTTTGACACCTCTGGCATAGCTGGTGAAAAACACCATTCCACTTTTTGACCAAACACCTCATAGTGAGCAATAGGTCTGTTTAATGATTGCCACCAAAAGAAAAAGGTCGTAAAATTGGGTCAGTCCTATGATCACCCCCTTTACGACCGTCATGACTTCTGACCATACTGGGCAGGCTCCATTTTGGTCGTAGGTTAAGGACTCCCTGTACAAATCTCTCTAGCTAGCCTTAATATTATTTGGTTGCCACAGGCCCAAAGAATGTACAGTTGGTCCTCGACTTACAACAACTTCATTTAGTGATCGTTCGAAGTTACAACGGCACTGGAAAAAAGCGACTTACAACCATTTCTCACACTTACAACCATTGCAGCATCCCCCTGGTCGCGTGATCAAAATTCAAGTATCTTGGCAACTGGTTTCATATTTATGACGGTCGCAACGTTCCGGGGCCACGTCATCCCCTTCTGCAACCTTCTGACAAGCAACGTCAATGGGGAAGTCAGATTTGCTTAACAACCAGGTGACTAACTTAACTGTTGTGGCCCCGCCTCGTGAGCCTGTGCTGACAGAGGAAGAGGACCTGGATGATGAAGAAGAGGAGGAACGGGCAATGCCTTCCTCACCAGGGCCTTCCTCCCCAGGATCTTCCTCCCTGGCAAGGTCTCCCTCCCCAGGACCTTCCTCCCTGGCAAGGCCTCCCTCCCCAGGACCTTCCTCCCTGGCAAGGCCCCCCTCCCCAGGACCTTCCTCCCTGGCAATGCCTCAGGTTTCTTCAGAAAGCCAAGAGGAACAGCCTGAGAGACGCGTATCAATGACCCGCGGCGAGAGGGAGGAGGAGGGTTCCTGGCTTGATCCCAGGCAACGTCGGAGGGAGAAACGTCAGCAGCAACGTAGGGGGTGTGGGAGGGCCAGAGATTGAGCTGGACCACACCCCACCAAGTATAAAGGTGGGTGTGCCTACGTTGCAAACTCTGTGCGTGACAAAGTGTGAAATTAAGCCGAGGATTCCGTCTGTGTGCCTGATTTAGTTTCTGGACTTTGAGAATAAATCAGGTCTTCTGTGAGTACTTCATTCCTTGTTAGTTCTGAATTTGGCAGTGAGAGCCTGGGTGACTGCCAACACTCTTATCGGGAGAGATAACTTGGATTTTGGAGACAGGCCAGCGTGACTCTCTGTGCTAGCATTGCTGCCAAGTTCCTTACCTTCTGGGGAAGGGAAGGGGAGACAGAACACTTAACTATGGCAATGATTCACTTAACACAGCGGCAAGGAAAGTCGTAAAACGGGGCAAAACTCACTCCACAAAATGTTCTGCTTAGCAACCTAAATGTTGGGCTCCATTAAGGTCATAAGTCAAGGATTCCCTGTCCCTTCAATTCCAGATGCAAGCCCCAACCAGTTGTCATGACACTTCCCTGACTAACTTTTAGTTTCCTCCTTTTTGAGAAAGGGAGATGAGGAAAGAAACGGCGCATGAATCATGCTCCTGACCACATCCTGGCCCCACAATATGTGGGTTGAATGGAAATGTGGGAGGAAAAAAATGTTTGCACAATTTGGGGAAAATCACTCCTCTCTGACAGGCCTCACAGCAGGTCAGAGTTTCTCGCTCTTTCCGATCACATCTGATGCAATCTATTCATGCTCACAGCAACTTGTGCAGTTCTTCTTGACAAGAGACACGAAAGCAAGACTCGGCATGAAAGGACCATCCTGAGAGGATCCGGACTTTTTCCGAAGTGGCCTGCCGTAGAAACAGTGATCAGAAATCTGCTTTGGGCCAGTGAAGGTGTCCTCCACGCCCGGCAAGCGGAATCCACCACAGCTCTTGCCCTGGTGGGAATAAAACTTCTCCTTAATTCATCCTTAATTCTTTGGGAGAAATGAACAGTGTAGGACAGTGATGGCTAACCTTTCCACGTTGCGTGCTGAGAGTGTGTGCGTGTGCACGCGTGCGCTCACATGCCTGCACCCATGATGCAATGCGCACGTAAAAAAAACCCCAAAACAATGTAAAAAAAACCCCAAAAACAATGTCGGCTGGCCTTCTCTGTGGGGGCGCCCACTTTGTGGAACCAGCTTCCCCTGGAGCTACGATTGGCCCCTGACCTCCGTCCGCTCCTTCCGCCGCGGCCTAAAGACTTGGTTATTCGAACAAACCGGCCTGGACTGAGGGGTGGGGGGGTTTAGTTTTAAATGTCGTGTTGATTGGGTTTTGAAGACTGTATATGGTCTAATTAGTTTAATTATCTTTTAATTCTTTTAACTTTTCTATTGGGTGTTTTTATGTGAGCCGCCCTGCGTCCCTTGGGAGATAGGGCGGCATATAAGACCAATAAATAAATAAATAAAACCCCCTGCCCCCTGCAACCCCCTGCACATGAATCTTACGCCTCTGTGCATGAGCACACGACCTCCCTGCACATGCCCTGCCCCCTGCACACACGCATGCGTCTCCTGCGCGGCCATCTCCCCCACACATGCACGGCAGATACCCGACAATCAGTTGGCGGGCGGGTGGCATGCGTGCGTGTGCAGTAAGGCTCTTACAGGCGACCTCTCGCGTGCCGGCAGATGTGGCTCTCTGTGCCACTTCCGGCATGAGTGCCATAGGTGCACCATCACAGGTGTAGGAGATCAAAGAATTCCTCATACCTTCACAATCTACCACTTTTGGGAACTCAGGAGAGGCAAAAAGAACTTTAAACTCCTTATCTACCCATCCACCTATTTACACCTCCATCTATCCCACCTCTGTTTCTATAAGGCCCGGATTTCTCCAGCCACGGAGAGTCCACCCTGTTCCCTCAGAATGGAACAGAACGAAGTGAGAAAAGCATTTAATGCCACCCACTCTGATTCTCTCTTTTTTTCCCCCGCTCCTGGAGCCTTCAGTTTCTTCTGAAAAAAGTTGGACCAACATTCACAAAATAACTGGATTTAGGGAAAGCAGAGGGGCTCTGAGGGGCATAGCAACTGAGCCAGACCATCGGATCTCGTCTCCTGCGCCTGGCCAGCCAAAGGAGTTGAGGCACACCCTGCATGGTGAGTGGCTGGGACGGAGGTGTGTGTGTGTATTGGTGTGGGAGGATGGGTGTAATCCTTTAGCTACGCTCCAGAGCCAGGCGTTATTACATTCTGTTATATTCACAGCGTAACATTCACTTCTATAATAAGCTTGGCTGTGCCTCAATTCCTCACTGGCACTTCGTCAGTAGTTTCTTCATTTCTATCCATGCTTTTTCTAACTTGCTAACTTTTAAGGTGCATCGACTTCCGCTCCCTGAATTCTTGCAATGGCCAAGTTTGGAAAAATGCTGGTTTAAGTACAGAGGTGACTACAACTAAAGATGTGAATTAAGATGTTTTTTTTTTTAAATTCACAGTTATATGCCTCCCTTCTCCGGGAGACTCAGGGTGGCTTACAATCCTTGGAGCACAACCCAGTGTGCTCAGCAATAGCCTTCCTTCCATTGTATATGCCTGCTTATTACTAAGCAGCATTTTTACAACGTCAGCTAATTGCCCCCAACAATCTTGGGTCCTCAATTTACCTACCCCGGGAGGATGGAAGGCTGAGTCAACCTGGAGCCTGGTGGGATTCAACTCTGCAGTAATTGCAGGCAGCTGGAGCTAAGTGCTAGGCGTTTAACAGCCTGCACCACCAAGGCTCCTTGGTGTTGTCTGGATTACAGAGGGAGATTCACACGGTGGACTTACAATGGCAATGTCGTCCTAAAACTGCAATCAGGGACAACTATTTAAAAAGCCTCAATGACTGCACTGCCGAAAATCGGGGGGGGGGGGTGTCCCTGAATCTGGGGACATCCAATAAGTCTAGAGAGCAGCACAAATGTCGCTGGTTCAAAATAAATCTCTCCTCCTGATAAGAACACTCTACCTGGGCTGCACCAACCCGCACGGCCACTAGAGGGCACCAAAGCAATTTTTCCAGATCTCTTTTTCTCTCCAGCTTTTCTATACAAGGCAGTCCTTGACTTATAACCACAATGGAGCCCAACGTTTTCTGTTGGTAAGGGAGACATTGGTGAAGTTGAGTTTTGAACCCATTTTACGACCTTTCTTGCCACGATTGTTATGTGCATCAGTACCGTTGATAAGTTAGCAACCCTGTTATTAAATTAATCTGGCTTCCCCATTGGCGTTGCTTGTCAGAAGGTCACAAAAGGGGGATCAGGTGATCAGAGGACACAGTGATGTCATCGGTGGTGGGATTCAAACTTTTTTTACTACAGGTTCTGTGGGCGTGGCTTGGTGGGCGTGGCTTGGTGGGACGGATACTGCAAAATCTTCATTCCCTCCCCACTAACCTGCTTTCCAGCTCCGTTTTCCTACCCAGGGCAACCAAAGAAGACCCAGCCAATCAGCTGGGACTCAGGAGGCAGAGAATGGATGGAGGCAGGGCCAGTCAGAGATGGTATTTGCTGGTTTTCCAAACTACTCAAAATTTCCGCTACCGGTTCTCCAGAATTGGTCAGAACCTGCTGAATACCACCTCTGATGGTCATAAATCCAAGCCAGCTGGCAAGCATTTGAACTTTGATCCCACAACCGTGGGGATGCTGCAGTGGTCATAACTCTGAAAAAAACAGTCACAAGTCACTTTTTTCAGTGCTGTTGCAACTTCGAAGGGTCACTAAACGAACTGCTGTAAGCCGAGGACTACGCTGGTACATTCTGGTTGCTGAGTGCCCAAACTTAGAACCTGTAACTGTAGGGACGCTGCAACTTGTCGTAAGGGTGAGGAGTGATCATGAGCAGTGTTGGGATTCCGAACCGGGGTAACAACCAGTTTGATGAGCACGCGCTTCGCAGGGGCCGGTGGGCAAGGCCAACTAATCGCCGGAACTAACCAGTTCACCTGAACCGGTCTGAACCGGCTGAATCCCACCCTTGATCGTAAGTCCATTTTTTTTCCAGTGCCAGCCAGTGGTGGGATTCAAAAGGTTTTACCACCTGTTTGGTGGCCGTGGCTTGGTGGGCACGGTTTGCACGCATCCACACACTTTGTGTGGGTGCGCGCACCAAACGTGCACTTTGCGCAAGTGCAGAGGTGTTCGACGCACCTCCTGCAAGCCTGCACTCTCCCAGTCGCTTCAGCAGCTGCCGCGCAGCACTCTGCTGTGCCGTGCAGAGCAGCTGTGCTTCAAAAGAGCCTTGGTGGTGCAGACTGTTAAATGCCTAGCACTTAAGTTCCAGCTGCCTGCAATTAGTGCAGGCTCGAATCCCACCAGGCTCAAGGTTGACTCAGCCTTCCATCCTCTTGGGGTAGGTAAATTGAGGACCCAAGATTGTTGGGGGCAATAAGCTGACTTTGTAAAAATGCCGCTTAGTAATAAGCAGGCATATACAATGGAATGAAGGCTATTGCTGAGCACATTGGGTTGTGCTCCAAAATTGTAAGCCGCCCTGAGTCTTCAGAGAAGGGCGGCATATAAATGTAATTTTTTAAAAAAGCAGGATATAAAGGTTAGTATAGGAGCCCGGGCGGGTGGATGGGCCCAACAGCAGAGCGGTGGAGAGAACTGGTTCAGTCTCCACTGCTCATGGCTGCTACCGGCTCAGCAGAACCGGGCCGAACCGATAGAATACCACCACTGGTGCCAGCGTAACTTTGAACGGTCACTGAATGAATGGTTGCTAAGTCAAGGAGTCCTTGTCGTGAAGGAGGGTAGCTGAAAG
This sequence comes from Naja naja, assembly GCA_009733165.1. Lineage (NCBI taxonomy): Eukaryota > Metazoa > Chordata > Lepidosauria > Squamata > Elapidae > Naja > Naja naja. The sequence goes on along the minus strand of CM019159.1, from coordinate 12,001,004 downwards.
TCATTTTGACCATCGAATACCCATTGCCCGGTGCACGCCCACAGACAGGGCCTCCTTGGGTTACTTTCGGCCAAACAATGTCGGCTGGCGGTCCCTAGGGGTAGGGCCTTCTCTGTGGGGGCGCCCACTTTGTGGAACCAGCTTCCCCTGGAGCTACGATTGGCCCCCGACCTCTGCTCCTTCCGCCGCGGCCTAAAGACTTGGTTATTCGAACAATCCGGCCTGGACTGAGGGGGGTGGGGTTTAGTTTTAAATATCTTGTGATGGGGTTTTAATCCTATTTGGTCGACTTGTATTTAATAATCTTTTAATTTCTTTTAACTTTTGTATTGGGTGTTTTTATGTGAGCCGCCCTGAGTCCCTAGGGAGATAGGGCGGCATATAAGACCAATAAATAAATAATAAATAATGACAATCATCTACTCCTTTAAAAATAACGGAGGCCTTGAATCCCCTCTCTGGAATGACGTTTTGGAATTCAGAAAAGCTGGCTGCCTATCTCTCATGCCAGCAGGTCACCGATGGAAGACAAACCACAGCGTCAGGCATGCAACGGCATCACATGATACTTACCGGACCAACACACACCCGCTTGTGACACAGACTACACTGCGCTCCAAGGATAAGGAATCTGTCCTTGTCTGGGGTGAACGGGTCCTTCATAACATAACAGTCTTCCAGGAGGCTGTAAAAAAAAACCAACAACTACAATTGCAACTGAACCACACAGATGCTTCCCAGCTGCATCATGGGCTCTAAGCAAAGCAGTGGTGGGATTCAAATTGTTTCACCACCGGTTCGGTGGGCGTGGCTTGGTGCGGGCGTACTTCACGCACATGTGGGCGCAGAAGGTTTTGCTACTGACCTTCTCCTGCAATCCTGCACTCTGTGTGTTCGACAGCCAACGCGCAGCAATCCGCTGTGTCGCGCGATGCGGCTGAGCTTCAAAAGCAGGAAGTAAAGGCCAGTATAGAGCCAGGGTGGGAGACCGGGTCTAGCAGCTGCTGGTTCACACGAACTGGGCCGAACCGGTAGAATACCACCCCTGAAGCAAAGCCTCTCTGAGCTCCGAGATCAGCAGCTTCCAATTTCAAAAATAAAAGGAGGGTGATATGCCAAGAAACTCATAATTGTCCCTTTCAGAAAACCAGCTCCCTTTTATTTATTTATTTATTTTTGCAATGGATTTGCTCTCCGAACACAAAAAGTGATTGATTTCTTGGTGTACAGAGCAGTGGCAAGTTGAAGAGGTGTGGACTTCAACTCCCAGAACCTCCCAGCCAGCACAGCTTTGACCCTTCCTGGGGAAAACCGCTGTCTGCATCTGGGCTTTGGGCAGCACATGGGGAGGGGAGATAGTCCAGAAAGTTATATATATATATATATATATATTTGAGTTTGATTTGTGTGTTTGTCCTTAATATTAACTAGATTGATCAGGTGGGTTTAAATCAGGGGTGGGAAAACTATGGCCCTTTTATGATCTGTGAACTTCAACTCCCAGAATTCCTGAGCTGGCAGTGGCAACCCAGACTCTGAGAAAGGAATGGGCAAGAATGATCCAGAAAAGCTGCTGCTGCTTTGCCCATTCTCCCCTCTGCTGCTGTCCCTTTGGTGCAAATAGGACCCCTGGCGATCAGCTGTGTGGCTTCTCCAAAAAACAGGTCCTGAGTGGTGAGAAAAGATGGGCAGGGCCATCTACTTACGTGACTGAGTAGGGGTTGGGAGGTTTATGTCCATAGTAGCTGTAGGGGGCTGTTAATCCACACAGCTCACATTCAAAGGTGTGCTTTTTCGATTCCATCCGGGCGCTATTATGGGGAGTGGGAAAACAAAAAACTACTTATTTATTTATTTATTTATTTATTTAATTAATTAATTAATTAATTAAACTTATATGCTGCCCAACTCCCAAAGGACTCGGCTGCTCACAGCAAAAAAAAACCACAACGAATTACATTATAAAAAATTTAAAAACAATTTAAAAAACAGCAAACAACAGAAAGGCCAGATCTCGCTAGATCTCAGTCGTGAGATCAACAGCCCCAGGCCTGCCGGAAAAGCCAGGTTTTGACTGCTTTGCGGAAGGTCAGTAGGGTGGAGGCAGTCCGGACCTCGGGAGGCAGCTGGTTCCAGAGAGCCGGAGCAGCCACAGAGAAGGCCCTCTCCCGCGGGCCCGCCAGCTGGCATTGTTTAGCTGACGGAACCTGGAGGAGACCAACTCTGTGGGATCTTACCAGTCGCAGGGAGACGCAGGGTAGGAGACAATTCTGGAGATAACTTGGTCCTGAGCCATATAGGGCTTTATAGGTAATGACCAACACCTTCAATTGCACCCAGAGACTAATAGGAAGCCAGTGCAGCTCGTGGAGAATTGGTGATATGTGGGTGTATCTCAGGACACCCACAACAGCTCGCGCAGCTGCGTTCTGGACCAACTGCAGTCTCTGAATGCTCTTCAAGGGTAGCCCCATGTAAAGTTGATCATGTTACAGAGGGAACCAATTATGCGCAAATACAGTTAGTAAAATAGAGAAAGAATGTAATAGAGTAATGTAAGTGCTTCTTTATGTATGCACCATCAAATCTATATATATAAAAGCAAAATACCACTCATACATCATCACAAAATCTCCAGAACCGTAATGCCTACAAACTTGAAATTTGGCACGTATGTTCCTCTTGACTTCTAGGTGCTCACTAAGAAAGGATTTTTCGAAATGACCATCAGAGCATTAGTATTTCCTATATTATTATTAACATGCTGTTCTGACCCAAGCTTCGTTCAAATTAAGAAAACACACACAGTGTGTAAAAGCAAACCTTTTTTAAGGCGACGCTGGGAATTATTTGCATTCCCAGCCAAAACTCATTAAACACAATTGTCTGAGATAAGAGCACGCCTTTCGGGGTTGCAAAAGGCTGCCAAGAAACAGACATCCACTTAATTAGAAGATAAACCGACAGAAGTTCCAGCAAAGACAAACCAGAGTCCAAAGGGCTTCAATGTAGAATCAGAATCTAATGGACTTCTTTGTTTCCTGCAAAGAGGACATCACCGAGGGCTGGCTTTTATCCCTTATGGAAGGGCCAATCACCTCCCAGCCTTACTCCCATTGTTCATCCCAGGGAAGTGCACCACACTGTCTTTGTACAGTAGAATGCAGCAACCGCCAAGCACTTCTGAACGGCTGCCCTGCTAGAAACACGGGCAGGTGCAGGAGAACATCAGGAGTTGAGCTGAAGGCTGTGCAAGTTTCACCTGGGGCTCGCTAGTCTCAGCCAGCACCACCTACCGACTTGGGCTGATCTCAAAAAGCTAAGCAGGTCTGGGTTTAGCATCTGTAGGAGAGGAACGGGTAGAGCCATGGGGCAGAGTTAAGCACGTCATCATTTCAGTTAAGAGTCATTACTTTCCCACAAACAGGTGAAGTCCAGCCCCACCTGAATTCCATTGATCTTTCTCTGGTGCCAATTTAGTATTAAAACTTTAATTCAAGGGTGTCACACTCGATTTCATTGAGGGCCGCATAAGGGTTGTTTGAACTTGGGGGCCGGGGTGGGCGTGGCCAGCTCGACGTCACTCATGTCGGGGATGCCTGTGGTGGCCCAAGAGCTTTGCCACTAAAAATGGGCTCCCGAGCTCCATTTTCAGCTGCAACGACCTCCTGCAATCCTCTGCCAGTGAAAACAGAGCTCGCGGCCCTCCTGAGCTCCTTTTTTTGCTGGCAGAGGTACCACAGGCCCGTCCTTTGCTGTTATCAGGGCTGCCCTGTGGGCCAGATCTAAGTACGCCACGGGCTGGGCTGGATCCGGCCCCTGAGCCTTCCGTTTGACACCCCTGGACTAGATTAATGTCAGATGCAAAGGATCAGGACCGTATCTTAAACTGTAGCTCAACAAGGATTTATTGCTCAAGCCTTACACAGACAAGAATCTAGCCGACTCAAGTTCAGTACTAAGCTGGAGCCAGATAAGGCTCAACGGAATTCAAGAGGAGTTGAACTTGGACCATTTGTGGCAATGTAACGATTCTAAGCTGATGCCTGTTCTTCTCTATAGCATCTTGGATGGAAGATATTAAGACATCTTAAGACCACGAATATTTTGGAAGAAGACATGTCTTGCCACTGTGCTATCTGAAAGAAAACTTCATAGACATGGCCATGAAGTCACCAATCACCCCATGCTACACCTGATCTTTGTAGAAGAGCCTGAGCAAAGATGGAACAAGCCAGGTTTGTGGTTTGAAAGCAAGTACAATGGTGATTATAGGAGAAAGGGGGAGAAAACATCTAGGGCAGTGTTTCTCAACTTTGGCAACCTGAAGATATATGGACTTCATAGCTGGCTGGGGGATTCTGGGAGTTGAAGTCCACCCACCTCCAACAGCCATGGTTAAGAACACTGATCTAGAGATTAAGAGGCATAACGTATCTTATTTGTTTAATTATATTCACCTAATCTTAGCTCCAATAAAGCAGAGCCTTGAGGGGGTTCTCATATTCTTTTATTAATTCTTAAACCTGAAGGGTAGGGGAGCGACGTTTGTATTACGGCTGACATGTAATGGCTTGACTATGGCTCCAGGTAAATGGATAACATACAGTATGAGGTTTTAAATTATGGATTTTTTAAAGAACTCCTCTGCAGTATCACATTTCTCTCACTGATAAAGCTGGCACAAATTATTTTGTTTGGAGTTTCTGTTTTTTTAATACAGTGGAAAGTCCTCCAACTACATTAGCACAGTAGAACAAGATGTGTGACAGCTAACCTGTGCAATCTTCTGTGGTATCTGAGGAAGATTTCCACAAACAGCTAACCATGTTTGGTATGGAGGCTAAGGAGGTTTTATAGAGAAAACCGCTCACTGCTGAATTCATCCAACAAAGTCAAGTGCCCTTGAAGATGATCTGTATTAAGTAATCTGTTCCCCAGCTTGATGGTTCCTTCTCTTCTGTGTTGGGAGAAACGAAAGTCTATGTTTTTCTAGGTGTGGAATGCTGTTGCTTCACAAATCAGGTTTACAAGCATTCTTCACCCTTGGATATGTGGGGGGGAAATCAATATACAACTACAGCAGGTATCTCCAACCTTGGCAACTTTAACCAGCAGGACTTCAGCTCCCAGAATTCCCCAGCCAGTTGAAGTCCTCCAGGCTTAAAGTTGCTAAGGGTGGAGACCCCTGATCTACAGGACAAAGCTGGCTTGGTCTAGTAATTAAAATATTGGACTGGAAACTAGGAAACCATGAATTCTAGTCCTAGTTAGATGGCTTTTAATGGTCTGATGTCTAAGAGACTCATGAGGATCCCCAGAGAACTAAACAAGCTGTTTTTAGCTGGAAGCAATGTTTCTCAACCTTCATAACTTTAAGATGTGTGGACTTCAACACCCACAAATGTTGGCTGTGGAGTTGAAGTCCGTGAATGCTGGCTGGGAAATTCTGGGAGTTGAAGTCCATACATTGGTTTAAAGCAGGGGGGTCTTCAAACTTGACAGCTTTAAGACTTGTGGACTTCAACTCCCAGAATTCCTCCTCCAGTCATGTTAGCTCAGGAATTCTGGGAGTTGGAGTCCACAAGTCTTAAACTTGCAAGTTTGAAGACCCTTGGTTTAAAGCAGGGGTCCCCAAACTTGGCAACTTTAAGACTAGCGGACTTCAACTCCCAGAATTCTCCAGCCAGCATAGTTGCCAAGTTTGGAGACCTCTGGTTTAAAGAACCACAGAAATAAAATGAATCAGGGGAAGGGACTTTCTGCAGCAGCTCAGTTCCTCCTGAGTGAATTGTTTCTGTGGTTTTTAGGAGCTTAAGTAATTGAGCTATGATTAAGGGCAGACAAGCCTCGACACACGATGCACTCTCTGTCAGAGAGGATTTCCACTGGCACACCTTTTATTTAATCTTCCCAAATTATACTCCTACCAGCACTTACAGGATTTTCCTCAGCAGAGTATTCTTTCATTATTCATTATTAAGGGCAACTAGTGGAAATATGAATACCAGTATTTTCTGGATCATAAGGAAGCATTCTGCTCATGCCAGGGGCAAGCTTCCCTTACTACAGAAACTCAGTTTCAGACATTCCACAAACCTTGAGTTACATGGGTTATCAAGGCATGAAAATGTGCAGGTAAGGGGAACCAACTTCCAGCAGAGGTAGTGGGTCAATCATCAGTAACTGAGTTTAAGCAGACTTGGGATAAACATATGTCCAACATCTGACAAAAAAACCACTCCTCAAAGGACAGACTCAATGGATCAAAGGTGTCAAACCTGTGGCGTCACGTTGCCATCATGTGATGTATCGTAAGTCTTTTTACCCTTCACTCAACCGGGGGTGGCCGTGGCCAACGCGTGATGCATGGGCCACAAGTTTGACATCCCTGCAATGGACCATTAGCTTTTTTTCTGCCTTCAGTTATCTGTTTTTATGTTCTATGTTTATGGAGCCGGTGAGGATTGTCTTACCTCCAGAAATAACTTCACCACACAAAACTCAATGATCTGTGAAAATAAACAGAGCATCACGGTTTATCCTTTGCACTTGTGCAACATCAAACCATGAATGTAGGCTTCAACACAAGCAATGGGATGTCATTTTACCTAAATTAGACCCAAATTCCAGAGATCACTGACAGAATTTGGTCACTAATTAAATGTTAAAGCCACTTCGGCGTGAAAGGCAGACGTACATATTTCCCAGGACAATATTCATGCGGCCATTGAGACATGGACGTGTGCAAGATATCCAAAAAATCAAGATGGTAGCCACAACCTTGCGACCTTGATTTTCACTATGCAATTCACCAACTGCATGGATGGTTGGCAAGATACCCAGTCAATATCGTATACGCCCAGTCTCATGATTTCAGGTCCCAGCAGATTAAAAAAAAAACCAAATGGATTATTTTGAAAAAATAATTGAAAATGAGTAAATCTTTGGAGCATTCTTTAAAAAGTTGAGCCGCCATAGGAAATTTACAAAGGGAAAGACAATCTATGGAAACTTACTAAGATCCTTTTGCCTCCTAACTGATTCCAGTATCAGACCCACAAAAAAAGTAACCTACTGGATGGAAATCAGGGAAGATAAAGTCCAGCTCATCTAGACAGCCCCAGATGGAAGTGGGGTCTCTAAACAGCTTTTTCCCAACCTTAGCAACTTTAAGATGGGTGAACTACAACTCCCAGAATTCCCCAGTTAGCAGCCCACATCTCTTTAAGTTGCTAATGTTGAAAAACACATGCACACACAGAGACAGAGACAGAGACCACGAGAGAGATATTCACAAACTCCATTTGAATGAATCTTAACATGGCCCCCCTCCAAACAAGGGAAGCAGCATCCTAACCAGTTTCAAAACTAAGCAGGGTCAGAGATGATTCGCATTGGGATGAGAGACCAACAGGAATTCCTGCAAATTTGAGAAACCATAACCTTTTTATCTATCTATCTATCTATCTATCTATCTATCTATCTATCTATCATCTATCTATCTATAATTTTTGTTTTTGAGAAAGCATACCCTATTGCTGTCAACAGAACAATATGGAGCAGAGGAATGCTGGGTCAAGTTTGAGATAAGTTTTTTTGTCCTGAACATACACTCCTGCTAGAAACAAGGCATTTTCGCGAGACCTCTTGCAAAAGCTCATTTACTTCCACATCTCCATTGAAAAGCTGTTCCTTTTCCACCCTCCGCCCACTTCCAATTTGCAGCAGTCTGAGTTTTTTTTTTCTCCAATAAAACTCCCAAGACTGGCCCTTCCTTGCTGGTACACAGAACTGAAATCCTGTCTTCTGCCCCCCGCACTCAAAACCACTTTCCCCTTTTAATGTGCTGGCTGATTGGCTGGCAGGACAGAAGGTGATTTCAAGGAAACGGACTCAAATAGTCAAAACGGTGTAAAATTGCTTTCAAAATCCATTTAAGGGGGGGGCATGAATCGAGGAAAAAGAACGAAGCAGCGGATTTTGAGCATTTAAGAGTACAAAGAGTAGAGGGTGGGTGAAGATGAGGTACTCAAAAGATAAAAAAAGGGTTTATAGAAACCAGCAAGTTAACTGCTATCTCTAAACATGCTGGACTTGCAGGAAGGGCATCTGGCCAGTAAACACTCAGCTCCATTCAGTTACTCTGACCCCACCCCTATGTAAGGAATTACGGGGTCATTAAAAGACAAATATAAATATAAATGTATGTATGTATGTATGTTGACTATAGCAAGGCTGCTTGCTTTATGCACAAAAATGGAAGGACATTTCGATCCCCACAATGGGCGGACAGAAAATGGACAAATGAAACTTTTGATTTTGGGTTTTACTAATTAGATAGGTTTAGAAATAGCTAGTTTATACTATGATGCAAAGAGTAAAAAGTTGAGGTTTGATGTTAATGCTTTTTTCTCCAGCACCAGAGGGAGTTGGAAGTCAATGCCTTTTTTCTCTTTCTCTTTTCTACACTTCTCCTTTCCCCTTTCCCTCCCTTATTTTTCCTCCTATTTGTTTCCCTATTTTTGCCTTTTATATTATAAACTAACAAAAACTGTAAATTTTGGGAATCGTGATAAAAAAGTTAAGTTTGCAACAAATCGTCACATTTATAACCTTCGGCAGGTCTGCAAAGCAAAGCTGAAGGGGGGATCATAAGCACAGTAGCTGTTTCATTTAGCAACTACTTCGCTTAACCAAGTTGCAAGTGCCAATTGCAATGGCCAAACATGTGAATGGCTGAGAAATATTCTTGCTCATCTGTGGGTGCTGCTGCCATCTAGAGGACAAACTCAGAATTGTTGAGTGTGTATCGGATCCTTGGCAAGAGAACATCAATCAGCAAAGGGAGACAAAAACCAGGCTAGAAATGCTGGATCTCAAAATGGAAAGGCAGCTTGTTTTTAGAGATTATGCAAATAGTTTAGATAGACTAACCCCTGAGATCAGGCTGGCCCCTTCCCTGGAGGCTTTGAAAAAGGTTATTAAAAAAGGAGTCGCCCCACCAAAAAAAATTTATCTATACGTTGGTCTTTTCCCTTCTACTTTGGTTTTTGCAGTTGAGGTTTTTGCAGTTGAGACTTACTGTCTGAACTCTGTCGTTGCTTTTATCATATGGGCCTTGGTGGCTCAGGCTGTTAAATGCCTGCACTTAAGATCCAGCTGTCTACAATTACTGTAGGCTCGCATCCCACCAGGCTCAAGGTTGACTCAGCCTTCCATCCTCTTGGGGTAGGTAAATTGAGGTAAAGTTGAGAAACACTAGTCTAAATACAGCAGAAAGAAGGGCCCTCTGGGAAGGCAAGACAAGAAGCGATGGATGGAAGCTAATTAAAGAGAAAAGCAAGCTAGAACTCAGGAGAAATTTCCTAGCAGTGAGAACAATAAACCAGTGGAACAACTTGCCTCCAGAAGTTGTGGGTGCTTCATCACTGGAGGTTTTAAGAAGAGACTGGATAGCCATTTGTCTGAAATGGTATAGACTCTCCTGCTTGAGCAGGGGGTTAGGCTAGATGACCTCCAAGGTCCCTTCCAACTCGGTTTATTCTGCTCTATAAGTCTATGAGACTTAATAGTTTCGCTTCTTAAAAACTGAGCCTGAGAAGAGGCACATCAAATAGATTGCGACAGGGAAATTCTACATTGGCGAGGCCACCACCAACTAGGCCCTGCTAAGGTGCAGGGCAGTTTCTCCATCCAAGCCAGGGCACGCAAAAGCCTTTAGTAAGTTTGTCCTTTTCTCCAGTGACTTCTGTGGTGGTGAGAAGGCATCTTCCCAAGTACTGATATATGTGCCACAGGCATGCTATTATCCTAAGTAGGTAGATCAACACACCTCTCTTAGATGGCTGCCTTTATGACTTTGCAGTCCTTCTGCCAGGTGCAGTTTGGATTTTTAAAGAAGTATATATTTAACTAGCTCCATACCTGTGCTTCACTATGAAACTATGTAATCGGGCTTAGGTTCTGGAGAGGAAAATAAGGGAGGTGGGAGAATTGTGCCTCTGCCTACCAGCATCCATTGGTATTCATCTGGCTAGCGTCATGTCAGTGTGTGAAAGAGTTGAGGGCTGCTTGGAAACTGAAACATGGAAACTGAAACAGTATTTGCTGTGTGAGCAAGGAGACAGCAAGGAGCTTGCGCATGGCTTAGTTCAACTGTTCTGTACTAAAGTTGCTTGGTGCTGTGAAACTGAAACTCCTCTACTTGTGGTTTGCATTTGGAAGAGATTTCTTTTCAGGTGGGGAGGGACATACGTGCCAAATTTCAAGTTTGTACGGTTTTACGGTTCTGGAGATTTTGTGATGAGGCGTGAGTGGTATTTCGCTTTTATATGTATAAATTACTTTTATAAAAGACTCCTATGTCCTGTAATTGTACTTGCTTATTTATGTGATGATGATGATGGGATATAAATCTGATTAATGAATTTGTCTGAATGGGGGGGGCACCTAAAACCCAATGTGGAGAAAAGCAACACTGACTTTGAGATGGAGGAGAGACAAGGGAGTGGTTTCTGACCGCAAAGGAAGTCCGAAGAGGGGGGGAAATAGCCTGTGGACAGCCCCATCTTGACTTTGGGGTCCCTAGAAAGAGGCAAGGGAGGGTTTGGTCAGCAGTTCCATCTGCAAAAGAGAGCCAAGGAAGGAAGAGCAAAAGCCTCCAGGAAGGACCCTCACCTCAGTGCAACTGGACTGCCCTTTGTCAGAAATGGCGTAGGATCTGCTTCAGGGGGGCGGGGCTGGACTAGATGACCTACAAGGTCCCTTCCAACTCTGTTAATCTGCCTGTTTAAAACAACTTCGCTTGGCGGGCTATGAAATTGCAGACCCGCCCACCGTCCCCTCCCCTCCCAAGAGGGCAATGCCCAGCTTCATCTATTTCAAGGCTGCTGCTCTTTCCTTTTTCTCCTCCTCCTCGAGAGTAAATCCCGCCCGGGAGGCCAGCATGATAAAACCACCTGCTTTTCGGCGGCAGGAAGCAACCGAGTCCCGCTGCGTTGCAGCAGGGCCCTGCATGCCCGGATTCACGCTGCCCTGCATTTTCCTTACTAAGGGACCCGGGTCCCCGCTTTCGCTGCCTTCACCGGAACGTACCTTTTAAGTTCACACGTGAAACTCGCGCGTGAGGATCAGCTCCCAAGAGTGGGGGGGGGGGTTGAAGGAGGGGCGGGGCTCTCGAGCAGCTTCTTCCTGTTTCCTAGCCACGCCCACGGCAGTGACGTTGCACGTTCGGCTGCGTTGCCCCGCCCCTCCTTAAAGGAGACAGAGAGGTGATGGCGATGATTCTTATTCAACAGAATAACGGAGTTGGAAGGAACCTTGGAGGTCTTCTACTCTAACCCCTTGCTCAAGCAGGAGACCCCATACCATTTCAGACAGGTGGCTGTCCAGTGTGATAATGATGCCCAATTAAGCGGACTCGCTGGAAGGAAATCCTCTGCAAATCAATCATTTTGGTTTCTGAATGAATTCAGGGGATAAGGCAAGACTCCTGCCTACCCAGCCAAGGGCCCCTTGTCCACCTGCTGAGGCTCCCCGAGGAAGCAGCATCGGCCTGGGGCAGGGTTCAACCTGCAGAGGTTACATCGGATGGAAGACCATCAGGTAATCCCAGGACAGGATTGAGTGAGTGGGGAAGCACTGGGAACTTGGAAAAGAATTGATGAAGTGGAGTGTGACGAGCTACGTCCATTGTGCTGGCAAAAAGATTTGTAGGGTGGTATCAGCATGTGAGAAAAGGACATTTTTTATTGTTTGTGTGCATGCACACACACACACTCACACACACGGTCATAAGTGTGCAAACAGTCATGTGTCATTTTTTTCAGTGTCGTTGAAACTTCAAGTGGTCGCTAAATGAAGAGCACTATCTGTACACACCTGTGCACACACACTTGCGCACTCTGATTATTTATCATTTATTATCCAACTTGCAGACACCCCTAATGGATGCCAATACTTTATTGTGCCAATTCCTAAGGCAGAACATGGGGTAGCAGCTTTGAAAATGTTAAGGATGAAAACAGGACAATGCAAAAAAGACTTAAAATATTCTTTAATCTTGAAGGTGATCATTCTTTGGCAGTTTAAGAGACTCTAATGTTTATGAGATTCCCTCCGAAACCTTTTAAAAAAAGGATCAATATTTCTTGCTTTAATTTGACTTTTAAGTTTCGATTCTTCCTGTCTAAGAAAGATGCTTGAGACAGTTCAGCCACTGGCTTCCATGGGAAATTTCAACTAATGCTGTCCTTTGAAAAATTAAGGAATAAAGAAAAGAGCTTGCATTAAAAAAAAGCGTGCTCTGAAATAAATACAGAGGTTTTAAAATAGTTACATAAAAGTCTTTGTTTCTCCATAGCCAAGATGATAAAGTCCGGCAGGCATGAAAATGGAAGAAATTAGGGTAAGGTGTATTCATATTTTTCCTCACAGTTGGCTGTATGTATGCTTGCCAGTAATTAAAGAATAATTATTCCAGAAAATTGTGTCGTGAATAAGCAAAGAGAGTCTAGGCTGAAGAGATTTTAGGAAAAAAGGATTTTAGAAATTTGAGTCCTGCTTTGAGCAACTCATTTGTCCTCACTTCTTTTTTCCACTCAAATGACAAGATACACCATTTTCTTCCCATTTATTTTCCGGGCTTTGAGTCCAAGGTGATGCATGTTTTTGCGCTCAGGAAGCCCAAAAAGGACCCGATTAAAAAGTTCCGTGTCTGTCGTCGATACCTTCGTGAAGGTAATTAGAGCCCATATTCGGCGGATTTTATGGAAGAGAAAATTAACCACCTCGGCTTCGTCGGAAGGCTCTTCGTAAACCGGCTGCTTCATGTCCTCGTAGGCTGACATAATCACTGCTTGGAATAAATTGATCAAAACGCAAATCATCACCATCATGAAGGAGGCCAGGAAAAGCCCTCCCAGAGCACGGTTGGATCTGAAGGCCGTGTCTTTAAAGGCTGAAACACAGTAGGAGAAAACGGTCTGTGCTGAATGGGTCATCATATTGTAGTTCCATTCGTACTGGCCAAAGACAAGGTAGCCAAAAGCCATGTAGACGAAGAAATAGACTGCCACCACTAAGGCCATGGAGCAGATACCTGGCAGGGCGGCCAAAATGGACCTCTGGGCCAGGCGCACGTCGTAAAAGAAACGAGAGTACCTGAGAGTTTTCAGGACGATCAGAAAGGCCAAAAACCCTAGAGTGATCCTCAAAGTTTTATCGACAAAAGAAACTTTATGGAAGGGGATGTATTGGTTCGGTTGATGGAGATAAAGCTCCATGAGGCTGGAAGCCAGTTTGAATTTGAACGCAAGTTGCAGGAGGAAAAAAAAACACACTGCCTTGATGCCAAAGTTAATTAAATTGGAAACATTTTTTAGGTAGCTGAGTCTCTGTTGCTCCACTACGCAAAACTCGTCGATGATGTAAAAAACTAGCATGTAGCCCACCAGGATGAAAATAAACTTTTCCCTTCGGTCCAGCTGCTTGAAAATGGGGAGTTTATAGGAGTGGATCCACAAAGTTGTGTTAATAGGGCCTAAGTGAGAAATTTCAAAGATCACCGATATGCTGCAAAATAAGTTCGTATCAAAGTTAAAAGTTGTCATCTCGACGATTAGTGCCCAAGTATTTTCATCGAGCCAGCTGTTTTCTTCCAAAGATGCCATTCTTTTAATTGATTCAGAAAGAGTCTCCTTGGGATAAAAATTGAATGTATATCCTCCTGCTTTGTACACATTTCGCTCTCCGTAGGAATTGTATCTCCAGGGGTCTTGGACTTTGTGATAAGTGAAGCCTGTGAAATTGCCCAAATGATTCACCACAGATTCATTAACTGGGTTTTTCCATGACCCGAGATAGTTCTTATGATCTTCTTCATCGACACCATATTTGTGAAGACAATGGCTTTTACTAATCACAAATTTATTTACAAAACTGTGCGGATAGAAGCATTCTTTTTCACGATGCTGTGCTCTTATCTGCCGCATTTTGGGTAAACCCAGGATTTGGGACCAGGTGTCTGGGAGAAAGGTTGGCTTCAGGGGGTTGTGAATCAATTGCAAAAAGACCTCTCTCAACCAGAGATAAATCTCCTTTATTTTACCGACTTCAAAAAGCTCCTTCGACAATTTTGAGTTCATATCTTGATTGTAGTAAAAACTCGTGGTGTTTTCCATGGAGTAGGCAATGTTCAAAATAAGGATTAAAAAGACAAAGTGGCATAGGACATCCTTCAGGAACACAAAGGCTTGATGTCGGATCTTCTCCCTTTTCTTAAAAATGGTGATCTCGTCTTCTTCCAAAGGCTGATATTGCTTGCTGCCTCTCATTCTTACAAGATCGTAATGCAGTTCTCGCATGTCGTCAGCATTCATACTGGGTTCATTCAGTTTAATCTCTAGGAAACTTTCTTTGATTGACCATGGAATGTTTTTGCAAGAATTGGGATGAAGCGATTTTAGGGCTGAAAAAAAAAGGATGTTCAGGGTTTGAAGGAAGACCATACTGACAAGGAGTGAGATGGCCGAGGCTGCCAGCCACTCTAAAGAGGTTTTATAGTCCTGAGATGCGCCATATAATATGATAGAAAAAGAGGATGAGGCAGAAATAACCAAGACCAGAATCCACGAAGCATACTTGTTCCACCAAGATATGATCTGGGGCCTTTTGAAGAAAAGCATCCTGGGAGTATTCAGTGGCCTCGTTTGGTGGTCTGCCTCCTTCTCCATGGAATTATTGTTAAAATTGATGTTGGTATAGCCAACTTGCGAAGCCTCTTCCTCTGTTGAAATGATATTGGCATCCCCCTCTGGAATCGTGCAGTTGTATCGGGTTTTTGCTCTCTGCCGCCACCTAGCATTTTTATGTTCTGCCAGGTTTGGGGGATTGGAAGCAGCAGCAAAGCTGCTGTCTGGAAAACCAGGCCCTGGGGATTTCGAAGCAGTTTCTAGAAGGTAACATTTCTGCAAGAGTTCTTTCCAGTTCCTCAGATTTCCAGTCGTTAAATTGGAACATACTTTTTGCTTTGTTTCAGTGGCCTTCTCGTCAGAGTGCTCCTTCTGCGAATATTTGAACAGAACGGTTATAATCATCTGCAAAGGGATCGAAATGAAAGCACTCTGAATGCCGATGATTAGAAACCTCAGATACTGCAGTTGTCCTGGATACACCTGCTGATCCACGTCAACCTTGAAGAACAACATGTTGATTAGCAGGATGCAGAAGAGAGTGGCTAAGCAACAAGACAGCCTCTGAAGTCTGTTGAAAGATCCAGTGCACACGTGGGCAAAAGGGGAGAACCATAAGTGGTTGTCTGCAAGGTCCTTGGAAAAGCTGATGAGGAAAAAATCCATTTTGTTTAAAGCGGCCAGTGGCTGGACCACAACAAACACCCTCTCAATCAGGCCATTGTCCTTATCCAGAGCAAGCCATTTTTGGCATATGAACATCCAAGACTGTTTGGTGTACATATTTTCCACCTTGACTCTACTCAGGAACCAGTTAGGGGAAGAGCCGGCATTATCATGCCAAGCTTGAAGGCAATAAATATCTCCCAGGTCATTCTTAGTGGTCAGGAGGAAGGTATTGATGGACCCACGGAGGAAAGGCACATGTTCAGGGTGGCTCAAGCGATGGACATCACTGACTGCTTGGTCCCCGATCAATTGGATGAAAACAGTGGCTGTTGTTCCTGCCCCAATGCGGCTTCCTGTATAGACGGTGACCAAGTAGCAAACTTTATCAAAGGGATCGTTGTCAGGCAAGACAATGGCGTGGGCTCGGCTTTCTACATCAACCTTATCTTTTCTCATTGCCCAAATAGCCAACAGGATATAGATAAGAAAAATGAAAACGACGGTCAAGATTATCACTGGGTTTTTCTGGATGTGAGCCAACTGGATCTTTCTCATCTCTGCTGGATCCGGATGGACGGTTACCTTCCCTGCTAAAAATGTGACATTTCCCATGGAGGTTCCTCTTGTTGGTCGGTCAACAGCCCTTGCAGTGCGTCTTTTACCTGCACAGATGCAGTGTAGCTTTCGCCATGTAGTCTGAGGTCCAAGATGACACTTACCTTGTCTCCAAAGTGTTTGGGCATCATCCAGATACAAGCAGTCCGCTGTAAACAGCGTGAGGCCAAGTCCCTGCGAGTTGTGGTCCCCCAGAAAGTGGTCATATTGGAAAACAATGGAAATGTTTTGTTTTTCAGCTTTGCTACCTTGGAATATGAATTTTAGTAAGGTCTGTGAAAGGCAAAAAATGTAAGGCATCTGAAATAGACAATCATTCCCTGTGGAATTCTTAGTCTTCGAGATCACTGGCTTATTGTGGGAAACATTAAAAATAGCTAAGGGAGGATGACTAAGCTTGAGACCCACATATATAAAAACCTGGAAAGTGAGCTTTAGTTTTGTCACTATCTGGATTAAGATGTCTTTGGAGTTTCTACAGACTTCGAAACTGAATCCTCCGGATGCTTCAGGAAAGTTTTGGCTGCGTTCCACTGTCATCTCAAATACAGCTGCTTTTTCCTCATTTCTGGTCAGGATCATTTCAGCCACATCAGGCACGATTTCAATCACATCGCCATTAGATTTAATTCCTGCCATTTTGAACCCTGCCACCCTGGTGCTTATGTTGTCCGAAGAGGGCAACCAGAAAAATGGATTCTTGTCAAAGTCATAAAGTACCGTAGATATTACTACATCATTGGGCAACTGGTCATATTCCACCTGCTTCATTTTGGGATAGAAACGTTTTTGGCAGTCTCTTCTCTTAGCAAAAGGTTCAGAAATATCCCGCTTTTCTTCTTTCCTTAACGTGATGGTCCAGTCATCAGCTCCTACGATGGTTGCATGTTCTCCTGGGACTTTGCCTTCTAAAAGGAGGTCTACTAACATTTCAGTGACAGACATGATTTCCTCAGCCATGATTCTATGGCTTTGTGGGTTTTTTAACATAGAAGCTTTCAGGATATTGGATAACCCCGCAAGAATAGCAGTTCCAAGATCATAGATTTCCTTAGAACCTCCATTTTCTCTGTTATGTCTTCTCAACCCATCAGTCACGTCCTTGAGCTTTTGGACTACAAGAAGCTGTGATTTCCTGTTGATTTCCCCAATTTCTTGGGTTATCTGCAAAATACTTGAGATCACGTGACTTGCCTCCATGATATTTGTTGTTGGAATCCCAGCCAAATGGTTTAAAAGAATTTCACGCAGTTTGGTCTTTGAGGAGTGAAGCCTTGGAAGCCCTTCTAGGTCATTTAAAGCAGAAGCCACCATGTGGACAAAATATCCCGCACTAAAATAATTTCCACTGTTGAGAAAATATGGGATGGGAGCCGATGTTCCACCAGTTAAGCTATGCAATTCCTTTAAGACAGCCTCTGGTTCCTTGGCTTTCAGTGGGCTGTGCACTGTGGTGGGTAGTGTAATTTGGGAATAAGCACCAAGATCGTCATATATTTGGACATGTAAGTTCAAGAGATATTGCTTAGAAGGTACACCAACGGGTAAAAAAGATGGCGGACTTTTGGATTGATCACCAAAATAGACAATGGTGCCCAAGGTACTGTTTCTTCTAATAGACATTTCCCTTGAATCTAATGCCACTTTGACCTTATAGGTAAGAGGCAAATGTTGATCTCTAAAACCACTACAGTGCACAGAGAATTTTGTTAGAAAAGCTATTCCTGTGGGAGGGTTAAGGCGGCACTTTCCAAGTGCTGGAGGTATATTTACAACAAATCGATATTTATAGTGCAGTGGTTCATGTCCCTCCAGGCTCACTTTTAATTCAAGTCTAAAGTCTTCTGCCATATGCATCAAACTCAATGGTTTCATACAGAGGTATGGATTAGTTCTCCCTGTTGAAGTTCTGGAGGCCCAGTCAAACTGGAGCTCAGAGAAGTTTCCTGAAAAAAGTGACCAGTGAAACTGAGGCTTATTAAACCTTTGGCAATTTAGGCATTTGCCAAAAAGGCAAAATCTTTCTGTGGGAATCACGGACCTTCCACAGTTCTCAATGCAGGTGACGTTTAATGCTAGCCAAGCATCAGGCTGCACCTGGACCCGTTGCCTAGCCTGATCCTGCCTCCTTCCTTTATGAACCACTAGAAGAAAATAATACGTGGCATTTTCTTGAAGTGTTCTAGGTAGAACGGTTTGCACTGGCTCTGAAGAAGCAGTCCATTTCAAGTCTGCCTGATCTGGACGACACTTCCCAGTCTCGCTCAAAGTCATGGAAATATAGTCTGCTTTTCGTTTGGAGCAGTACCAAGTGAAGGTGAGGCCTTCAAAAGGTTGTGGGGCATCTGGATCAGAAGAGGCAGATCCATTCAGAATCCATCGGTCGGAATATCCAACCGTCTGCAAATCACCTCCAGCAATGACTGCCCAAAGTCTGTTGGGCCTAATCCTGACAAACACAGAATCGGAGTCCTCTACTTTCTCTAAAGTGTCCATTGTGATTAATGTTATGGTCAAATTGAATAAATACAAGCCTTCATCTAGGCTATCAGCAGGAATGTTTAAGATTAAAAGATCTTTTTTCCCAACTCCAGGAGGGTTCAAAGGTTTTGACCAGTTGGGACCAGTCTTCATATCTGGAACTTTATAGATTCTCCAAATTATATGTGTTTGCTTTGGTTCTGGACAATTCACCTCAACATGAGCTGAGAGGATGAATGATACCTTTTTACTGTAGCTTAAAACAGGATTAGTATAATGAGACTCCTGGATTTTTACTTTTTTAAGGAAACAAAGTCTTTGAAGGCAATCCACTGTGGACTTCAGGGCCTTTGAAGTAAAAGTACTGACTTTGGTTTCTAAAATGATACGTATTTGGCCGATTTGTGTGCAGTTGACTTGCTCTATGAAGCCTGCATATAAAGCAGGGTTAAAAGGAAGATCAGATATAAAACGGGCAGCGTTTTTGACACGATCTCTGTAACTGTAAGTAGCATTCCAGAGAAGATCTTCCTTCTCTACACCCAAACATTGTAGGTTGAAGGTCCACTTGTGCTGGAGTAACGGGTTCTGCAGTGGAATAAACCAAGCAATATAGACTGAACTTGGCACAAATGAAGGGCCACTGTTGAAAATGTGAATTTCTACATCTTTCTCTGAATAAGACTGCAAACGGACTCCTTTTCTGTTAAGATACAGATGGAGGCTGAACCTGTACCAGCACCGGTAGACAGATTCAATGGTGATCAAGTAAGAGAGACTTTGCTGTTGGTAAAAAAGGTAGTAAGTGCTGGAAGGAATGTGCAAGTCACTAGAAGAACCTTTGATAAGATAGGAGATACCCTGTCTGCCGGTAAAAAAATGGGTGCCTGCCTTGTTTTTCCATGTGTTGACAATAAGATAAGCCAGAGGCTGATTCCTAGTCCTAAGACTTAATATGGCACCTGAGAAATCTAATGCCCCACTCAAATCCTCAGATTCTCCTTCTTCAAGAACCAAAGAGAAACGAGCCACAACTTTGTTCCTGAAAGATGGTGGACTAGGAGCAATGGAGTAATTGTTCCGTAAAGCATATGGATTGTATGTGGTAGACCAGAACCGTCTGCTATGAGCATCCACCAGGCTATAGGTCTTTCGTTGGGACTTGGCTGAGGAGACATTCCAGAATAGATGGATAGTCCTATGAGGAATGCGGAATAATGTGGAATGGGCACTGTAAAGATGTAATATGATGGGTTCCACCTGCATGTCCAAAGTAGACTTGACTGAAGGACCTTGCTTGACATGGAAGGAAGGAAGGCACAGCCCTTGGTGGGTGTAGTGCACCATCTGACAATGCCAGAAATAGGAGAAGCACCTGTGAGGCAGCCAACCATCACAGTAGTGGTTGCATAGTGAAGAATATGGATGATGGCTGGTGGGAAGGAAAATGGCTGGAGGGCCACCCCATCTATAAATGCAATGGTGGCACCATCTTGTTTTATCAAGGCATGCCCAGCAGCTTAGCCACATTTGTTTCCAGTCATGTTTGGGGAATGTGGATGGCCAGAGCAGGAACAGAGAGACATCTTGGCGATGCAACTTAATTCTCAGATGTTGGTGAAGTTGACTAGGCACACTGCAGGAACAGGAGACACCCTGGATTGTGATACGGGTGGAGGTTGGAGAAGGATGGAAGTCCCGTTCTTCAAAGACTAGTTCCAGAAGCATGCTGTGCCTCAGAATGGATCTCCAAACCCAACGATGCTGGAGAGAAAGCCCATCTCTCAACAGTTTCCAAGTTCTTGAAAGAAGCTCTACAACTCTGAATGAACCATCCTCACAGTTAATGTTCCATGCGGACGAGGTCTGGGGTTTCCCTTCTTCCAGCCCATAGGTGTGGTTAGATGTCACCAGTGATGGAGGCAGGCATAAAGAAAGGGGCATGATGACTGCCCATGGGAAACAAACCCTGAACATGAAGAAGAAATGCATCTGGATAGGTTTGGATCAAACAGCCTTAACTGCTGTAGATGGAATGACTGTGGGGATTCTAGAACTTGGCAACTGGGCAACCTCTGTTGGAGTTCTGTTAGGTTATAATTTTGACCACCCTTCCATGCTCTTATGTCAGTGTTTCTCAACCTTGGCCACTTTAAGATGTGTGGACTTAAAAGTGCTGGCTGGAGAATTCTGGGAGTTGAAGTCCACATATCTTACAGTGACCAAGGTGGAGAAACACTGCTCTAAGGGGCAGGAATTCCTCAGGACCCGGGGCAGAATTTTTCCCAATGTGCTGAGAAAGAGTCATAAGAATTTTTTATTGTTGAAATTATTATCATCCAGATCAAGATCATCATCATGTGCTTTATGTCAGTCAGCTAGATTATGATGATACTTTAAGTTCTTAAATTTGATACTCACTGGCTGAAGGTTGGCTCAGCCTTCCATCCTTCTGAGGTGGGTAAAATTAGGACCCAGATTGTTGGGGGCAATAGACTGACTACAGAGTTTACAAACTGCTTAAAGAGGGTGTTGTGGGCTGCCGGCAGCTGACGAAGCTGGCAGCAGAGTCGGACAGTAGTGAGGAAATTGGGGAGGAACCTGGGCCAGCCTTGGAGGCTGAGGAGGGCTCAGATGAGGGCTCTGCATCGGAGGCAGGGATGGGGCCAGGGCAGGCTGGCAGTCATCAGCTGCCTTCAGACTCAGACAGCTGTGAGGCAGGGAAGTTTCTGGAACTGGTTTCCAGCCTGTGCATGCACAGGGCTACCAGAAGACAAGAACAACTGAGAAAGCAGGATTGACTCAGGAATAAGGCCACACCTCAGAGATGATTGGCCCCTCCCATAGGACATAAAAGAGGAGCGAACAGGAGGTGAGCTTTTGCAGGAAGCAATTAGGTTCTCTGGTCGATTCAAGTTTTGAAAAGTTGTATTGGACTCTGTGTCAAGTTTGGTCTTGCCCTGCGTTTGGCAGCATTCCAAGTGCGATATGGTGGGTGTTTATAAACATTCCCCTGAAAGACTATTTGTGAAACCTTGCAGGCTGAGAAAGATTGTGATTTACAATCTTGGGAATAAAAGAGGTTTTGCCGGGACTAAGATTGTGTTTTATGCTTTCTAAGGAAGCCTAGGCCAGGACAGAGGGCTATAAAGCACTGTGAAGCGATGTATAAGTCTAAGTGCTAAATGCTATTGCTATTCCAAATTGAAGAGGGGGGTAGAAATCGAACTGAATTAGAAACATTCCAGAAAGGTATAACAAGGACAGGCAATGTTAATATCAATCAAAGACTAACTGAACAAAACTGCGGTATTTATTGAGATAAACAGGGAAGTTTTAACACAGAGAAATGCTTATAAGTGACTGATTAAAAAAGAACATTCACTTCACTACTTTTCATATGTCATATAACAAGTGCAAAACAAAGTGGCAATCCTAAAAAAAGTATCCTAAAATAAGAAGCTGTGGATAAAGAAAAGAAAGATAGGAACCAGGAGGAAAAAGTTCAAGATTTCAGTAAGGAAATACCCCAACTGCATAGCATTTCTAGGAATCTAATCCCACAAAAGATAAAAACATCTGGGGGTATTAGTAGGACAGGGGATCAAAAGCCTAAGTGAGAAGCTGTGAGTTGAAGCTTCACTTTTCTTTTACATACCTCACAGGCAGGAAGTACATTAAAAGGGGCCAGGTGTCAATCAGATAGTCACAGCCACCATCTTGAATTTCTTGATCCCTATATCTCCCCTCTCCCCTGCAGCCCCTCCCCCTTGCAAACATTTCTACTCTCTGGGTATCCAATGTTTCTGAACATTCTATAGGACAGGGGTCCCCAAACGTGGCATCTTTAAGACATGTGGACTTCAACTCCCAGAATTCCTCAGCTATCCTGGCTGAGGAATTCTGGGAGTTGAAGTCCACAAGTCTTAAAGATGCCAAGTTTGGAGACCTCTGATACAGGGCATCGTGTGGTGGTGTCTTGGTTCTCTATAGCAGCTGATCTTGATGTGGAGAACTTTCCACCACTGTGTTGGCCTTCCAAAAGGGGTAGAGCATGGATTGTGAAGGACCTAGTGACTAAAAATGTACTTGGGTTTTCTTGTTTCTGCATTGTAAACCTTCTTGTGGTTTTTTTCTGCTTAGCACAATGTGTTTGGATGAGTTGGTCAGATCATAGTTACTGCCTGAAGTCCTCGTTCTGGACAGATTTTGAGCAAGCTGAATATCTCCCCACAAAGGACTTCACCCCTAACCTCTGTCATTCAGTCTTTGTACTGATGGAAATCAGTTTGTTCACTAGCCCAGAGCTAGGAACTCAACTGCTACAGGGCTTCCAGAATAACACATAATGGTGATTTTAAATCAAAGCAGCGGAAGACTATCTGGGATAGTAAAAGATGATTTGGGAATTCAGAATGATCCAAGGGAATAGCCCAAGGAAATAAGTTAACACATGCTTCTGATTGTGTTCCTCAAATAACAACATAAAGTCTTTCATTCCTTCTCAAGTGTTTTCTCAAGGGCAGTTTTCTACGTTTCTTAAATTTCCCATACAGTACACTGTTAAAAACATCGGTCTCTGCTGCTGTGTAGGTACCAGTGCTGGCAAAATACCACATTCTGTACAACTTCTGGAGTATAAAATACATGACCTCTGCTTCATTGGAAGGCTCATTGTAAACAACTTCCTTCATGTCCACGTGAGCTGACATGATGATGACTTGACTTAAATTGACAAAAATGCAGATCATCACCAAAAGAAAGGATCCTAAAAAAAGACCCCCTAGAAATTTGTCAGACAAAAATTCAGTGTTCTTAAATGCTAAGGCACAATAAGACAACACTGTCGTGAAGGAATACATCATGCTACGGAAATTCCATTCATGTTGGCCAAATCCCACATATCCAAGTGCCATATATGCATTGAAAAATATGCCACCCATTACGATTATATTGATGATACCAGGGAGGGCTGATCTGAGGGATTTTTGGGCTAAGCGTAAATCAAACAGAAATCTGACATAGCGATACGTTTTCAGAACCAGGAAAAAAAGCAAAATCCCCAGGACACCTCTGACTGTCTCGTCGAATTGGGAAGCCGTATGGAATGGAATAAACTCTTCGGAATGGAGTAAGTAAAATTGCACCAAGTCAGAAGAAAGCTTGAATTTGCACAAAAGCATCACCAGAAAGAGGACGCAAGCTGTCTTTATCCCAAAGTTGATCAGGTTGGTCGCAAGGGTAAAATATCTCAGTCGCTCTCGGTACACCATGCGACATTCATCAGCAATATAAATAATGAGGAAGTATATCGTTAGACAAAAGAAGAAAATCTGGCTCATGCTTTGATGTGTGAAAAACGGGAGCTTGTAAGAATGCAGAGAGATGCTGGCATTTACAGGGCCAAGTAAAGAAAGTTCAAAAATAACAGAAATGCTACAGAACATATGCTCATCAACATTAAAAGTTGTTAGTTCTAAAATCACTGCCCACGTCTTGTTGTCAATCCAGCTTTTAGTTTCCAAAGCTTCCAACCTTTTCACTGAATTCACTTGTGGTTTTTCGGGGGAAAAATAAAAAGTATATCCCCTGGAAGGATATTCATTTAATCGTCCCTCGGTGATGTAGTCCCAATGGGTACTACTTGGCTCATAACTGAAGCCTAAAAATTCAGCATGCTTCTTGGGAACTGAGGTGTCAGTAGGAGTTGACCACGAGCCCATGTAGTTAGTTTGATCTTCCTGGCTAAATCCATATTTGTTCTTGCAGTGAACATCATGCAGCAAAAATATGTTTTTCACTTCATGGGGAAGTACACACCTGTCTGCAGATTTCCTTCTTATTTGCCTCATTCTGGGCAATCCCAGGATTTTGGACCAGGTGTTCGTAAGATAGCTTGGGTGATCGGGATTGTGTATCAGTGGCAGAAACTTATTGTTTACCCATCTGTAAACATCCTGTGCTGTATTCAAATTGGGCAAATTAGGAGAAAATTTCCTAGACATGGCTCGATTGTAAAAGAAGGCAGTAGTAACGTCGATTGGGTGTGAGATTGTGAAAATTAAAGCCAAGAAGATAAAATGGCAGATCATGTCTTTTACATACTTGTAAGCTAAATATTGGATCATCTGCTTCTTTTGCAAAGCTGTAACGTCTTCCTCTTTGATGGGTTGGTATTTCTTGGAAGCTCTCAGTTCAACCAGGTCGTCGTGCAACTTCACCATCTCGTCAGCTTCCATCGTTCTTGGTTTGTATGTCATATCTTGATAGCTTTGCCATGGGATGTCTGCACAGTATTTTGCCAAACAGATATTCCAGCCAGAGAAAATAACGATTTGTAAGGTCTCAAAGAAGCTCACGTGGAGACAGAATGATATCAGAGCGGCTAGTAGCCATTCGGCGGATGTTTTGTCATCAAAAGACAGGCCAATGAATGTGATGAAAAATGATGCCACCCCAGATACGAGGAAGACGAAGTACCATGCACTGTAAGACAAGCATCTGTCCCATTGCAATTTCTGAGTTTTGCTCAAAGTTGCTTTCTTGTCTGTTGCATAATTGTTACTAAAATTGATATCTGCGGCTGAAAACTGCTGTGATTTTATCTCTGAAAGTTGGGTACCTGCGTTAGGAGAGCTTTCAGGTGTGCAGGTGAAGGTTTCCTTTCCCTGGCCCTCGGTAATGTTACACTGGGAAGAAGACCCCTTCATGGAGTATTTAAACAAGCTCACTGCAACCCATTCCACAGGAATGGAGATGAGAGCACTGAGAATACCGGCTGATATGGATTTCAAATACTGCAGTTCTAGGAGAAAAACCTGTTCTTCTTTCTTACTGTTGAAGATGATTGTGTTGACCAGCAGAGAGGTCAAAAATATTGCTAAGCAGCAGGAGAGCCTCTGGAATCTGTTCCAAGAGCTGTCAAGGCTGCGAACAAAGATAGAGAACCAGAGGTGGTCTTGGACCCAGTGATAGCTAAACATTATCAACACATAATCAATCCTGCTGATGGGGACTTCTGGATCAGTGACCTCAAAAGTCCATTCTATTTGGTAGTTATGCCTGCCAAGGGCCAACCATTTTCTACACAGAAACAGCCACGACTTGTTTGTGTCTACATTGAGGACTTTGATTCGACTCAAGTACCAGTTAGGCCCGAAGCCACAATAATTGTGCCAGATGTGGATAGAGAAGAGGTCTCCCAAATCTTCCTTGGTAGTTAGCATAAAAGTATCGATGCTGGTGTTCTGAAGGATCTCTGGAAATGATGGGTGCTTTAAGACATGCACATCACTCAATCCATTTTGGCCAATCAGCTCAATGAAGACATCTGCTTTGGTCCCTGCACTTGGGCGGCTCCCGGTATAGATGGTCACTAGGTATCTCATGGTGTGAAAGGGGTCATTATCTGGCAAATCTATAATCTGCTCTTCAATATCAGTTCTATCTTTTCTTCTCACCCAGACAGCCAAGGAAATGTAGATTAGGAAAACAGCAAGCACAATCAACCCCGGGACAGGATTCTGTCCCGTTGCTTCTAAAAGGAACGCTTTCATGTCAACTTGATTGGGAAATAGTAGTAACTTCCCAGCCAAAAATCGGATTCCGGGTTCTGAAGCCCCTCTTGAAACAGATCTAGTTGATTTTGTGCTCTGTTTTTTTGCTTTGCAGACACAGTGGATTTTTGACCAGCTGGTTTGAGATCCAAGGCTGCAGGTTTCTTCTTTCCATGGATCCTGAATACCTTCAAGGGCCAAACAGCCTGCTCCAAAGACAGCGATGCGCAGAGACTTTGCAGTTTGGTCTCTCACAATAGGGTGTGACTGCAAAACAATAGAAAGGTTGAGCGTGTCTACCTCCCTGTTATAGGCTGAAGACGAAAGCAATGTCTTTGGAAGGCAAAGGAGATATGGAACTTTGAGAGCACATCCAGCAATAATTGTATTCTTTTGGATGACTGTTGGAGGGCTTAAATGAGAAGCATTATATAAAACTAAGGGGGGATGGCTCAGATTGACACCTAGGTAGATAAATACCTGGAAAGTAACTTTCACTTTGGGCACAAGTTGGATAAAAATATCACTGGAGTTTTTTTTAATTTTCAAGCTGAAGCCGCCCGTTGTTTTAGGAAGTTTCTTATCTGGCCCCATAGTCACCTCAAAGATGGCCGTGTCTTTCCTAGTCAAGATCATTTCAAACACATCAGGAACGATGGTGGTTAGGTCCCCTTTAGAATTGGTCCCCACCATCTTGAACCCCGTCACCATTGTGCCAATATTGTCAGCAAAAGTCAGCCAAGGGAAAGGATTCTGTTCAAATTCATATAGAATGGTGGAAACGACATTATCTTCCTCTAAGTCCACATGAGACCCCTGCTTCAGTTTTGGATAAAAGCAGTTCCTACATTGCTTCCTGTTTGAGAAAGTTCCAGAAACATCCCATGTTTTGTCTTTCCAGAGGTGGATGGACCAGTGTCGGGTGGCCATTTTAGTTTCATGCCCACCAGGGACTTTGCCTTGTAAAATGAGATCCGCTAATATTTCAGTCACAGAAATAGCTTCTTTAATGGCATCCACATTAGGATTTCTGTAATTCAAGAGGGAAGCATCCAAGATATTGGACAATCCTGTCAGAATCCCATTGCTAAGAATCTCTGTTTCCTTTGAGCCCAAGCCTTGATTCCTGTGTCTTTTCAGTGCTTGGCTGACTGTTTTTAATTTTCTTACTGCAAGCAGCTGGGATACTTTATTGACTTCATCAATTTCATACGTTGCTTGACAAATACTTAGGACTGCCTGATTGATTTCCCCGATACCAGAGCTAGGAATCCTTGTGGTTATATTGAGGAGGTGTTGACGCAAATCTGCTTTAGGAACCCAATTGGAGGGTGAAGCTTCAATATTGTTTAAGGCCGAGGCCGCCATGTATACGATATACCCTATACTCAGGTAATCCTTGGTGATGAGCAACTTGGTCATAAGGGCATTTGATCTATTAATCAAATCATGTAGTTGTTTATGGTGCGCAGCATTGATTGTTGGTTGTCTTTGATCAAGCACCGTTGCTTGCAAAGTGACTTGAGAAGATGCACCAAGGGTATCGAAAACCTGAATACATATAGTCACAGCAGAGTTATGTGATGGTCTACCAGGAGGAAGGAAAAACCAGGGAGTTTGGGATTCATGTCCAGCATAGATTATTATCCCCAAAGTATTATTTTGAATTGAGGATATTGAACTAATTGTCATTTGATCTGACCCTGCTATTATTTTGTAGACAAGAGGCTGATTTCTGTCTTCAAAACCATGGCACCAGATAATGAATTTTGTTAGAAAAGCTACTCCTTTTCTTGGATTAAGGACACATTTTCCTATCTGTGGTGGAGCATTAACATAAAAAGAATAGTCACAGCTAGAGGACAGTCCATCTTTGGTGATGACTTTTAGGCTCAAAATATAGGACTCTTCTGCCATGGAGACCAAAGCCAAGGCTTTGAAATGTAAATATGAGCTGGATCTTCCAGTAGTTGTTCTGGAAGACCAGTCAAATTTGATTTCATGGGACTGGGATGAGCGCAGTGACCAATAATACCAGGATTTGATTTCCCTGCAGTTCCCACATTTGCCAGACAGAGAAAATCTTTCTGTTGGAATTACTGAAGTTCCACAATTTTCAGTGCATGCAA
The DNA here is from genome assembly GCA_009733165.1 of Naja naja. Lineage (NCBI taxonomy): Eukaryota > Metazoa > Chordata > Lepidosauria > Squamata > Elapidae > Naja > Naja naja. The sequence continues at coordinate 11,972,861 of CM019159.1, read as the reverse complement.
TGTTCAGAATGAGAGCACTGTGAGCCAGCACATGTATGGTTTGCTGAGCATGAGCTATCCAACTACCATTTTGAACTACCAGGAGAAAATGGTATGTATTATTGGCCTGAAGAGTTTCAGGAAGAACCACCTGAATTGAATCGGAGGATGTGGTCCACTTCAAATCCATCTGATCTGGATAACATTTCCCATCTCTGCTGAGAGTCATCGATGTATAGTCTGTTTCCTGTTTGGTGCAATACCAAGTATAGGATAGTCCCTGAGACAGACTGACTAGTTCACCATTGGACAGGACGGATCCTTTTAGAATCCACCGATCAGAAAATCCAATGGACCGAAAGTGGCCTCCCGTAATGACAGCGCCCCAACGATCTGACCCAACCTCTATCAACACTGCATCTGAGCGCTCTATCTTCTGGGGGAAAGTGGATGAAATTAATTGCACAGTAAAATTAAAAAGATACAAGCCAGTATCCAAGCTGGAGCAAGGGATTTTTAACCTGATGAAATGTCTTCCTTCAATGCCAGGTGGATTAAAAGGTTTGGACCAGTCTGGTCTATTTGACAGATTAGAGACTTTATAGATGTTCCAACTGACTTTAGTTGCTTTGGGGCCTGGACAATTGACCCGCATGTCTGCTGCAAGTGTAAATCCAGTCCCCTGTGCGTAATGCAGGATATGTTTGGTATTAACCGCCCGATGGATTCTAACTTTGGGAATGGTGCAAGTTTTTTGCCGGCAAGCAATATGGGATTCTATGACTTTCAACGCGTAAATATTAAACCTGGCCGTGAAAACTATAGGAATTTTTGCACTCTTTGTGCATTTTACTCTGGCAACAAATCCCGTATACAAGGCAGGATGGAAAGGTAAGGCAGAATCAGGAAGGAAATGAGCTGCATTTTGGGTCTGATCATTGTAGGCAAAACTGTAGTTTTTCACCAGACGTCCACCCACAGAATCGAAAATGTGCAGATTGAAGGCCCATTCACACTGCAGAAGGGGATGCTGCACAGGGATGAACCATACAACATAGGACAAGCTATTTTCAGAGGAAGTGCTGTTGAAGACATAAATGTCCATCTCCTTTTCCCCTAGAGATTGTAAGAGAGCCCCTTTCCGATTCAGATATAGATCCAGGCTGAATCTAAATAACTGTAGCTGCACAAATTTAACTGTAATCAGGTAAGAGAGGCCTGCTTGCTGATAAAATACATAGCAGAGGCTGGAGTTCTCAGCAAGGCCGTTGGTCAAGTTGCCTTTTTGGGTGGAATAGTAGAGGCCTTGGGCCCGGCTAAAAATATAAGTGTTGATTGTGTTTACCTGTGGGTTGAGTCTTATGGAAATTGAGTTTGTCTTGCTTGTTCTGAAAATCAAGGTCCTGTTTGAGAAATCCAGTCTTCCGCTCCCTCTCTCTGATATCCTCTGGCTGGTACGGAAGTACACACTGGTCACGACTGTTTCCTTGGTCTGGTGTGATGTGGGCGCAGCACAGAAATGGCTATGCAGACCAAATGGGTTGTAATCATAGGAATGGGACCACTCTAGGGAACCCTGTGTGTCCAGGAGTTGGTAGGCTACTATTTCTGGGCTGAGCTGCTTCAGGTTCCAGGAAAAGCTCAGGGCCCCTTGTGATTGTCTCTGCAATCGGGAGGTTACCCTGAAAACAAAGAGCAGAGCAGGCTCCACAAAGAAATCCAGGCTGAGGCTGATCTGGGGTCCCGGCTTATAGCTGACCGAAGTGATGTAGGTTCCACGAAGTGGGTACTGCACAGTCAAATGGTAGCTATAGTAAGATGTACAGACCTGGTACAATTCGGCACTGGGGTAGTCACTAAGTAGGAGGGGCTCATTGTGCTGGTTGGTGGGAATGAGGAGGTCCTCAGGAAGACCCCCTTGGCTCTTGAAGTAGTAGCGCCAGGCCGAACTCTTGAGGCGTGCACACCAGCCCAAGCGCACCGGCTGCCTCTCCAAAAGGGGAAGTGTGCGAGGCTGCAGCAGGAAGAGATGAATGTCTTGCCCCACAACCTCAATGCTCAGGTTGTGATACAAGCACAAGGGAGCCAAGCATGACGCTGAGATGCACTGTACAGAGATCCGAGTATTAGCCCAAGGTGGATGGGGACTTTCCCTTGACAGGCCTGGACCGAGCATCAACTCACCTGTCCAGGAAGTTGTCCGGTTGACCAGGATGGCATCCTGATACCAGTGGCAGAGGGGGGGCATTAGTGACTCTGTGCCTCCCTCCTTGGGGTTTCGCTTGGGGGCTTTTGAGTAGTGCAACACCACATATCTGTCCCAAAGACACGAGATCTGGAAGGGGCGGTCTTGTTGTTGATAGACACGGTTCTCAGGCTTGGCACAAGTGATGGACAGCGGTGGTGGCATGAGATGAAGCCGTGCTGCCAGGGTGCTGGGGCAGCCACCGAACCAGCAGAAGAGGGACAGCAGAGGCCAAAGGAATGGCCGGGCTCTCACAAGGAAGAAAATGGTTTCAGTAGCTCCAGGCATCACACCAGCTGTTGCTTAGTAACCTTAGAGATCCCAATGGGAGGAAGTGAACCAGTGGATTCTAGAATCTTTCTTTGCTTTCCACTTTCAATATGGCCACCAAAATTCTTGCCAAGTTAAAACAAAGCAGACCAAGTAACTTGGGAAAAAATTGAAAGTAATAATTATATATGAGAATATATATACAGTGTGTATGTGAGTGTGTGTGTCTATGTATATATAAAGGTATATGTGTGTGTGTGTGTATGTGTGTATATATGTACACACACACACACACACACATATACACACACACACACTGAATGTGATGACCCGAGTACCTTAGAAATATAACAAAATCCAAAACGTAACTAAAAGTCCTTTAATGCCTTCAACTTGGCTTCACTGTTTAATTGTTCACAGTGAAGGAGTCCAAAATAACATTTCAAAGGCAAAAAACACAGTTCGCATTTAAAGAGCCGATAACGAAGAAAAAGCCAAAAACAAACCGCATTAATACAGATCCTCTGCAGACCAGGATAGATAATTGCCAGCTGCAGGAAGATAACCAGGGACAGTCCGTTGGAATAATGCCAACCAAGATAAATCTTCTTTAGAACACTAACCTTGACTCCAGCAGCTTGATTACGCATGTTCAAACTTATATACAGAGCTCTCAGCTGTAAGCCCTGAGGAGGATCATGGCCCTCTCCTCCCGAGTAGACCATGCTTTGCCCTGATCCTCCCTGCGTGCCCTGGGATGGATAGGAGATGGGCCTGGATCCTCCTCTGAGTGCTCAACTGGCCTCTGCCCTTCCCCAGCCTCCTCCACCACCTCTGGAGCCACACTCCCACTCTCTGTTGGCTGTTCCTCCTCTTCTTCGGAGTTAGTTTCCACCAGGGGCATGACACTGCTGCCTTAAGGAAGTTCAAAACATTCTTAAATGTTCATCTCATCCTGGGCACCCTTTTTTTGAACTATAATGAAAACAAGGACAAATAAGCTGAAAAACAGCTTCTATCCCAGAGCAGTAACTATATTGAATACTACTGTATAGTGCAATATTGATGCAATATCAGGGGTTTTCAATGCAATTGTATAGAATGTGAAGGAGGTGTGTTTGTGTTTTATTTTTATAGTTACAATGTACAATGAAGATGGCATTTAATTTCATTGTAAGAGATGCAATGAGAATAAGTAACTAAAAGAAAAAGAAAAATAGTGAAGTATAAATCTGACTAATTAAACAGCATCATTAAGTATTTCAATATTTCAACTGTTTTCATTAATTTAACCAATTTGATTTAGACTTCCACAATTACAAAGTCCAAAGGTAGGAAATATATTATGTCTTCATGCTATAATGTCCTCATATCTACCGGTAGCATTTGTTGGGTATTTTTTGAAGATGGTAAGTGTAAAATTGGTGAGCAAAATTAATTCTTCAAAGAGGAGGAGCATGTTAGCAAAATAGAAACATAGTAAATACATACTGATTGGCACATTAAAAAAGCAACCTTGAAGTGTCTGGTTCTCAAAACAGTTGTATCAAAATTTCTGTGGCAATGTAAATATATTTCTTTTATATATGTATGTATGCATGTATGTATGTGTGTGTGTATATATATGTGTATGTATGTATGTATGTATGTATGTATGTATATGTAGGTCTTGGTGTATTCGGGTCTTATCCCGTGTAAGATTGAGAGTATCTTGGCGACGTTTGACGAGATCCACTCGCCATTCAGGCTGGTGTCTTAGCTTTGTGCTTTGCCAGCAAAGCGTGATCAGAGCTGCCTTCTCTCTATAAATACTGGAGGGGAGGTGTGGTGTGCTGGCTCTGTTGTAAGCTGATTGGTTGGCTGTGTTGTTGGCTGTGTTGTCACTTCTTGATTGGTCAACTCCACATCAACTCCATCAACCAATCAAGAAGCGACAACACAGCCAACCAACCAGCTTACCACAGAGCCAGCACACCACACCTCCCCTCCAGTATTTATAGAGAGAAGGCAGCTCCGATCACGCTTTGCTGGCACAAGCACAAAGCCGAAGACACCAGCCTGAAGATGGCGAGTGGGATCTCGTCGAAACGTCGCCAAGGTATTCTCAATCTTACACGGGATAAGACCCGAATACACGAAGACCTACACACACACACACACACACACACACACATATATATGCATGATAGTAACAATAGAACTAACTTGAGGTTTGCTACTTATGAATACCTATGCTTACATCATCTATTACCTATGCAAATGTATGACTGTATCTTCTTTTCCTCCTTTCCAAAATATATACATATGTTGCCCCCTTTTATCTATAGGAATTACCCCCATTATTCTCTGGAAGAAGGTTCTATATAGTACATAGTGTTCAAGGAATAAATACTGCTGTGAGCCATGATTATTTGCTTTGGGTCCTACATTTTGATTGCACAACTTCCAGGGATGACTTTTTTTTAAATACAACTATATCAGGATTTTTACAATCACACAAAATACTGGTAATGATTTTAGAAATACCAGGCTAAAAACTACAAAAGCGGTAACACACTATCTATTGTCTTGTCTCGCGCTGACTTGCTTCCTTTCGTTACTTGCTTTTTATATGTTCAACCTGACTGCAAATGCAGTGCAAATAGAATTTGCTGCAATGACAGAATTGTCTAGTCTTACTAACTCCCGCTTCTTAAAAAAAACACTTGAAAAAGCACATGGTTTAAATAGATTATTTATTAGGATAATAACTGGAATATAGAACAAAACAGTTTTTTTTAATGGCAATGTGTATGAAGTAACAGGCTGCTTGTTGTTACAGGAAAAATAAGAATTTGGGGGGAGTCAAAATTGCATTGAAGATGAAGATGGTTGCAAGAGAACCTTTTGAAACTGAAAACTCTGTGGAACTCAGCTTTAGACAGAAGCAATAAAAATGTACCTGGTTTTTACTGAAGCCTTTTTCAAATGGTAAGAGAAACCATTTTCTTGCCTTCTATTTTACGGTATTTCAGCCCCGGCTGTTGACTATCCCTATCTACTGATTTACCAAATATTGTAACATTGACATAATCGTCTCCAGAGTCTGGCCGACGGGTTAAATTACGCCATATGCTTCGCAACTTCAAATACAAAAAGTTGATGGCTTCTGCTTCATCTGAATGCTGCTCATAAACGGTCTGCTTCATCGATGTGTAAGTTGACATTAACAGGCTTCTCCACAAATTGACGAAGATGAACACCACCGTAAACAGGAACGACACTTGGAAAAATATGGTGAGCCACCATCGCGATGCAACATCCAGCTGTTTGAATCCTGAAAAGCAGTAGAAAATGACAGTCTGCAGAGCGTAAACCCGGGTACTGAAGGACCACTCATGCTGACCAAATATGAGATAGCCAAAGGACATGAACGCGCAAAACAACAGAACGGCAAGGATTGTCAGATGAAGGAACACGGGGAAGACTTTCGACAAGGTTTGTTCTGCAAGGCGCATCTTGTACAAGAACCTGAAATATCGGAAAGGTTTCAACACCAGGAGAAAACCTAAAATACCCGCCACCATTATGTAGAGCTGGTCAATTTGAGAAACAACGTGGAAGGGGACAAATTCCTCTGGATTAAGCAGATAAAACTCCAGCAAGGTAAATGCCATCTTGAATTTCAGGGCAATGAGCAATATAAAAAACATACAGATGTTCTTTATGGCGAAATTGTTTAAATTGGTCACTGTCTGGAGATAACCTATCCTTTCTTGACGTAACATGTGAAATTCATCCGCTAAGTAGAAGATGAGAATGTAGATCATGATTGCATAAATGACCAACCGAGGGGTGCTTTCATACTCAAATTTAGAGAGCTTATAGGAATGAACTGACAAAGTTGAACTAATAATGCCAAAGTTGGTAAACTCAAAAATGACTGTGATGCTGCAGTATAGGTCTACATCTAGAGTAAAGGTTGTCAGCTCAAAAATCAGGGCCCGGGTCCGTTTATCAAGCCATTTATTGCTTTGCAATCCTTCCACTCTCACTGTTGTATTTAGTCGTTGTTCTCCTGGAAAGAAATAAAACGAGTATCCTCCCGGGCCATATGTATTTACTACACCGTAAGACTTATATTCCCATTGATCAATATCGGACTGATACGTGAATCCTTGAAAACTGGAAATGTGGCTGGAGACAGACATGTCGATTGGCTTGGTCCACGACCCAAGGTAGTGCTTTTGATCTTCCGGATCATGAGCAAAATCATAGTGACAGGGTTTTTTGCCAATCAGGTAATTGTTTGCAAAGTGACCTGAAGAAAAACAAGGCTTTTCAAGATGCAGACCTCTGACCTGTCTCATTCTGGGCAAACCAAGGATTTTGGACCATGAATCTGAAAGGTAAGTGGGTTGATAGTCATTATGTATCAACGGTACAAAAGTGTCACCCATCCAAAGGTAAATGTCCTCAAGTTTGGTTACTTTGGACAGACCAAGATTAAACTTATCGTGAATGAATTTGTTGTGGTAAAATAAAACGGTGGGTACAGTCGTGTAAGCCACGGTTAGAACGCAGGAGGCAAAGATAAGATGACAAATTATGTCCTTTATGAAAACAAATGCTAGATGTTGGGCCTGTACTCTTTTCCTTAAGATGACAACTTCATCTTCCTCCAAAGGCTCGTATTCCCTGGTCTGCCTAATCCTGACCAGTTCGTGGTGAACCTTTCTGACCTCTCTAGGATCTATAGTCACTTTGATCAGTTTCATCTTCTGGTATTGCTCTGCCGATATCCAGGTGATGTTCTTGCAGTACTTGATGCTGATGGTACTGACTCCTGAGATGAGGGCCATCTTTAGGGTTTGCAACAGGAAGACACTCTCAAAAAATGATGTCATGGATGCTATGAACCATTCTGTGGAGGCGCTAGAGCCGTAGGTGAGGCCATATAAGATGATGAACACGGCAGAGACGAAAGACATGAAGAAAACGATGGCCCACGCGACGTATCTCCACCACCAGGCAAACTGTGGCTTTCGAGTAAACATCTTGATCAGCATAATTATTCTTTTTCTTGTACTGATTTTAGGGGGTTCCTTTTCTGAGACATTAACTGTGCTACCACCTGCTTTGGCCTCCTCTTCTTCATCAGTAGTGGATGAGGAGGAGCTTTCTTCATCTTCCTCACTTGTTTCTGAAGATGAGGGACTATAGTCAGGCATATCTTCCTTGTCATCGGAAGGCTTTTCCATGGAGTATCTAAACAGGACAGTCATAGTCACCTGTAAAGGAACGCAACACAGAGCACTGAAGAACCCAATGTACATGGATTTCAAAATCCGGAATTTTAATGGAATAATTTCTTTTTCTTCCTGACCACTGTAGAACATGATGTTCAGGAGCAACGTTGAAAGCATTATAGCCAGGCAACAAGAAACTCTCTGTAGCCTGTTGAAAGTACCAGTGACCACTTGAGAAAATATGGAAAGCCAGAGATGATTATCTTCTAAGTCACTAGCCAGATGTATCAGAAAGAAATCCATTTTCTCTAACCTTGTTTTTAGATTTGAAGAAAAAATGTATCTTTCTATTTTGCCATCCGCCTTGCCAAGGCCTAACCACTTCCTACATATAAATAGCCACGATCGTTGAGTATCCACATTAAATACTTTGACTCTGCTCAAGTACCAGTTTGGGGAAGATCCAGCATTATTGTGCCAGATGTGAATGCAATAAATCTCACCTAAGTCATATCTTGTAGCAAAAAGAAAAGTATCCACAGCTGCACGATACTGGGTTAGGAATTTGGGGTGCTTCATACGATGGACATCGCTGTAACCATCCCTCCCAATCAGCTCAAGAAAAATATCAGCTGTGGTTCCAGATCCCAAGCGACTTCCGGTATAGATGGTGACCAGATAATGCATTCTGTGATAAGGGTCATTATCTGGCAAGACAAATATTTTTTCCTTTTGTCTCATGTCATCTTTATCTCTAATTATGGCCCAGGATGAACAGAAGATGTAGCCAGCAAAAATGAAAAACACGGTCAAAACCGTCACTGGGTTTGTGTCAAAGTCTGCTAAGAGTACTTTCTTGATGTCCAAAGGATTGGGATAAATAACAAACGTGCCACCAACAAATCTGACTTCAGGTTTTGAAGGCTTTGATAATTGGAGCTGAGACATTTTGGGATTTGCTCTGCAGACGCAGTGCAGTTTGGACAACCTGGTCTCAGGGCCAAGGTGGCAGGTCTCTTCGGATGGTTCAAAGTTTGGAAGGTGACCCAGATCTCGGCAGCGGGCGGTAAAAACCACAATGCGAACTATCTTGGTGGTCTGCTTTCTCACCACGGGTGCAGATCTTAGGACCACTGAAATATTCCACTTACTCCCAGGTTCAGACCAGAGCAAGGCCCGTGGAAGGCAAAGGATGTATGGAGCCTTAATTGCGCATTCAATATTGGTCCCCCTTTTCTGCGGGGTAGAAGGTTTGTCAGAGAAAACAACATAAGACACAACTGGGGGGGAGCTAAAATTGAGTCCCAAGTAGATGGAGACATTGAAAGTGATGTTCCTATGGCACAAAATCTGGACATATATGTCTGGAGAGTTTCTATTGACTTCTATGCTAAACCCACCAGCTGTTGCAACACGCTTTTTGTCCAGCCCTATCGTCAGATTAAATTCAACAGGATCCTTATCTATTCTATCCATGATCACTTCGGCCACTTTAGGGATGACCCCAATGACATCACCATTTGCTTTGGCACCAGCTACTTTGAACCCCATCACGACTGTGTGATTATCTACTGCCTTCATCAGCCAAGGGAAAGGATTCTTCTCAAATACATAATGAACCACAGAAATCGGAGCATCAGCTGGTAACTCTGCCTGGCTTTCCAACTTCACTTTAGGATAAAAACAATTCTTACAAGATCTTCCCTCGGAGAGAGTCCTAGAAACATCCCACTTTTCATCTTTCCATAAACGGATGGACCAGCCTTTGGCTTCCATGTTAACGTGCTCTTCCCCAGGCACCTTGCCTTGCAGAACTATATCTGCCAATAACTCCGACACGGAAATGATTTCCTTGATGGTGTTCACAGGCCCATTCCTGGGGTTCAAGAGGGAAGCTCTTAACACATTGGACAGCCCAGTAAAAATGCCACCGGCAAGGACCTCAGCTTCTTCAGAGCCGAGATCGATAGCTCTGTGCCTTTTCAGAGCTTCACTGGTTTTTCGGAGGATTTGGACTGCGGCCAGCTGGGATTTCCTACTGACTTCATTTGCATTCTGCGTTATTTGACAAATGCTGGAGATTATTTGGTTCAGTATCCCTGTCTCGGTCATGGGAATCTGCACGGATTCATTTAGAAGCATTTCTCGTAGTTCAGTTTTGGAATGGTGAAAACTGGGCAATGGCTCAATGTTATTTAATTCAGAAGCCACCATATAGATAACGAAGCCCACGTGAACGTAATCTTCGGTGTCAAGCAAGACAGAGGCAGAGCTATTGAGCTGTCCAACTAGCTGATACAATTCATTGAGAATCACATCTGTTGGCTTGCTGGTCCTTGACTCGTATACCGTTGCCTGCAAGCTGACTTGAGAAAAAGCATCATCGGTGTCGTAAACTTGAATAAATATGTTCAGAGCATATTTTTCAGATGGTGTCCCACTGGGAAGAAATGAGGGCGGTGTGTTCTGCTGATGACCTAGATAAACTATGGTTCCAAATGTGTTATTTTGCAAAGATGATATGTTAGCTATTTGGGCTAGATCAGAACGGGCAATAACTCTGTAGAGAAGAGGTCCTTTCTTGCTATCAAATCCAGTGCACCGGAGAGTGAATTTTGTCATCAACGCAATGCCTTCCCTTGGCTTGACGAAACATTTCCCAATCCGAGGGGGGATATGGACATAAAAGGAGTAGCTACCCACAGCCAACTGCACTCCCTGCATGCTCACTTCCAGTTTAAGGATATACAACTGGCCAGCCATGGATCTAAAGGCCAAAGAATGTATATGCAAATATGGACTTGTTCTCCCAGTGGTTGTTTTGGAAGCCCAGTCAAAATATATTTCCTTGGAATCTGCTGAAAGGAGGCACCAAAAGTAAACCAGGTGGGCTTTTCCACAGTTCAGACACTTTCCATACAGAATCAATCTTTCTGTGGCTTGGATGCCTTTCTCGCAGTTTTCCAAACAGACGATGTGCAGGACGGGCCCAGAACCGGCAAGAACCTGAACGGTTTGAAATGCGTGTGCAGATTGGTTTGTCCTGATCGTGACCAGCTTAAAATAATACGTTGTGTTTTCCTGAAGGGTCTTTGGTTCCACGACTTGCACCGGCTCTTTCGAGTGGGTCCAGTACAGATCAAATTGTCCCGGGTGGCATTTCTGACCTGGCCTTAACTTCATAGCAGAATAGTCTAATTCCCGTTTGCTGCAGAACCAGTGAAACAGAATTCCTTCCAGAGGCTCAATAGAATCAGGATCCGAAGATAAGGAGCCATCCAAGGACCACCGATCAGAAATGCCAACAATCCGGAAGAGGCCTCCAGCTATAACTGCCCTTAACCCACTTTCTAGAATTTGGAGGAAAAGCGAATCAGACCGAACGAATGTTATATTTTCTGCAGGTAGATGCACGTTCATGGTCAAATTAACATGATAGAAGCCACACGACAGGGCATTTTCAGGTATGTGCAACACAATACCCCTTGTGTTCATCCCTTCGGGGAGTGCGAGAGGATTCGGCCAATCTGGAATGGACCACGCAGTGCTGAGCTTGTATACTTTCCAAAGGAAATCTAGATCTGGACGGGTCCTGCATTTTGCTTCTGCTATCGCTTGCAAAGTGATGGCTTTCTCTCTCTTATAACGCAGCACGGGTTCCAAAGGGTTGGGTTTATGGATTACAATGATCAGTTTACGGCAATAACTTTTCTGGCAGGGCACAGCTGGCTCCATCACTTTTGAAGCATAAGTCCCAAGAGCAGCTGTTAAAACAGCTCGTACGAGTCCATTTTGCCTGCAATTCACTTCTGCTACAAAGCCTGCGTACTGTGTGGGTCTGAAAGAAAAGACAGAATGAGGAAGGAAACGAACGGCATTTTTAACACGGTCCCTATATGTGTACGTCTTATTCCAAAGGAGGTGTTCCTTCCTGGAATGAAAAAGCTGCAGATGGAAAGCCCAGTCACACTGCAAGTCGGGGTGTAGCACAGGAATAAACCACACAATGTAGACCAAGTTTTTATCGGGAGAATGTCCACTGAAAACATGAACTTCCATTTCTTTCTCGGCCAAGGATTTGAACAGACTCTCCTTTCGGTTCAGATATAAGTGCATGCTGAACTTGAACCATTGCATCTTCACAAATTCAATAGAAATCAGGGTAGAAAGGGCCGCCTGTTGGAAAAAGAGGTGGTGGAGACTGGACGGCGTACTGCCTTCTAGGGTGGAATACGAGAACCCTTGCTCCTGGATGAAAAAGTACATCCCTACTTTGATTTTCTGTGGGTTCAGCCTGATGGACATTGGGCCAGCACTGCTTCCTTGGAAAACCAAAGTGTCATTAGAGAAATTGAAGTGTCCACTCAGCATCTCAGAGAATGTTTTGCTGGTATGGAAGTAGATTCTGGAGATCACCTTCTTCCCAGAAGCTTGCGAGGCAGGCGGAGCGCAGAAATTGCTTGGCAACGCAAAAGGGTTGTAGGAGAGAGACCATGCCTCCCGACCTTGTAGGTCCTCCAGGGTGTAGGCTGTTACACTGGAGCTCAATGGCTGGAGACTCCAGGAGAGGGCGAGAGACTTCTGGGTTCGGCTAAGCAGGGCAGAAGCAGCACTGAAGACATGGAGAAGAGCAGGCTGCACTTGGATGTCCAGGCTGAGGCTGAGGGGAGGCCCGTTCTCTAGGTGCAGCAAAACTGTATAGAATCCACGCTGGGGATAACGCAGAGTGACATAGTAGTGGTAATAGACTGCGCAGACCTGAGGCAACGGTGCAGGGAGGCCTTGAGTGGAGGCAAGGGGTTCACTGTATTGGTTGCTGGGAATGAGGCGGCCTGCCGGGCTGCTCCCTTCACTCTTCAAGCAGTAGCTCCAGGGGGAACTTTTGAGGCGGGCACACCAGCCTACTGTCACAGGCTGCCATTCCCAAATAGGAAGGCTCTGTGGTGACAAGAGGAAGAGGTGGACGTCCTGCCTGGAAATTTCCACGCTGAAATTATGGTGAGGGCAGGGAGGCTGACCGCACAGGGCTGACACACACTGCATGACAATCTGAGTCGGGGCCCAGGGTGAGTAGGGCCTTTCTCCATCCAGGCCTTTGCTCAGGACAAGCTGGCCTGACCAGTCGTGGGTTTGCATGACCAAGGTGGCATCTTGGTACCACTGACAGTGAGGAGGGGGAGGGGAAGGAAGAAGTTGGGGATCCGGTTCTCCTCTCTCGGTCTCTGGTGTCCCTTCAGGCATCCTGGAATACCTCAGGTGAACCTGTCCATCCCAGACGCATGAGAGGCTCAGTTCGGTGTCATGCTTCTGGTAGACACGGTGCTGGGCGTTTGAGCAGGTCACCTGCAAAGGGGGAGGCCAAATATGAGCCAGCGTGGCTTTTGTACACTGACTGATGTACCCCAGCAGAACCACCATCAGCTCTGGGCAATGCATTTGGGAGTTTGAGCACTCAAGGAAGAAGCAGGTTGCCAGTATCCCGCTCAAGCCAAACACACCGATTGTTTGGATTCTAGAACCCCATAGCGGTTGGCCCGAGCAACTGGAATTCCAGGCCATTGTAGAAGATCCTGTAAAATTCCTGAATGTTTGATGCATCCTGCCTGCTTTTCTTCACTAAGAAAGGGAAAAAATAAATAAATAGCCGAGTTTTTAGCTCTTGGCTTGAGTTTTGTCTTCATAGGTACTCCCCGACTTACGATCACAATTGAGCCCAAAATTTCTGTTGTTAAGTGAGATATTTGTTAGGTGAGTTTTGCCCCACTTGACGACCTTTCTTGCCACCGTTGTTAAGTGAATCCCTGCAGTTGATAAGTTAGTAACTTGGTTGTTGAGTGAATCTGGCTTCCCCCATTGACTTTGCTTGTCTGGTGGTCACAAAAGGGGGATCACAGGGCCCTGGGACCCAGCAATGGTCGTATGTATGAACCATTTGCCAAGCATTTGAATTTTGATCACATGATCATGGTGATGCTATAGAGGTTGTAAGTGAAAGATGGTCATAAGCAAGTGCTGTTGTAACTGATCACTAAATGAACTGTTGTAACTTGAGAACTACTTGTATTGATTTTATGGTTGGCTGTTTTATTTTTGTTGTGACCCACAACACAAATAAGAGCCTACAAGAGTTGTATTTTCAAAGAGAAATTATAAACTAACAATGGCAGCCTCATATAGGGAAAATCTTTACAAAATGTTTTATCGTTGGCATCTAGCACCATCGAGACTGGCCAAGATATATTCAAATTTGAGTCCAACATATTGGAAGTGTAAATCAACAACTGGTACCTTCTTTCATATGTGGTGGTTGTGCCCCAAAGTTAAAATTTTTTGGAATAAAATTAGAATCTGGCTACAAGAAATAACAAATGAAAAAATAGAACTTAAACCAGAAATATTCTTATTAGGAATAATTAGAGGCAAATATAAAAAAGAAATTGAATATCTTATAATATACATTCTGACAGCAGCGAGATTAGCCTACACTCAAAATTGGAAATTGGAGGATAATGCCACGGATACAATGTTGATTAAAAAATTGTGCGGAAATGAATATGTTTACGATGGAGTTACAAGAGAAAGAAAAAATAATAATTTTATACGGTCTGGGAGAAATTGTATGTTTGGATAGACAACAGGAATAACATAAAGTATAAGATGAATATAAATAATGTATATATATAGATATGAATAAGGGAAGATGGGGAAAACTGATGCTATGGCAAATTGCAAAAATTACAAACATGATTTGTGTGTTTTTTTAATTTTGTAAAACTTTAATAAAAAATTTTTTTAAAAAGAGTTGTGTTTTCAGATGAACAATGTAGAAATTTTTTAATTTCATTCATTCATTAGCTGAAGACTATCCCAAAAAAATATTCCAAACATTTTGTCCTGGATGTGCCTTGGACCCAAAGCAAAGCATGTGTATCTTTTAAGAATGTGATTCAATCAGTGGTGGGATTCAAAATTTTCTGCTACCAGTTCTGTGGGCTTGGTGGCCGTGGCTTGGTGGGGGTGACAGGGGAAGGACACTGCTTTCAGGTTCGGGATAATGTCAGCGTTTCAGAAAACCTCCAATCCAAACAATAACTCTGAGACAGGCATCTTCTCAAAAGTTCTGTTTTATTTGGATAGCAAACTGGCACATCTGGGAAATCCCGAATCTGAAAGTTCTGGGCTTTCTTGCAATAAGTAAAAACTACAAATCCACCCCTTGCACCCATCATCGCATCACATGCCCCAGTCACCATCCGTCCCAACTTACGACATCCCCTCACCCAGGTGCAGAAGCTGTTCCAAGTAGGATGGAAACTGTTCCCAATAAAGCCATTGACTGATGGCAATTGGCTTATTATGGTTTATTATTATTGTTGTTATTGTTGTTATTGTTATTATTTTGTTATTGTTATTCATTGCACAGTCAGCCAGATTTCAGACTGGGTTTGGTATTTTTGTCTACCTATCGAGTCCTTACCAAGGACCTGGGATGATGATGATGATGATGATGATGATATTATTATTATTATTATTATTATTATTTCATCAAACATGAAACTCAGTCAACTGAACATTTAAAAATATTTTTATTATTATTTTTTATTATCATCATCGTCATCATTAACTCATTCCCTTCTTCAGCTCACTGGCAGCTCTCAGCCTGGTCAAGAGTGAAATCTTGAAATATTCAATCTTCTGCCCGGCAAGGAGTAACAGCATAACAGTGTTGGGAGGGTCCTGGGAGGTTGTCTAGTCCAACCCCGTACTCAAGCAGGAGATGCTATATAATACCATTTCAGCCAAATGGTTGTCCAATCTCCTCTTAAAAAACCTCCAGTGATGGAAGTCTGTGGAGATTCTCAGTCATCCAGGTCGTGGTTGTCCCAAAGGTCCTTTTTCTTGTTTTATCTTTGAGGGTGTTTCGAGGATCCTTCCCTTCCTCACGACAGGATAGTGAGGAAGGGAAGGATCCTCGAAACACCCTCAAAGATAAAACAAGAAAAAGGACCTTTGGGACAACCACGACCTGGATGACTGAGAATCTCCACAGACTTCCATCACTGGAGGTTTTTTATCCTGTCAGAAGTGAGGAAGCTTCGTGGATGAGAAGCGAAACGTCATCAAAGAAAAAAGTCCAGTTGCCTCCTGAAAAAAGCACCTTTGGGACTCCACCCACAATAAGGGCTGCGGGGTTCGGCCGCCTCACGAAGGGACCGTAACCCGGATCGGGTGAGCTGCCGCGACAGCCCGAAGCCCTGGCGGAGGAGAACGGGGAACCAAGCACTTCTTCGCCGTGGGAACGCCCCCAGGGAGCCCGGCGGGTTGACAGGCCGGGGCGGGTACGCTTTCGTTTCGGAGGGCGGCTCCCGGCGTCGGCCTGCCGCCGCCCCCTTCCTCGCTCAAGAGGCCGGAGCTGCTGGGCTCGGCTCCCCAGAGGGAGGCGGCAGCCAGGGCAGCATGACGGGGCTACGGGACTGCAAGGTGAGGCGAGAGCTCCGTCCCGAGGGGGGGAGGGAGGGCAGACCCAGCGCAGACCTCTTGACCGGGCTGCCCGCCGTTGCGGCGCCCCGGACCGTTTTGCCCCGCTTCCAACTTTTTGCACCCGTCGGTGGGTTTGTCGAGGAGGCCGGAGAGTCTCCCGCTTTGCCAAGTGGGCGTTTCGGGTGGGCTCCTGTCCCGTCCTGTTTCTTTGTCCGGACCAGCCGAGATTGGGGTGGGGGCTTCCATTGGTTCCGTCCGGCCAGATCTGGCTTGGGGCCGAGCAAGGCGAAGGCTGTCCTTAGGAGGGGCGCTGTGCAGGAACAGAGAGAGCCGGGTTCAAATTCAGCGCTAAGCATAGAGCTTTCCGCGGGTGGACTTTGGGCCAGTCTGCCCACCCACTGCAGAGTCAGAGCCAGAGAGGCGAGGGCAACTTGCATGCCACCTTGAGCTGCTGGACGAAGAGGGAGGCATAGCTCAGAAAATTGATCTTTTCTTCACTGCTGTAGTAGGAAAATAATTTGCCATTGCAAATCCAAACTTCTTGGATGTTCTTTTCCTAGTGGTGCCCCATCCATCCTGTGCACAGGCTGTCATAAAGACCCAGCTGCTTGCAAGAGAAGCTTGTAGGGTCAAGTGTTTCCCCCAGGTTGCAGCAGAAGTGATGCTGGGGGTGGGGGTAAGGTGTGAGGTACTGGGTGGGGAGAGCCGTGCCAGCTTGCTTTCTTGACATGGAAGACCTTGCTGATGGTCACCTGTTGCAACTCCTGGAGGCAGAATTGAGCTGATCCGATTGGGAGCCATTCCAGAGTCTTAATACCGGAGGGGGAAGTGTGAAGCAAAGGAGGGAAGAGGTTAGGAAGCAGGTTATTCATTACCTGGGCAATCAAATTGTGGATAAAGTTCAGGAAATGATATTTGGGATTCCTGGGCAGGACTCTGTGGTTGAAGCTAATTTTGCAATTGTCTTGCCAAAGGTCACTGGAACTGGCTTTAAAAGAAGTTGGGTTAAGGATTTTGGAGTCTCTGGCTAGCTAGGTTCTTGCTTGGCTCGGGTGGCCCTAAATAGAAGTTCGGTAGGGGGAAAAGGTGGTAAATGACATGACATAGGCTGCACTGCATCATTGCTTGAATGGGGTCACAACAATATCTGGGTGCACAGGATGATACGTGATGACATCTCAACCCAAGGGGTGTGGATAAATGACAGCAAGAGCCAATTTAATGTAGTAGTGGAAACATAATTTACTACCAACCTGCCTTCCATCAAGGTCCTGTATACTGCACGAGTCAAAAAGAGGGCTTTGAAAATATTTACAGACCCCTCACATCCAGCACATAAACTGTTTCAATTCCTACCCTCAAAACGACACTATAGAGCACTGCACACCAGAACAATTAGACACAAGGACAGTTTTTTCCTGAACACCATCACTCTGCTAAACAAGTAATTCCCTCAACACTGTCCAGCTAATTTACTAAGTCTGCATTACTATTACTATTAATCTTCTCATCACTCCTTATCACCCATCCCCTCCCACTTGTGACTGTATGACTGTAACTTTGTTGCTTGTATCCTTACGATTTATATTGACTGTTTCCTAGTATGATTTGATTGCTTATTTGTACCCTGTGACTATCATTAAGTGTTGTACCTCATGATTCTTGACTCTTGACGAATGTATCTTTTCTTTTTATGTACACTGAGAGCATTTGCACCAAGACAAATTCCTTGTGTGTCCAATCACACTTGGCCAATAAAAAAAAAGAATTCTATCAAACTAGAAACCAGGAGACTGGGAGTTCTAGACCCACCCAGCTTGTGCCAGTCACTTTTTCTCAGCCCTAAGAAGGAGCCAATGGCAAAGCACTTCTGAAAAAGCTTGCCAAAACACTGCACGATCTTGCAATCTATGAGAAATGTATAGGATTGAACAAAAAGGAAAAAAAGCCCATCTACATGCAATGCTATATTTTTAAACATTAAAAATAATGCTCTGCCAATGTCAATGAGGCTCTTTGTTAGCATCCAGGCATACTGGGGTGTGAAGAGATGGACTTTGATCTGAAAGCAAATGCCAGATTGGTGGTGGGGAGGGCTTGAAGAATATACTTTGAGGGGTGATTTGTGTGTGTGTGTGTGTGTGCTTGTGTGCCAGCACATGTAAGTGTGTGTGTGCACTGCCTTCAAGTTAGCCTTGACTCCTAGAAACTCCTTGGACATTTCTTGGCAATGTTTCAAAACCATTTCCCAGATGTTTTTTGAGACTGTGGCTGGACTAGAAATCACCATCTGTTCTGACCCAAACCCATTTCCAATAAGACAAACAATAACCAAAGGGAACAGAACCTTTTCATGAGTCTAACAGTTAAAAGGCTGCTGCAAACTAATTAGCTTTGATAAGCACAAACCTCACCAAAAATGTGCGAGACTGCCAAGAGTCACAGATAAGAAATATTTCACAACACAAGAGTCTTCAAATACCAACTTAAGATACTGCAATGTTCACGAGGCTGGAGTTTCAAAATGTCTTTGCTTCCTGCAAAGAACGTCCGATTCACAGCTGGCTTTTATCTTGAAGGAGGGACCATTACCTTGCAGCCTTACTCCCGAGCCTGTGCTGTTGCAGTTGCTCTTTGCTGCGAGCAATTCTTCACGCACACACACTTGGCAAAGGCTCCTTGGGAACCTCCTCATCGCTGCTGCCAGCCCCCACAATCCCTGAAGGCAGCAGTCCACTCCCTAGTGGTCCTGGCCCCTCATCTGAGTCCTCGCTCTCCTCAGCTGTCTGCACCTTCTGCCAGCTAACCACAACACTATATCTAGATTTCTAGGTGAAAATCAGCTGGATGACCTTTGGCCAGTCACTCTCCCTCAGCCCTACCCACAGGGTTGTTGTGGGGAAAATAGGAAGAAGGGGCATATAAATATGCTCGGTGCCTGGAGTTATTTATCGACAATAATAAAGATGGGATATAAATAAATAAAACCACTACAACTTTGAGGGATGAGGCCAATCATCATTTGTTATTTATAGAAAATACTGGGTTTTGCTAGTTATGGAAAGTACTGTTGCTACTATCGATTGTAGTAACAGTAGATTATGGGGTGGAGGGGAAGATAGTCTGATTTGCCAGACGGGTAAAAGATAGCATGATTTTCTGAACATATAAAGCTATGCAAGATTGGGCTTCTTTAAATGCTTGGATTGGAGACTAACAGGAGATCCCAGGCCTGGGCTAGTTGGAGAATCAAAAGAACATCCCAGAAGAAGGGAATGGTGAGGCCAAGAAAGCAACTTGAAGTGAGCAGGTGTTGAACTCAAATCAAAGAAAGATTTACGGTATCTCTTTTCTGCCTGCCATGTCTTTTGAGAGAAATAGTAGTGCTATTATGAAAAGCAATTATGTCTGTCTTGGCTCCCAGGGGAAGAATTTCAAAACCCTAGTTGGGTAATGATGATAAATTTTGTCTCAGGATGTATTCTCACAGTGCTAAAAGCCAGCAGCATTCGCAGGGCTGGCTGTGAATCAAAACCTTTTCAGTAAGGCATTTGACAAAGTAGACCATGACCTACTCCTTGGTAAACTAAAAAAATGTGGGATAGACAGCATCACCCATCAGATGGATTTGTAGCTGGTTGACAAATCACACTCAACATATGGTCATCTGCATGGAAGGAAGGAAGCATGGAGGTGCCTCAAAGTTTTATTTTTAGGCCCAATACTCTTCAACATCTTGATTCAGGTGAGGGGATAGAAGGAGAACCCAGCAAATTTGGAGATGACACTAAACTAGCTAACATGCCAGAAGATAGGCTCAAGATCCAGATGAATCTTAACAAACTTGAACACTGGGCCCTGTCTAACACAATGAAATTCAGTCTAGAGAATGTAGAGTTTTACACTTAGGCAAGAAAAAATATCAAATATCCAGGTACAGATTAGGTGAAACCTGACTCAGTAGCAATATCTGAGAGAGGGACCTTGGAGTCCTAGTGGACAATCACTTAAATATGAGCTAGCAGTGTGCGGCGGCAGCCAAAAAAGCCAATGCAATCATAGCTTGCATTAACAGAGGGATAGAATCAAGATCATATAAAGTATTAAAGTAAAGGTAAAGGTTCCCCTCACACATATGTGCTAGTCGTTTCCGGCTCTAGGGTGCAGTGCTCATCTCCGTTACAAAGCCGAAGAGCCAGCACTGTCCGAAGATGTCTCCGTGGTCATGTGACCGGCATGACTAAACACCCGAAGGCGCATGGAACGCTGCTACCTTCTCACCAAAGTGGTCCCTATTTTACTACTTGCATTGTTTACATGTTTTCAAACTGCTAGGTTGGCCGAAGCTGGGACAAGTAACGGGAGCTCACTCCATTATATGGCGCTAGGGATTCGAACCACTGAACTGCTGACCTTCCTGACAGACAAGCTCAGTGTCTTAGCCACTGAGTTACCACTTCCTCCAGCCACCGTGTCCCTCATGGTGGCTGAGGTCCTAATGAGGTACTTACAAAGCGGTACTAATGAAGTATTAGTACCGCTTTATAAAGCCTTTAGTGAAATCACATTTAGAATATTGTATCCAGTTTTGATTGCCATATTATAAAGAAGATGTAGAGACTCTGGAAACAGTGCAGAAAAGAGCAACGAAGAGGATTAGGGCAGGGGTCTCCAACCTGGGCCACTTTAAGACTGGTGGACTTCAGCTTCTGGGAATTGAAGTCCACCAGTCTTAAAGTGGCCCAGGTTGGAGACCCCTGGATTAGGGGATTGGAGGTTAAAACATATGAAGAATGGTTACAGGAATTGGGTTTGTCTAGGGATGACATAACAGCACAGTTCCTATATTTGAGGGCCTGCCTCAATGAAGAGAGGGAGTCAAGCTATTCTCCAAAGCACCTGAAGGCAGGACAGGAAGCGATGGATGGAAACTAATCAAGGAGAGAAGCAACCTGGAATTAAGGAGACATTTCCTGACAGTGAGAACTGTTAACTAGTGGGGCAGCTTGCCTTCAGAAGTTTTGGGTGCTCCATCAGTGCAGGCTTTTAAGAAACTGACAAAATCAATGGGGAAGCCAGATTCACTTACACAGTCGTGTAATAACTTAACAACTACAGGTAGTCCTCAACTTATGACCGTAATTGACTCCAAAATTTATGTTGTTAAGTGAGACATTTCTTAAGCGAGTTTTGCCCCATTTTTACACATTTCCTGCCTCAGCTGTTAAGTGGATCACTGCAGTTGATAAGTTAGTAACCTGGTTGTTACGTGAATCTGGCTTCCCCATTGATTTTGCTTGTCAGAAGGTAAGCAAAAAATCCTGTGATCTTTAGGGACACGGCAACGGTAATAAGTATGAACCAGCTGCCAAGCACCTGAATTTTGATCGCGTGATCGGGGAAGCTGCAAAGGTCATAACTGTGAAAAAAAGGTCATAAGTCACTTTTTTCAGTGATGTCGTAACTTTGAACGGTCACCAAATGAACTGTTGTAAGTCGAGGACTGACTGTACAATGGTTTACGTAACCACTCTGGCAGAAAATGTTGTAAAATGAGGCAAATCTCATTTAACAACTGTCTTCCTTAGCAACAGAAACTTTGAATTCAATTGGAGCCCCTGTACTATACTTTAATCCACTGAAGGTTGTTAGGAATGATAGTCACCTAACAGTTGTGTTGGCAATATATAAACCAGAATAGTCATTTCATGTTGTTGTACCTTTAAGAGAATGTTGTAATTGTGATTGGCTGAAGTTACTCCAACGGCCATAAGATGGAGCCAGCAACCTGGTTCGCCACCATTTGCATTTTCCTTTGATTATCTATACTTGTATTGCTGTGAAGTTTGTCGCTGTTCGCAAACCCCATCTACTGAACTTTGTTTATGATACCGGTAAGGAAAAGGACTTCGTTTTTGGATTATCCCTGGACTGATTATTTTGAACACTACCTGCATTCACCGTGTATTACTTGGACTGCTTATTAGTTTTTGCTTAGTGTTTACTGGCAGTAAAACCTACATTTTCCTATTCAGTGTATCTGTGTGCTGCGTGTGTTATTCATTACTACTCTCACTACATTTACCCTGAGTGCACTCATTCTCCTAACAGGGATATCCTTAACAAAGGTAATGAAAAAATACATTTACCAGAGTTGTATAGATGTTAGGCCTCTTTGTTGTTAAAGAAAAGGGGAAAAAAGCAACATTTGAATTGAGAAAAGCGTCTTTCCTTTGTGTGTCTCCTGTATTTTGTGCTTCTGTTTCAGTTTTCCATTTTGCATCTTTTCCAGGCCTGGCAGGACGCCGGACTTCTCCTTTCAACCACCAGTAACGA
This sequence comes from Naja naja, assembly GCA_009733165.1. Taxonomy (NCBI): domain Eukaryota; kingdom Metazoa; phylum Chordata; class Lepidosauria; order Squamata; family Elapidae; genus Naja; species Naja naja. The sequence goes on along the minus strand of CM019159.1, from coordinate 11,950,322 downwards.
TGCATGTAAACTCTTCGATGCTGCGTTGACTCAGGTGGGGATGAGGAAAAGATTATTGAAGAGACTGACAGGCATAAACATTCTTTTATTACTGTTGGAAATAACTCAAAGCCAACAAAAGAAACTTGGATCGTTGAAAACAAAGAATTTATTTAAAAGAAATAATAGACGGTTTGCAAATTTAATGTTTTGATTACTTATTGTGCCCTGTGACTATCATTAAGTGTCGTACCTTATGATTCTTGACTCTTGACAAATATATATTTTCTTTTATGTATACTGAGAGTATTTACACCAAGACAAATTCCTTATGTGTCCAATCACACTTGGCCAATAAAGTATTCTTTCTATCTATCTATCTATCTATCTATCTATCTATCTATCTATCTATCTATCGAAGCGCCGGTGGCCCCTTTGAACCTCTACAAGCAGGTTCAAAATCAAAAGCCACACCTTTAAATTCCAAAACATACTTTATATACAGTTTCATCTCATCACCCAAGTTCCCTCCTTCTTGAGACACAGTACCTCCCAACTTCAAACTCATTGGATTTGCCCTCAGCTGTTGCAGCTAATCCTAGGATGTCTCCAGGGAGAATTATCTCCTTCCATTATGTTCTCATCCGTACCCCTCCATACCTCTTACTTTGGCTGCCCACGTGGCATCTTTCCTTAGCATTAAGCAGTGGTGATATTCGACCGGTTCTGCCCAGTTCTGGAGAGCTGGTAGGAGCGATGAGCAGCGGAGACCAAACCGGTTCTCTCCGCTGCTCTAATGGCTCTGCTGTTGGGCCTACCCGCCTGCCCAGGCTCCCATACTCACTTTTATCCGCTGAATTTGAAGTGCAGCTGCTTTGCGCGGCACAGAATAGTGCTGCGCAGCAGCTGCTGAAGCGACCAGGAGATCGTGCAGGCTTGCAGGAAGCGAGGTAGAATGCCTCTGCGCCTGCGCAAATGTCTCTGCACCTGTGCAAAGTGTGCGTTGGGCGCATGCGTGCACACAAAGTGTACTTTTAAAATTTTTAATAGTTTTAATAGTTTTAATCATTTGTTAAATTGGGCTTGTATTGTTTAATCTTTTTTTAATTAATTTATTGTATTGTATTTTTTATTCTGTGAGCCGCCCTGAGTCCTTAGCGAGAGAGGGCGGCATACAAGTCTAATTAATTAAATAAATAAATAAAGCGCGCCCACCAAACTACACCCACTGAACCGGTGGCAACAATATTTGAACCCCACCACTGGTGTTAAGGAATGTAACATCCCATCATCAGGGCCTCTTTCTAACTTCTGAAGATACAGTTTTACAGCTTCATCTTATACTACCATTTTTCCAAAGAGATTATAACAACAACCCCCCCAAAAAAACATAATAATAATATAAAAGGCATAAGATAAAAATATAAAAAGGCTTAACAATGGAACATGTTAAAAGTATAAAAGCAAAGCATGTATATACAGGGAGATATATTTCATTTGATAACAGATTAACAGACTTGGAAGGGACCCTCCAGGTCATCCAGTCCAACCCCCATTTGTGAAACCTTTCAGCATCTTGCATACCATTTTATTTTTGAGTTTACTTATTTCTTACATTACTAATGGTCAGTGGCAGAAATTGTGACAAGGGGAGGGAAAATGGCAAGAGTTTTATACCATAAAGGCAAGCAAGTTGATGGGTGCTCCATCATTGGAGGCTTTTAAGAAGAGACCAGACAACCACTTGTCTGGAATGATATAGAATAGATTCTCCTGCTTGATCAGGGGGTTGAACTAGAAGTCCTTCAAGATCCCTTCCAACTCTGTTATTCTGATTCCGGTTGTAGTTTTTGACGGGTTTCCTAGCAATTCATACATGCAAAGGAAGATACTGGTATTAACCTATAAAGCCCTGCATGGCTTGGGTCTGGGGTACTTGCAGGAGCGCCTCCTACCAGCATTGAGGTCCGATAGCCCGGTATGCTCCCATAGGCAGGCCCTCCTGGGGGTGCCATCGGCCAGACAATGTCGGTTGGCGGTCCCCCGGGCGTGGGCCTTCTCTGTGGGGGCGCCCACCCTTTGGAATCAGCTACCTCTAGAGCTGCGTTTGGCCCTGGACCTGCACTCCTTCCACCGTGATCTCAAGACTTGGCTGTTTGTACAGGCTGGCCTGGACTGAGCAGGGTTGGGAATTTTAATTTAAGGATATTTTAATTGATTTTATAATTGGATTGAGAATTCGATAAAGACGTATTTATTGTTTATACATTGCGTGTAAGCCACCCCGAGTCCCCTCGGAGATGGGGCGGCATATAAATCCAAATAAATAAATAAATAAATAAATAAATAAATAAATAAATAAATAAATAAATAAATAAATACAGGGTGTGTATGTGTCAGGATGCCTACTTTTCTTTTCCCCTTTTTGAAAAATAAGATGCACAAACTGGTGTTCTTGTGTACAATTCTATCTAGATGACAGATATACACGTGTGACATTTTTGGGAAGGGGTCAATTGTGAATGGGTAGCAAATGTGAAGTATCCTCCCTAAGAATTCTCTTTATCAGTGGCCGCACACAAAAGGAAGTCAAAGCAGAAATATCCAGGAAATAACTGGGGAACATGGATGAGCCATGGTGTTGCAGTGGTCAGACTGTAGTACTGCAGGCTACTTCTGCTGACTGCCGGCTGACTGCAATTTGGCAGTTCGAATCTTACTAGGCTCCAGGTTGACTCAGCCTCCCACCTTCCCAGGTGGGTAAAATGAGGACCCAGATTGTTTGGGGGCAATATGCTGACTCTGTAAACCACTTAGAGGGGCTGTAAAGCACTGTAAAGCAGTATATAAGTGTAAGTGCTATTGCTATTCCTGGCCAGATGGCAACCATTCTTGAACAAACAGATTTATCTTAGTCAGTTTGGGTTGCAATCTGAGAGAGCTAAAATACAATTCATTCAAAAATGCCTGAAGGGAAAGAAAGGTTTAATTCTCAATCAGTGTATATGTTCATTAACCATTCAGAAAAAACAGTATGTTCTTGCCAATAGCTATTTCCTGAATGATCCTTTAACGCTATTGGTTACTGACTGTTTGATCTGTTTTATTTCCCTTAATCTTTTTTTTTTAATTACATTTATATGCCGCCCTTCTCCTGAAGACTCAGGGCGGCTTACAATTTTTGGGATACAACCCAGTGTGCTCAGCAATAGCCTTCATTCCATTGTATATGCCTGCTTATTACTAAGCGGCATTTTTACAAAGTCAGCTTATTGCCCCCAACAATCTTGGGTCCTCAATTTACCTACCCCGAGAGGATGGAAGGCTGAGTCAACCTTGAGCCTGGTGGGATTCGAGCCTACAGCAGTTGTAGGCAGCTGGAACTTAAGTGCAGGCATTTAACAGCCTGCACCACCAAGGCTCTTCATCTCCATGTTTCTCACATCCTTCTTTCATGCTTAGATTGCTTAAGCATCAAAAACACCCTGCAGAAAAATTGGTACCATAATATATTCATTAACCTGCAAGAGGTCACAAAATACTAACTTCATAGCTATTTTTTTGGCAAATCCAAAGAAGCTTGTGGCATCTCTAAGACAAATGTTCTGTGCTGGCAGTTTTGGCAAGAAGGACTAGGGGAGACATTATAGTATTGTTCCAATATCTGAGGGGCTGCCCCAAAGAAGAGGGAGTCAAGCTATTCTCCAAAGCACCTGAGGGCAGGTCAAGAAGCGATGGGTGGAAACTAATCAAGGAGAGAAACAACCTAGAACTGAGGAGAAATTTCCCTGACAGTGAGAACAATTAACCAGTGGAACAACTTGCCTCCAGAAGTTGTGAATGCTCCAACACTGGAAGTTTTTAAGAAGATGTTGGATAACCATTTGTCTGAAGTGGTGTTGGGTTTCCTGCCTGGGCAGGGGGTTGGACTAGAAGACCTCCAAGGTCCCTTCCAACTCTGTTATTCTAAAGAGTGAAAGGAAGCCATTTCATTTGGTCAGGTGCAAATTCCTGTACGTGTTGAACAAAATCAAATTGAATAAACGCTTGCTGAATTTGAAAGTGCATTTTGCATGGAAATCCTGGAGGTCAATTCTTGAAATTAAATTATGTAATTCATCGTAATACTGGTGACATGGTTGGAAGGCTTTGTAAAAGAAATCCAAAGAGTAGTTAGTGTTCAGTTTAATGACTGAAGAAACGGAAGCTAAGCAAAACCCACTAGTAATTTTTTAAAATACGAATAGAAATAAAGTAGCAGCCTTAAGAATATTTTGCTACATGGCCCCATTTCGAAGAAGTGGCTTTTTAGCTAAAGTTGTGTCGTTCGTCGATTTCTTTCACAAAAAGTTCTCTTTGGATTCTTGACTGACAGAGTTCTTTTCTTTATTCCAGTATGTGACTTGGACTAATGACCAGAGTCTCGGGGGCCTTGAGGGAACCCTTTCAAAACTACAGGTTGCAGATCCTAACTTTGGTAAGCAGGCCTTCCGGGGTGATCTGGGAAGGATCCAGGATGTGGAATGGCCTAGAATTCTAGGGGAAAGGGATACGGGATGTCTTCTCCTGAATGTCAGATCTTCGATACAAAATGCAGCAGGCCCACCGCAAGAGACTTGGGAACACAGATGTGAAAGTCTGGAATAGTTTTTCTCGTGCAACAGCAGAGGTAAACTCTTGGCACGGAAAATGTTGCCCGTTAGCTTTCCATTATTTTACACGTTTATTTGGCAGCAGGTTCTGGTTGAGATACCTAGGATTGTGCGCTGAATGGCGTTAGCGTGGTTCTGCTAAATCCGGTTCTGCCAAGAGTTTTCCACTTCACCTGGCTGTTGGCTAGTCATGCTTGGGAGGAAGAGGGGGCTGGATTAGGAGACGGGAAACCCAGGTTCTTCTCCATACTCATGCGGGAAACATCCCTGGAGGACTTTGGGTCAGCCTCTCTCTCTTGGTTCAGTGTTACTTCACAGGGTACTTGCGTAGGAAAATTCAATAAGGAACGCTATGCATACTGTCTGGACTCCCTCCCTCCCTCCCCACCCACATCTTCCTCCCTTCCTCATCTTCTTCCTTCCTTCCTCCCTCCCCCCTCATCCTCCTTCCTTCCTTCCTCCCTCCCCCCTCATCTTCCTTCCTTCCTTCCATTTTATCTTTTAAACACTTAACAATATCATATACAAATACGACCTAGAGTATAACAGCTTTTTTAAAGCTTAGCATTAAGCTTTTAATTTTGTAAAAATGTATGTTGGTTGATTAATCACTTGGTTGGTTGCTTTCCTGCCAACCTGCCTCAAGACTTGAAAAACCCTCTGTTCTTTATTGGCAGTCATGGGCAACGTGATTGCCAATGGTTTGGTCCTGATTGGTACTGGGAGTTCAGTGCGGCTGGACAAGAAACTGGATGATGCCATCAAGAACATGGTGTCACTTTCACACTCTCAGCCCTTGAGCGAGCGGGAGAAAATGCACGTGTCTGCCGTGGAGCTGTTTGCTCGTGGGTATGTTGTTCCTTCGATGAGTTGCGTTTTGCATTTGCAGTCAACTCTAAGTCTGCAGGTGTCCATAGAATGAATAGCTTCTCTCTCAGATCTCCATTGCAAAGGGAAACACTGTGCAAATTTCCCCCCTTTGGGGTGGATATCTGTTTGGGGTTTTTCGTACTCCATTGACTGTTGCCCATTGACATACCTTTGCACTGAGATCTCTGGTTTTGAACTTGAACAGGGCAAACAGGAATGTTTTGAAGTTCAACTCTTTCTCTAAAAAATTCAGTCTGGAATGGTCTCTGCACACGTCATCCTTAGTGAAGCATGCAACGCAGCGCCTGCATTTCCTGTGTCAGATGAGGAGAGCACAACTCTCTCCTTCTGTCCTAGGCACTTTTTACAGAGGCACAATTGAGAGCGTTTTAACAAACTGCATCACTGTTTGGTTTGGTGGCTGCAGTGCCTCAGATAGAAAGTCCCTACAGAGAGTAGTGTGGACAGCTGAGAAGATTATAGGAAGCTCACTTCCTGTCATTCAGGATACTGCTCATAAGCACTATGTGCTTAGAGCTCAAAGCATCGTTAAAAACCCCACACACCTTTATGGTCTGTTTCTGTTGCTCGCCTCTGGAAAGAGGTTTCAAAGTATTTCTAGCAGATTCTGTAACTGCTTTGTTCCCTAGGCCATCTGTCTTCTAAACTTGCAAGATTAGTCTCTCTCGCCATTATTATTATTATTTTTAATTCATATTTATATCCCGCCCTTCTCCGGAGACTCAGGGCGGCTTACCATTTTTGGGATATAACCCAATGTGCTCAGCAATAGCCTTCCTTCCATTATATATGCCTGCTTATTACTAAGCGGCATTTTTACAAAGTCAGCTTAAAGTCAGTTAAGTGAATTAGACTGTATTGTCATATAATATAGGTGGGTATCAACTCGTAAAACATTCCTATGCCTGTTTTCAAGTTGCCATAAACGGGGGCGGGAATCTGAAGGAGCAGTATGGCAGTAAAACCAGAAGTACATTCCACCATTATCTTAAAAAGATTGTAGCTAGGCTACCGGATCTTCTGGCCATTCTTCATTGGAGAACGTGATTGATGACACCTGTCCCGTGAACATGCTTTATTGGAGAATCTGATTTATGATACACCCAGAGCGGGAGAGGGGAAACACGGTCACCGGTGACTGTGAATTACGTATGCCAGAGTTGACTCCATTTAGGTTAATGCTGGCATGTTGCTCCTAATAAATCTTTGGAGGTTTTTTTTGAAGCTTGGCTGGAGGCTCTTGATTTAATTAGGGCTATCACCGGAACCCTGACATGTGGGTATTTGCATAATTTTGTATTTATTTATTTTTTCATGTTTTATGTAGTGTAGATTGGCGGCGGTGACCCTTTGAGAGCTATATGCAATGAAATTTCATTTTAATGTATGCCGATTAGCGTACATTCAAAGTGACAATAAAGTTGTTCTAAATTCTAAGTTAAGTCTTCTCCAGCAAAGCCTCCTTAAGAGTGTTCAGAGTTAAGGCCACCTCTCTCCTTCCAAAACATAGCAGTGAATCAGAAGGTCAGTGGATCAGAAATTATACAGTTAGTCTTCGACTTAGGACTGATTACTTTGTGACTGTTCGAAGTTAACGACGGACTTCCCCAGGGGCTATTTATGACCTGGATTTCTGTCAGCCGACTCTCCAATCATCACATTTTTGAGTGCTCAGCAATTGGCCTGCATTTACAGACAGTCCTTGGTTTATGACCACAATTGAGCCCAAACTTTCTGTTGCTAAGTGAGACATTTGTTCAGTGAATCTTGGCCCATTTTAAGACCTTTCTTTCGACAGGTGTTAAGTGAATCACTGCATTGGTTACATTCGTAACATGGTTGTTAAGTGAATCTGGCTTCCCTATTAACTTTGATGGTCAGAAGGTCACCAAATGTTCATTTAGTGACTGTTTGAAGTTTCAACGGCACTGAAAAAAATGACTTATGACCACTTATTTTTGCAGCCTCCCCTTGGTCACGTGATTTACATTCAGATTGTTGGCAACTGACTCACATTTGTGATGGTTGCAGTATCCCGGGGAGGGGTGTCACGTGATCCCCTTTTGCAACCATCAGACAGGCAAAATCAATGGGGAAGCCAGATTTGCTTAACAACTGTGCTCCTAATTTAACAACTGCAGTGATTCACTTAACAACTGTGGCAAAGAAAGGTCGTAAAATGGGGCAAAACAAATTTCTCACTTCGCAACGTAAGTTTTGGGCTCAATTGTGGTGGTACTGTCAGCCTTCAAGACTCTTTTCTTCCTCTATCTTTTCGGCTGCCATAGTAATGGGGGGAGAGTGAATCAATTGGGCTTTGTGGGTGTGGGAAGTATGCTGGAGGCTTTAGAGAATGAACTGTATAACTTGGGGAAAACTTAATTGTTTATGCCTACTTGCTTGCTTATTCCGCCACTGCAGCTCTTTATCAAACAAGGCCAAGGTCAACGGCCGGATGTCTGCATCACCACCTGAAGATGCCCCACATGACATTATACACATCTTCGATTGGATGGACCGTTTGAACTATTGTGTGTGGGAACGTTGCCATGACTTCGTATATGTGATTTCCGTGCATAAATCCTCACATCTAGAATTCTTTTGATGCTACCACTTGATGTCCAGTAAAAGTCCTTTTCTGTATAACAATGGAGTCTAAGGGTGTCTTTCTTGGATTTTGAATGGAGCACTATCTGACACGTACAGCCTTGTGTGAACATTAATTTGTAAACTTTTCTCTTCTGCAGGCGGATCAACCAAGCCTGTGATACGTGGGAAGAAATCCTACAAAGCAATCCAACTGACATGCTGGCCCTAAAATTTGCCCACGATGGCTATTTTTATATGGGATCCCAGACTCAAATGAGAGACTCAATTGCCCGAGTTTATCGTCACTGGACTCCAGATATTCCTCTTAGCAGGTAAGGGCCTTTTTCGTTCCTGATACAAAATTGTGTTCCTCAGTTTAAAAAATAATAATAAAGGCTGCGATATATCCTACTTCTTAATCATAAGAGTACAAAAGTGAATCAGTAGAATTACCTTTTAGAGCCAAATTTGAGCTCCATGTTTTATAAACTATTATTTTTCCACTAGTGTAACACAAATGGTTCCAGTGTGAAGGGTTTCTATTCACAGTTCAAGTTCTTCCATTTTCTTTCTTCCCTCATTGGTCCAAGCTCCAGTGATTTGCATGCATTGGGACATCACAACACCACCATTTGCATTGTGTGACACTAGTTGCCTTCCCAAAAATGCCCTTCAGACCAAAGTATCCTAGTTTCCCTTCCTTAACAGGGTTTTGTGAGTGTGTGTGTGTGTGTGTGTGTGCGTGTGCGCGCGCGTGTGTGTGTTAACCACCATAATGGAAGATGAAAGAATTGGGGAGAAGATCTGAGAAAGAATGGGATGAACCAGGGTTCCATTAGCAAAGTTGTGATGAAACACAGAAAAAAAGTCCACCTGCTCAACATTCATGCTTGATCAATATATTGGCCATGTTAAATTATCCCATGTTCAGACAGGGCACGGACCCTAAACAGACTGTGGGCCAGGTTTGCTTATCTTGCTAAAGATAACCTATATATTTATTAACCTATAAAGCCCTTCGTGGCTTGGGTCCGGGGTACTTGCAGGAGCACCTCCTACCAGCATCGAGTTCCAATCACCCAGTGCGCGCCCACAGGCAGGCCCTCCTGGGGGTGCTGTTGACCAGACAATGTCGGTTGGTGGTCCCCCGGGGGAGGGCCTTCTCTGTGGGAGCGCCCACCCTGTGGAACCAGCTGCCCCTGGAGCTGCATTTGGCCCCTCACCTACGTTCCTTCCGCCGCGATCTAAAGACCTGGCTATTCTTACAGGCTGGCCTGGATTGAGAGAGATTGGGGCTTTTAATTGGGTATTTTAGCATGTAATTTTATTTGTTATTTGGATAGGACTAACATTTTAACTATGTACGTATATTCTTTTTTTTAATAGAAAAGTTTTTTTTTATTTTTGATACAAACATACAAACAGGACATACAAAACATAAAAACCATCTTCCATATATACATACAGTGTATCAGTTGGTTACAAATCCTTTGTGTCATCCTTTCATATTCATCACTCACAATTTATCAAAAAGAAAATTTCTCATATTATCAATAAAACATTATGTATTTATCAATTATTACTTGTGTACAATTAAACTATTTATTTCATCATATATACGAAATATATTTTTAATCTAAAATTTATGTTATACTTTCATCCAATGGTTATATATATCAACATTATATTTTATATCAGCCTATTATATTTCTATTACAAAATTATGTAGTCTATTGCATTACCAAGACTCTTTATCCAACCATTGATAAAACAAATCCCATATCTTATAAAATTGTTTATCTTCTTGTTCCCTAATTTCAAATGTCAATTTACTCATTTCAGCACAGTCCATAATTTTCCTAATCACTTCCTCCTGCATAGGTATTTTATCATTCTTCCAATTTTTGGCAAATACAATTCTAGCTGCTGTTAAAATATTTACAATCAAATATTTCAACTCTTTATTGTAAATATCTGGTATAATTCCCATAAGAATATTTCTGGTTTCAAGTCTATGTGTTGTTGTATCATTTTTTCCAACCATATGTGGATTTTAGTCCAATATCTTTTTGCATCCGAACAAGTCCACCACATATGGTAATATGATCCAGGTATCTGATGACATTTCCAACACTTATCCGATTTATTCTTAAACATTCTTGCAATTCTCATCAGGGGTAGGTGCCACCTGTAAAACATCTTATACAAATTTTCTTTATAAGCAGTTGACATTGTCATTTTATAATTCTGGGACCATAATTTTTCCCATTTCTCTAGATCAATCCCATATCCAAAATTTCCCCCCCAAGCAATCATTGTTTCTTTAACTTGTTCCTCTTCCATTTTAATTTCTAAAAAATATCCATAAAGTTTTTTAATCACCTTTTCATCAGTACCCATCAATATTTTATCTAGCCCAATCTGCTTGTTATAAATACCTTCTACTTTAATATCCTTATCAAATCTAGATTGTACTTGCAAATATGAAAACCAATTCATTTTTATACCTTGTTCTTCCAACGCTTGCATAGATTTAAGTTCACCCCTTACATTCAATATCTCACCATATCTAACTGTTTCTTCCTTTTTATATATTACTGGATATGAAAAGGCTTCAATAGTAGATATCCATATTGGAATTTTCAAGTAATGTTGTTTTTTAATCTTCTCCCAGTTTAAAAACAAAGCTTCTAGAATATAATGTCTTCTAAAATACCCTTGTGTTTTAGTTCCCTTATACCAAAGGAATGCATGCCACCCCAATAGCAAGTCATGTCCTTCTAGAGTCAATAATCTAGTATTTCTTAGTGTTATCCAATCTTTTACCCACATCAAATTTGCCGCCTGGTAGTATAGTTCCCAATTGGGCAAAGCAAACCCTCCTCTTAATCTTGCATCCTGCAATAACTTAAGTTTTATTCTTGCTTTTTTGCCTTGCCATATGTATTTCAACATCATTCTATTTAGGTCTTCGAAAAACTCTTTCCCTAGTCTGATTGGAATTGTCTGGAATAAGTATAAAATTCTAGGCAATACATTCATCTTGATTGTTGATATTCTCCCAATCAACGATAGTTGTAAGTTTTTCCATTTTTCCAAGTCTGTCGCTATCTGCTGTTTAAGTTTAATGTAATTATCCTCCTTCAGTGTACTACATCTTGCTGTAATATATATCCCTAAAGAGCCTTGGTGGCTCAGGCTGTTAAATGCCTGCTCTTAAGATCCAGCTGTCTACAATTACTGTAGGCTTGAATCCCACCAGGCTCAAGGTTGACTCAGCCTTCCATCCTCTCAGGGTAGGTAAATTGAGGACCCAAGATTGTTGGGGGCAATAAGCTGACTTTGTAAAAATGCCGCTTAGTAATAAGCAGGCATATACAATGGAATGAAGGCTATTGCTGAGCGCATTGGGTTGTGCTCCAAAAATTATAAGCCGCCCTGAGTCTTTGGAGAAGGGCGGCATATAAATGTAATTTTAAAAAAAAAACTTAACCTTACTTGTGACCTGTATTTCTAAAGCTTCTTCCAATTCTTTCTTCCGTCTCGCTAACATATTCTTTGTTAATATCTTTGTTTTGTCTTTATTAATTTTCAATCCTGCTACTTCTCCATACTCTTCTATTCTTTCAATTAGCTTAAGTGCTGATTCCATTGGGTCCTCTAATATAAATACCAGGTCATCTGCAAAGGCTTGTACTTATATTCTTCTCTTTTTTTCATTCCTTTTATTTGTTTATCTTCTCTAATACACCTGTTTAACACTTCTAAGGTTAACACAAACAGCAGGGGCGACAGTGGGCAGCCTTGTCTAGTCCCTTTTCTTATATTTATAGGCTCTATCAATTCTCCATTTATCACAACCCTTGCGGTTTGTTCAGAATATATAGTCTCAATAGCACGTATAAAATTTTTGCCAAAGCCCATTTGTGTCAATTGTAGTAACATAAAGCTCACGTTATCACATTATCACATACTCACGTTATCAAAGGCTTTTTGAGCATCCAGAAACATCAAGGCCATTTGCTTTTCAGGGTGTGCCTCATAGTACTCCAGAGTATCCAGAATTATTCTCATATTATGTTTGATTTGTTTTTTTGGCAGAAACCCATTTTGATCAACATGTATAAAGTTGTTTAAGTATCTTTTCAGTCTTTCTGCCAAGATTGAAGCAAAAATTTTATAGTCTGAATTTAATAGGGAAATAGGCCTATAATTTTTAATTGTTAAGTCTGTGTCTTCCTTGGTATAAGTGTGATATAAGCTTCTGACCAAGTCTTTGGTATTCTCTTCTCTTGCATGACTTCATTCATAACTTCTAATAATTGGAGTTTAACACCTCCTGAAAAGTCTTATAAAATTCCACTGGTAAACCATCCGGGCCTGGTGCTTTCCTGCATTTTGTTTCTTTAAGGCTTCTGTTAACTCCATCATTGTTATATTCTCTTCTACCATTATTTCAATATCTTAGGTATCTGTGGTAACTTTGCCTTTTGTATATATTGTTTAATTTTTTCTTCTGAATACTCTCTTGATAGTACAATTTTCCATAATAGTCTTGTATAATTTTTTTTCCTTCATTTTCCATAACAAGGATGTCCTTCTTCATCTATTAAATGGCTAATTTTCCTTGATTCTCTTTCCTTTTTAATTTATAGGCTAACCATCTTCCAGGTTTGTTTGCATCCTCAAAATAATTCTGTTTAGCATTTTAATCTTTTGGGCTAGCTCTTCTTTTTCCATTAATTCCATTTTATGTTTGGTTATATCCATTTTGATTTTAACATCTTTTTTTGGAAATTTCTGTAGTTCTTTTTCCAGTTTTTATATTCTTCTTCTAATGTTTTAAAAGTCTTTTTGTTTGATATTTCTTTTCCTTGTATAAGCAATTATCAAGCCTCTTGTATAGGCCTTCATCGTGTCCAGAGATTCTGTAACTATGTATCCTCTTTCTTATTTTCTTTAAAGAAGAATACCAGTTCTCTCTCCATTTTCTGTTTAAAATCTTCTTCCTTTAATATCTTATTGTTTAATGTCCATCTAGATCTCATCTTTTGTCCTTTCCAAATAATAATCATTGGATTATGATCGGCCAAGTACTTGCTTCTATTTCAATTTTTGTATATTAAAAAATAGATCAGCTGATGTCCATATCATATCTATTCTTGACCATGATTCATGCCTATTTGAATAAAATGTATATTGTTTATTTCCTATATTCTCTCTCTCCATGCATCTTTTAAATTTATTTCTTCTATCATTTGAAAAAAAGGTTTTGGTAGTTTCTTTCTAGCTTCTTTGTGGCTTTTGTGATTTATAATCCAGCTGCTCATTAATTATTCCATTAAAATCTCCCATCATGCATAAATTAACGTAGTCCAGTTCAATTATTTTTTTATGGAGTTTGTTATAAAATTCCTCTTGGTGGTCATTTGGAGCATATATTGCTATTAAAAGTATTTTAGTATTATTGTCCATTATTTCTACCATTAAGATTCTTCCGTCATCATCTGTATAAATTAATTCAGCCGAAATGGTTTCTTTAATATATAGAACCATGCCTCTTTTTTTACATTGTGCCAATGAAGTAAACAATTTTCCCAATTTTTTTTGTTTCAATACGTGTTCATGTTGTTTTTTAATATGTACTTCTTGTAGGCAAATTATATCAAATTTTAATTTCTCCAATTTGTGAAGTACTTTCCTTCTTTTAATGATTGAATTGAGTCCATTTATATTCATCATAACCAGTGTTCTTTCCTCCATTTTAGATTTTGTAAGAGGGATTTATTGCTCTGGTGGATCTTATTTCTCTTCGTTCTCTGGGCGCCCCACCTACTGCGCCTTCTTCTTTTCCTTTTTTTTTCAATTACTGCTATCAACTCCTTTTGAGGTTCAATCAGGGGCTCTTCTTTTCTTGTATCTTCCTCCTTTCCTCTAATATATTCATAGTAAAATGATTCCGCCTTTTCAACTGTGTCAATTCTGTGTCTTTATTCCCGCCATGTAAACAGAAGGCCTTCTGGTATCAGCCATCTATAATTTATTCCTTTTCTAGGCAGTTCTTTGGTTAGAAAGAGGTACTCTCTCCTCGTCTCCCTTACTCTTCTTGGTACCTGTTTCAGCACCACAATTTCTTTGTCTTTATACTTTAATGTCTTTTCTCTTGTCATTTGCAAAATTTGTGTTTTAATAATTTTCTTAGTAAATCTAATATGGACTTCTCTTGGTAGCTTATTCCTCATTGCATATCTTGTATGTACACGAAACACTTCATCCATTCCATCCATCCTTTTCTCTTTCGTTATTTCTAGTGCTTCCTCCAGTATTTGTATCATTTTTCCAGCGAGGTTTTCACCCTTTTCTTCCTCCACATTTTGAAATCTCAAGTAAAATTCTGACCTATCCATCTCTCCTCTCAATGATTCAATCCTGTCTTTTTCAACTTCACTCAATCTGATATTGATATTTCCAATTTCCTTATCTCTTTGTTTGTCCTGCTCTTCAGTTTTCTTAATCTTTTCATCATATTTGGTCATCATCTCTTGGATATTTTCCACTTTCTCATCTGTCTTTCCAATTTTCTGTTGAATATTTTCAACTTTTTCATCCGTCTTATCTATTTTCTGCTGAATCTTCTCCACCTTTTGATTTGTCTGTTCAATTTTTTGGAAGATATTCTCATTACTCTTTTCAACGTTTTCTACTTTTGTCTGTAGAATTTGAATTCCTTGCAAAATCTTCTGTAATGTACCCTCCTTCTCTTTTTCCTTTTCCTATTGCAACATTGCCTGTATTGATCGCTGACCTCCAGATGGTGAAGAAGCAGGAGTTGTTGATTGAGAGCCTGGAGCTATTGCTTTTCTACTCATTTTATAGTTATTTCCTAGTAGGGCCCCCCAAAAGCAGAGGGCCCTCCAAAAATAATAAAAATGAGTAAAAAACAAAAAAGAAAAAAAAAAAAAAAATATATTAAGAAACTTAAAGTACTTCAGGTTCTTGTACACCTTAATCCAGTTGGTTCCACTTGTACAAAATAGAAAAAAAAAGTAGAGAAGAAAAGGAAGGTCTCAAAAAGCAACAACAAGTGGTTCCCAGTTCAAAAAATAAAAGGAAAAAGGGGAAGAGACTTCAGGTATTTATATACCCTAATCCAATGCGAATCAACAAGATGAAAAAAGAAAAAAAGCAAAAAGGGGAGCAAATCATAAGCAGAGAAAAGAGAAAAAGAAAAATTCCTGGCTAAAAATTGAAAAAGGGATAATCCAAACAATAAAAATTCAATCAATGGGGTGTGTGTGTGGAAAAGATAGAGCAGCCACAAATCCAGCCAAAGAGAAAAAGAAAACTACTGCCACCAGATGTCCAAGGCTTTTTAGTATATCGTCAAATTTCCAGTAGAATATATTTTCAAGGTCACTTTAGTCTTCTTTCTTTCAGTTCCAACTCTGAATTCTGCTATCAATAGTTCACAGATGGGCACCTGTGTATACAATCCGTCATGCTCACCCCACTATCTCTTTCAAGAAGGAACTCTATGTCCTTGAATGCAGCTCACATAGATAAACAAATGAAGAAGAAAGGAATACAATATATCCAAGCCTCTAAATGGCAGTGCTTTCACTTTCACTCCTCCCCCTCAAGAGCAAGAAAAAAGGAAAAAAAGAGAAAAGGCACATTGGTATTGCTCTCTTTTCTAAAAGTTCTTAAAATCATAAACAGCATTTAATCCAAAAAAATATTGGTGGGAAAAAAAGGAAAAAGACCATCAGAACAAAAGATGTTTTACATAGAGGAAAAGCCAGTCCCTTTTAAAATCAAATAGTTCCAGAAGAGATAAAAGGAAGAAAAAGCCATCAATCTTAAGAAAAGCTTAATCTCTCCGCTTATAAACTGTTCTCTTTACTTTTTAAGTCCACTTTCCAGTTATTGGGGTGTTCTCTTCAGAAATAAGTAAATAAAAAAGAACCTCTCACCAAACCAACACACCTTCATCTGATCTTGCCTTTCTTTCGGAGCTGTCCCAGCTTCAGCAGCTTGGTGGCTGCCTCTTTTCCGCCAGCAAAAAGAGCTTCTCCTGGATCAACCAGGGACTTTGCGATGTCCCTGGGATCAACAGGATGTGCTCTTTCCCTTCACCATCTCTTCGGGATGGTTTAGGTCCAAATGGGCCGTCCAGCTGAGAAGATATCTACGGCGATCCAGGAGCTTCCCAATCTCACGTAGTATCACTGGGACACAAGCCCCGCCCTCCTGTGTACCTATATTCTTGTGTGAGCCGCCCCGAGTCCCCCCCGGAGAGGGGGTGGCATATAAATCCAAATAAACATAAACATAAACATAAAGCACAAATAGAATTCAGAATAACAAAGTTGGAAGGGACCTTGGAGATGTTCTAGTCCAACCTGCATAGAGACTTGTCCTGCTGCTTTCCTGCCATCCCCAACTTCAAGGACTTTTTGAAGGCTCACTACTCACCTTCAGCAGACTACAGATTCAGCTCTAGGTGGGGCAGGGAGAGGGGAGACATGCCATGGCCCCTCAAGATAAACCCCAAAGTTAGGGTATTGTCTGGAGTTGTTTAACTTGATCTGGTTTGGGAATTCAGTGACCTCTAACCCTAAACCAGATTGACTTGGCCTATCAGCGAAGGTCAAAAATATTGCTTTGAAGAGGCATATCAAAGCACTGCCGATTAACCTCTTATGTGACAGTTTTCTCTTTTTCCTTTAGCTACATTAAAGGCATGTACGCCTTCGGCTTGGTTGAAACCAATTTCTACGACCGTGCTGAGAAGCTGGCTTATCAGGTAACTGAAAGAAGAAGCAGACCTGTGCAAATGAAGAATCTTACCTTTCATTTCTTGACAGAGAACCCGAGTCAGGGAGAGAGAAAAAAATCAGAAGGGATTGATAATATCTTTCTGAGCCACGTGTTTTATTCAAAGGCCGAAGTTTCCATGGATTCCATCCTCGGATGCAGAAAATGCTTCAGCCTTTAAATAAAATTTGTTGGAAGAGGCACTATCAAACAGTCTCTTTTTTTTGCCACCCTGGATGCATGAGAATGGTTCTTGGTGGCAGATGTGATTGTGTTAATTTCCTCAGAGCTCAACAGGAGATTCCTTTGAGATTTCCAAAATGTTGGTTGCTACCCAGATTTTTGCTCCCAGGGGCAAAGAGGAATTAGAACTGATGCTCTTAACGCAAATTGTCTGAGCATTATGTTTTCTTGTCTAACTAGAGCATTTCACACACACCCCTTTACAGAAAAAAATCTACTGGAGCATTTACAGGAATGTTATGATCCCAGTGGGACTGACAGAGAGGGAGAAAGAGTGACATCCTAAAAACTGAGTGGAAGAAAGATGGGATGAACACTTGCTTCTTCTGATTTGAGGTTCTGCTGCTGAGCCCAAACTTAATTTTTCTTCTTGTGGGAAAATGGGTGTTCAGAAGTCCTCCAGGTGAAAACCCAAGATTACACTTGGGAACCTCCAGAGAGGACATGCACCCAGTTGGGCCACTTGTTGAGCTGACCCAAACTCGGCTTCTTCTCTTCATCAGTGAAGAGGATCTTCTGAAGTCACCAGCTTCATTTCTTCCAGGAACCCTGAAGAACTGGTGTCTTCTGAACTTTCTGCTCATATATCAGCCAGCCCCATGTAAAAGAATGTAGAGATGATCACTGGCATAGATAGAGTAGGAGTGAACAAGTTGAAGGGGGCTTTTGCAATACACTTGCACAAAATGTTATATAGTCACGAGAAAAAGGGAAGTGTGAGAACAAAACTGGAAAGAACCTCACCTTAATTTTTTTAAATTCATATTTATATGCCGCCCTTCTCCGGAGACTCAGGGCAGCTTACAATTTTTGGAGCACAATCCAATGCGCTCAGCAATAGCCTTCATTCCATTGTATATGTCTGCTTATTAATTGCGCATTTTTACAAAGTCAGCTTATTGCCCCCAACAATCTTGGGTCCTCACTTTAGCTACCCTGAGAGGATGGAAGGCTGAGTCAACCTTGAGCCTGGTGGGATTCGAGCCTGCAGTAATTGCAGCAGCTGGAACTAAGTGCTAGGTGTTTAACAGCCTGCACCACCAAGGCTGTTTTGTTAAGTAAAAGATGAGACAGAAGGAAACTCAGACAGGGTTCAAGATTGATGTTAGCACTGTGAG
The DNA here is from genome assembly GCA_009733165.1 of Naja naja. NCBI lineage: Eukaryota > Metazoa > Chordata > Lepidosauria > Squamata > Elapidae > Naja > Naja naja. The sequence continues at coordinate 11,932,033 of CM019159.1, read as the reverse complement.
GCAGCTCAGGTTAAGAAACATACACAAGGATTTGAGCAATGCTTTTTATGGTAATAAAGCAAAGTAACAGAATCTTGAAAGCTTGGCCGAGTTCTACTCTGTCCCACCTTAACACTAAACAATTCAAGATGGCGTTCTTGTGAATTCCTCTTTTGTGCTTTTGTCTTTCTCAGGATTCATGTTCTTTCCTGCAACTGTCCCCTTAATGCTTCCTTCCTCATCCCCCCCCCGCAAACCCAGCTCCTCCTTTACACCTCACTCACTTGAATCTGGATTTGGGGTTGTCCAACATTATTACTCATGAAAATCTAGCCAAGTCTCATGTGAAGCTCTCCTCGTAATGCGATGACAGCTTCATTAGAATGTATAATTTTCTTTTCCCTGCATTCTTCAATTAGGCTTTAGCCATCAATCAGAGAGACGCTTGGTCTGTCCACGCTTTGGCTCACGTGAATGAAATGAAAGCGGATTTAAACAGTGGGCTGGCATTCATGAAGCAAACTGAAAACAACTGGAAGGTAACCGTCTACTTATCCGGCTATTCTAAAATGGCTGCCAGCTTCCTCTCAGCCTGAAGGGTTTGTAGCACAGTTTGGCACGTGTCACATTAGGTAGCAATAGTGGTTCCTTAAAGGGTGCCTGCAGGTTGGTCAAAAGAGTCAAGATGGCGACTGAAGCATTGGCCCTGTTTTATGTGTATGTGGAGAGCTGTTTCAATTATGCTTGCAGATCATTAGCGGATTTTGAATGCTTTTATCAGTAGCCTAGATTTTTGTTGCACTTTGATTAATTATTGGGGCCTTGTGTGTGATCCGTTTTGCTAACCCTGGATAGTTCGCAGGAGACTGATTAGGAAACCAAAAATAAGCAAGGAAAGGAAATGGTCCATGTTTGGTGATCCATCGGGCAAGCAGCTAAAGCAGGGGTGTCAAACTCCAGCCTGAAAATGCTTAGATCTGGCCCGCAGGGCTGCCCTGAAAAGAGGGAAAGACTGCCCCCCCGTGCTCCATTTTTGCTGGCAGAGGGCTGCAGGAGGCTGTTGTGGCTGAAAACAGCCCCAAAATGCGTGCAACACCCCGGGCCCTGTTTTCGCTGGCAAAGAACTGCAGGAGACCGTCGTGGCCAAAAATGGGGGCCAGGCGGGCCACGCACAGCTCTCCGGAGCTCTGTTTTTGCTGACAGAGGGCTAGCAAAACAAAACAAAAACAAAACAAAAGGAAAAATGTTTCCCCTTTTGCATTTGAGGATTCAAGAACGGACAAGAAAGGAGAAAGGGAAAGAGGAAAGAGAAAGAAAAAGAAGGAAAGAGGGGAAGGAAAGAGAAGGAGGGAGGGAAGGAAGGAAGGAAGGAAGGAAGGAAGGAAGGAAGGAAGGAAGGAAAGGGAAGGGAAGGAAGGGAAGGCAGGCAGGCAGGAAAGCAGGCAGGAAAGGAAGGAAGGAAGGAAAGGAAGGAAGGAAGGAAGGAGAAAGGAAGGAAGGAAGGAAGGAAGGAAGGAAGGAAGGGAAGAAAGGAGATTGTAAAGAGAGGGAGGGGGGTCTGAGGGAAGTCCTGCCTTAGCACTTGGCCAACACATGAGTGACGTCAAGCTGGCCACGCCCACCCCAGCCATGTCCCCCTGGTCCCCCCGAGGTTAAACACAACCCTGATGCGGCCCTCAATGAAATCGATTTTGACACCCCTGAGCTAAAGGATTGGTGGTGAGAAAGCTCTCCACTCAGATCTTGTCACTCTCACATCATTGCTGGCAGGTCTTAGTCAAGTCACTGTTTGCTTAACTCCAGTCCTTCAGGAATATGGAACTTTAAATCCTGATCTATCTTAACAGATGGTTCTGAGAATGAATATTGCAACAGGGTCTGTCAGCATTAGGAGAGGGATGGGGGAATGTTTTACATCTGGAACATCAGCAGACAAGACCAAACTTGGGTTGATTATCCTGGCATTTCTCTAATGATAGTTTCCGATAATATAATTCTGGAGGGTGTTTATCTTTTGGTTGGACCAGAATAAGTTTCTAGCTTATAATGATTCTGCTTTCTCCATTCCAGGACAGTGATATGCTTGCTTGCCATAATTACTGGCACTGGGCTCTGCACTTTATTGAAAAGGTAAGTGGATTCTTCCACCACTATCTATCCTTTCAGAAGGGGTCAAATGCATATGGAAAGTGGAAAGTTGGCATCCCGAAGGCGTGGGGTTTTTTTTCCCAAGCAGCAACTGGACTTTCTTGTTTTTCTTTGAAGACATTTCGCTTCTCATCCAAGAAGCTTCCTCAGCTCTGAAGAAGATTCTTGGTTGAGAAGCAAAAGGTCTTCAAAGAAAAACAAGAAAGTCCATCTGCCTCTTGGAAAAAAGAACACTTTTGGAACAACCATGACCTGGATGTCTGAAAATCTCCATAGACATTTGGCATTGTCACCAAGCAGTAGAAATAATCAGGCCCTTTTGTGACAGCAAATCTTGCTCTAGATGTGCAACTGGGATGGAATCGGGCCCATTCGCCAGCAGTTAAAATTAAACCATGAGAATCAACCATGGATTTCACTTTGACAACAAAATAATCTTGGGGCAAATGTGGCATCTGGTTTGTATGTGTTTTTGCTGAGTGTGGTGGTTTAGTTTTTCTAGTAGGATGATGGGACCTGTTGCATACGTGTGGCTATTTCCTGAAGCTGATGATTTTAGCAACCACAGTGCTAAGAAGTCCTACATGGCTTAGGGCCGGGGTACCTGCGGGAACATCTCCTGCCAGCATCGAACACCAATCGCCCGGTGTGCGCTCACAGACAGGGCCTCCTTGCGGCACCGTTGGCCAAACAATGTCGCCTGGCGGTCCCTCGGGGGCTCTGTGGGGGCGCCCACTTTGTGGAACCAGCTTCCCTGGAGCTATGACTGGCCCCCTCCTTTCCGGCCTAAAGACTTGGTTATTTGAACAAGCCAGCCTGGACTGAGTGGGGAGGGGCTTTCATTTTAAATGTTTTTGTGGGTTGGGTTTTAAATATTTATTTGGTCTAATTAGTTTAATTATTTTTTAATTCTTTTAACTTTTGTATTGGGTGTTTTTATGTGAGCTGCCCTGAGTCCTTCGGGAGATAGGGAGATATAAGACCAAATAGATAGATAGATAGATAGATAGATAGATAGATAGATAGATATAGATAGATAGATAGATAGATAGATAGACTGACTCAAATCAAAGGGCTGGGCCAGGAAAACCTTCTTCCCTTGCCTAGTTTGGCTAGTCTAGAGAAAAGAAGGACTAGAGATGACATGATAGCAGCATTTCAGTATTTGAGAGATTGCTACAAAGAAGAGGGGGTCAGCTTGCTTACCAAACCACCTGAAGGCAGGACAAGGAACAATGGATGGAAACTAATAAGGAGAGAAGCAATCTAGACCAAGGAGAAACTTCCTAACAGTGAGGACAATTAACCAGTGGGACAGCTTGTCTACAGACATTGTGGGTGATTCATCAATGGAGGCTTTTAAGAAGAGACTGGACAGCCACTTGGCTGAAATGATATAAGGTCTCCTGCTTGAGCAGGGGGCTGGACTAGATGACCTCCAAGGTCCCTTCCAGCTCTATTCTGATGATTGATTGATTGGCCAGAAATGTGTTTACAAACCTTCGTTTGTTGGGCTTTTTATATTCTCCATTTTCTTTTGGATCCCAATGCACAATTAATTGCAACTAGGACAACAGGTTGCTTGGGTTAGAATCTGAAATACTAAAAGTCTAATGACTCTTTTTTCCTTCTTCTTCCTCCCTGCTAATATTATTATGCGTGCAGGGTGATTATGAGGCTGCTTTGACCATTTATGATACCCATGTAAGTACTAGATTTTCTTGCTTTAATTGTGTTCTTCTTATCATTCGCCCTTCAAGCAGTGAGTTTACTGCCTGTGAAATAACTACATTTCTCTACTAAAGAAAACTGGTTTTGCAAATTGAGCATGCCAATATGATTTACATAATAGGTGCTCCTTTTTGGTCTGCATCCAGTTTTGGTCACTACACTATAAAAAAGACGTTGAGACTCTAAAAAGATTACAGAGAAGAGCAACCAGGATGATTAGGAGACTGGAGACTAAAACATACAAGGAACGGTTGCAGGAACTGGGCATGGCTAGTCTAGGGAAGAGAAGGACCAGGGGAGACAGGATAGCAGTCTTCCAATATTTGAGGGGCTGCCACAGAGAGGAGGAAGGGGGTCAAGCTATTTTCCAAAACGCCTGAAGGCCAGACAAGGAATAATGGATGGAAACTGAACAAGGAGAGATTTAACCTGGCAATAAGGAGAAACTTTCTGACAGTGAGAACAATCAACTCATGGAACAGAAGTTGCCCTCGGAAGTTGTGGGACCTTCATCACTTAACGCTTTCAAGAAGAGATTGGACTGCCATTTGTCAGAAATGGTGTAGGATCTCCTGCTTGGGTGGGGGGTTGGACTAGATCAGGGATCGCCAACCTTTTAGACCTCAGGGACCACCAAACTCATAATTTTAAATCCCGCGGACCAGAGACCCTGGGAAAATCCCCAAAAAAGTCTGCAGGAAAATCCCCCACCCCGTTTTCTTACTGAGCAATCATTCTTTATTTGGGATCACAGTATACCTTCTCCAGCTCCGTTCTCGGGGGGGAGAGAGAGAAAAAGAGAGACTTTTGGCTTCATGCAAGGAAAGCAGCAGAAGCAGCAGAAGTCTTTCTTTCTCTCCCGCAAACTCCACCAGAAATGAGTCTTTGTCAGACTTGGAGCAGGATGCCTTGCAGAGTCCCAAAGACTCATTTCTGGCAGAATTTGGGGGAGAGAAAAAAAGACTTTTGCTGCTTTCCTTGCATGCAGCCAAAAGCAGAAGAAGAAAGAAGTGGAAAGAAGCAGCCGGATGGCCAGGCCAGGCATGTGGGGCGAGTGGGGCAAGTTCCCCCCCTCCGTCCTTTCCCCCCTCCCCTCCCTACGTTGTGTTGTTCGCAATGCAAGCGACGCAAGCCTTGTGTTCCTGCAGGCTATGTGGATGGCTCAGCCTTGTGTTCCCCCGCGCAGCCTGGATTAATTGATTTGGGGGTGACATTCCTCTGCAATCCACCAAAATTTCCTCGTGGACCACGAGTGGTCCCTGGCCCACTGGTTGGTGACCCCTGGACTAGATGACCTACAAGGTCCCTTCCAACTCTGTTAACCTAATCTAAGCTAATCAATTTTTTAAAAAAACAATACATGCTCCTGAGTATGCAACAAGAGAGAGTTTTAGAGTAAAGACACGCTTCTCTCTACACCAGGTTACCCAGTCTCTGCTACAGGTGGCCACTAGAGCAGTGGCCTCCAACCTTTGGGGTACCAGGGACCGGTTCTGTGGAGAAAGGTTTTTCCGCAGAGCGGAGGAGGTGTGGTTTTGCTTAGTGCCTTCATCCCACGAATGGGGCTTCGCTTGTTTGTATGGCCTGGTTCCTGGCATGCCATAGATGGGTGCCAGTCCATAGCCCGGGGGTGGGAAACCCCTGCATTAGTGGGGTTAGCTTTTTGTTTAGTTATTAAATCAGCTTGGGTTATTAGAATTCTCTCTGGACTTAGAGATCTCTGTATCTCTACTGCAAGGATGTCAAACTCAATTTCATTGAGGGCTACATCAGGGTTGTGTTTGCCCTCAGGGGGACTGGGGTGGGGCGTGGACAGGGTGGGTGCAGACAGCATGACATCACTTGTGTCAGGAGCACCTGTGGTGGCCCAAGTGCTCTGCCAGTGAAAACGGGCTCCCGAGTTCCGTTTTCAGCTGCGACAGCCTCCTACAACCCTCTGCCAGTGGAGCTCAGGGGGCATGTGTGGCCCTCACAAGCTCTGTTTTCAGCTGGGACAGCATCCTGCAACCCTTTGCCAGTGAAAACAGAGCTTGTGAGGGCCACGCACAGCTCTCGGGCTCCAATTTTGCCAGCAGAGGCACCACAGGCCAGTCCTTCGCTATTTCTAGGGCACCCCCACGGGGCCAGATCTAAGCACTCCGCTGGCTGGATTCAGCTCCTGGGCCTTGAGTTTGACACTTCTGCTCTACTGCCATTTAGAGATAGTCCAGATTCAGCAGTTAAGCTCTGAGAGTCCTGCTCTGCCCTCCAGTCTGTTGTGTATGAGTCAGTGCTCACTTTGCCTGAGAAATGTGCGTGAGAAGAAAAATCTGTGCCGTAGGAAATTGTGGTTTTTGTGGATCTCCTGTACACTTAATATATTGAGGCCCATTTTCTTGTGGGCAGACAGTATTGTTTGAGGGCGCTTCTCCTTTGATGTCACTAGCATGTGTGCACTTTTATTTGTCATTTAGGATTGCAAATAGCCAGGTCTAGACCCTGAAGGAATGTATAAAATTTCTGTCCCTTAGTTTAAAGGGCTTTCCTCTCTTTTATGGAATCCTTTCTTTTTTAATCAGGAATCACAGCCGTAAAGAAAAAGCAATGTAGGAATAAGGTAGAGGAAAAATTATTCTGGTAGTTCTGTTGAGGAAATTGAACGGTTCAAAAAAAAAATGCTCTTCTTCCCCTCCCCCCCCACCACCAAAATATCCCAGTCTAAATTCTTAATGGTTTTGGGTTTGCAGATTGCTCCCAGCTTACAGCAGAGTGGAACCATGTTGGATGTCGTTGACAATTGTTCCATGTTATATAGGCTTGAATTAGAAGGTAAAAAGAGTTCTCATACGTATATTATCTAAATGTTTTCCAGCAGAGATCTGCTTCATTTTATTTCACCTTCTTCTTTACAATTCAAGTTGATATTTATATTCCCTTTCAAACAAAAAGCTTGTTCAGCTCCCAAGTGTTGGATGTCCCATTGGTGAGTTGTGTTTAATTTGGGAGGAGTGAGAAGCTGAGTTAGGAACTGAATTATTATTCTGTTTGGTTCCATTCGTTCCATTCTGTTCTGTTTTATCCCATCCCATCCCAGTCTAATCTGTCCCATCCCATTCTATTCCATTCCATTCTGTTCCTGTTCTGTTTTATTCCTGTTTTGTTCCTGTTTTGTTCTGTTCCTGTTCTATTCTGTTGCTATTCTGTTCTGTTCTGTTCTGTTCTATTCTATTCTATTCTATTCTATTCTATTCTATTCTATTCTCTCTATGCTCTATGCTCTATATTCTATATTCTATTCTAATTCTATTCCATTCCATTCCATTCTGCATTCTATTCTGTTATGCTATTCTACTCTACTCTGTTCTGTTATTGTATTCTGTTCAGTTTTAATCCAATTCTGTATCCAGTTTTGATCACCACACTATAAAAAAGATGCAGAGATGAACAATCAGGATGATTAGGGGACTGGAGGCTAAAACATACGATGAAAGGTTGCAGGAACTGGGCCTGGCTAGTCTAGTGAAGAGAAGGAACAGGGGAGACATGATAGCAGTCTTCCAATATTTAAGGGGCTGCCACAGAGAGGAAGGGGTCAAGCTATTTTCTAAAGTGCCTGTAGGCCAGACAAGGAAGAATGGATGGAAACTGAACAAGGAGAGATTCAACCTGGAAATAAGGAGAAACTTTCTGATAGTGAGAACAATCAACCCATGGAACAGAAATTGCCCTCAGAAGTTGTGGGAGCGCCATCATTTGAGACTTTCAAGAAGAGATTGGACCGCCATTTGTCAGAATGGTGTAGGGTCTCCTGCTTGGGCAGGGGGTTAGACTAGATGACCTACAAGATCCCTTCCAACTCTGATGATCTGTTATCTGTTAAAATAAAATGTTCCTTTATTCCTAGGGGTGAATGTGGATAACAGGTGGAAAGCAATAAACCAGGTGACGAAGAAACATGTGCGGGACCACACCTTGCTCTTCAACGATGCCCACATCCTGATGGCCTCCTTAGGTGCTCAGGATGAGGAAACTTCCAATGAGCTTCTGACCACTTTACAGGACCTGGTCCAGTAAGTGACTTCACCATCCTAACAAGAGGCCTCCTTGTTCCTACCTCTTCTCTGGGGCTTCCCGTGGGGTGTTTACGAGGAGCACATAAAGCCAATAGAGAGAGTGTTTTGGTTTTCCAGACTAGCCTGCAAATGTGGGTTCTTCTTATCCAAGAACTACAGGAAGTCCTTGACTTAAGGCCATAAATTGGGAGTAGAATATTGTTGCTAAGCAGGGCAGTTGCTAAGTGAGTCAAACCCCATTTTACCACCTTCTTGATCACAGTCGAGGTAGTCCTAGAGTTACAACCACAATTGAGTCCCCCAATTTCCTGTGGTTGAGCAGACATTTGCTAAGTGAGTTCTGCCCCCATTTTACGACCTTCCTTGCCATGTGTTGTTAAGTGAATCACTGCAGGTGTCAAGTCAGTAACATGGCTGTTAAATGAATTTGACTTCTCCATTGACTTGGCTTGTCAGAAGGTTACGGAAGCTCATCCCATGACCCCAGGATGCCGTGTCCGTCATAAATACGAGTCAGTTCCCAAGCTTCTGAAATTTTGATCACGTGACCAGGGAGGTCATGTGAGCCTGAACTATCTTAAATACATGCCCAAGTTGTTATCACTTGACTGTCATAAGTGGTCATAAGTGCGAGACCTGATGGTCTCTTTTTTTTCAGTGACGTAACTTCCAACATTTGCTTAAATGAATGGTTGTAAGTCGAGACTACCTTCAGTAACAACTGGCTAGATCTGGGCAATCCTTTGCTTTGGACCTCATTTAAACTCCCTGGCCTTGCAGTCTCAGTGGCCATTGTTTTCATTTAGGGTTAATTCAGTGGTGGTATTCAGCCAGTTGGCACTGGTTCGGGTGAACCGGTAGCAAGGATTTGGCTTGGGTTGCCGAACTGGTAGTAAGTACTGGCTGGCCACGCCCCCGGCCCGGTTGCCCAGTCACCGCTGGCTCACGTGCCCCACCCACACAATACTCGCTCACCCCGCCCACCTGACACTCGCCCATTAAGGTATTTTTTTTCCTCTCCTGACGATCAGCTGTTCATACAATCAGCTGTGCCGTGATTCCCCTTGCTGAGCCTCAGGGGAGCCTTCTGGGAGCAAAAACATCCCCCAGGAGGCTTGCCTGAGGCCCAGAAGGCCCAAAAAATGGGGGGGGGTGGCTGCAAAAAAGCAAATAAATAAATAAAGCCACGCCCACTCAGTCACATGGCCATGCCCACCAAGCCACGCCCACAGAACTGGTGGTAAAAAAAATTGAATCCCACCCCTGGGTTAATTGGTTTAATTGCACATGGTCACTTCTGATCTGGATGCCTTTCCTAGGACTTGTACAGAAGATCACGAGCTGAGCCTGGTTCCAACACTAGGAATGCCTCTTCTACAAGCGTTTACGGAGTTTGACCAAGGACATTATGAGAAGGCAGTGGAACTGTTGTACCCCATTCGATATCAGATTGTGAAAATAGGAGGAAGCGATGCCCAGGTGAGAAGGGAGCTGGCTTTTTCATAAGCGTTTTTATTCCTTTATCCCAGACCTGGGCCACTTTAATTATGCTGGCTGGAGAATTCTGGGAGTTGCAGTCCACACATCCTAAAGTAGCCCTGGTTAAGAAATAGGGTTAAAGTTAAAGTTTTGTAAACCGAAGAGAATGGAATATAATGGACCAACATGAGATGATACAAATGCATGAGTATAAAAGACAGTTGTAAATATGTATATAATTGTAAATAAATGTAGAAATGTAAATAGAAATAATATGCAGCTAGCACTATACTAATAACATAAGGGAAAAAGGAAATTAACTGTTATATGTATCTTTATACTTAGACTTACATACCGCTTCACAGTGCTTTACAGCCGTCTCTAAGTGGTTTACAGAGTCAGCCTCTTGCCCCCAACAGTCTGGGTCCTCATTTTACCCACCTTGGAAGGATGGAAGCCTGAGTCAACCTTGAGCCTGGTGAGATTCGAACTGCCAAATTGTAGGCAGCCGGCAGTTAGCAGAAGTGGCCTGCAGTACTGCACCACCATGGCTCTTACTGGTTTGTCCTGTGGGGGACCTCAGGAAGTAATGTCCTACACACTTACACACACACACACAAATCAAGAGTGACTTGAGAAGCCCACAAATCCATAACTTAGGTTTGGAACCTCAATTAGTGAAGGCCCAAAATGTCAAATGGGCTCCTCAACCCTGATTCCAGGGCCCTCCACCTCCAAGTCTGAGCTATGTGCAGGACGGAAGACTTTTAGCTGGCTGGTAGGACTTGAACACCCATTTTGCACTCTCAAAATTTGTCTGGGATTTGTCACCTTGCTGCTTCTCTGCATTTTTAATTCTTCAGTTTTCAGCTTTCCTGGGAATTGTGTCCCTGTCCTGATTTCATCTTTCTTTCACGTAGGAATTGGGCTTGCCAATCTTCTCCTGCGTGGGAAGGGTGTTCAGCCTTGGGCGTCGGGCTGCTTCCTTGTTTCTCCTCAAACTGTTGGTTTTTCCTGTGCTTTATTTCTTTGTTTTAGAGAACAGCTGATTCGCGTGGAAGAGTGTTTTGCTGTGCCTCAGCTGTTTTATTCACAGGGGCTGCAGTAGAAGGCGTTAGAGCTGAAAATGGGCTTTTTAAAACACGGAGCGCACACTCACCAGAACTGTTCGTTACACTGGTTGAATCACACCACTGGTTCCAGGAACCCGGGACCCCGTAAATACATGCCGGTTGCCTGTCACCCAAAGTTTGATCAGGTGGGGATCAGTGGTGGTATTCTACCGGTTCGGCCCAGTTCTGCCAAGCCAGTAGCGGCGATGAGCAGCGGAGACGGAACCAGTTCTCTCCGCCGCTCTGCTGTTGGGCCCACTTGCCCGCCTGGGCGTCGTGCTGCTTCCTCGTTTCTCTGTCCCCAAACTGTTGGTTTTCTGGAGGATCCTGCCCAGAATGACCGCTGCATTACTAGCTACATTGGTTTTAAAGGAGAGAAAGAATGCAGTGAAATGAGCTCATGGAAGCAAAGAAGGGAGGGCACTTCCTCTAAATTGGTCAGTTCATTATAAGCCGAAGTAGGAGGTATCCATAGGGGGAATCAAAAAAGGTCCAGGTGGTAGCCAAGACCAGGTGATCAAAAGCCCACCTCTGTTTTTGTGTGTACAATGGATATCAAAAAAGAGGTGGCGTGTTCTGACCCAGCTCCTCAAACACGACAAACCCTCTGAAGTTAATTCAGAGATTCCTTTACTAGGAGCGCCAGCAGCCCCAGCAAAATTTTCTCTCTCACAGCAGGCTAACAAGTCTGTCTGTCCGTGAGATGAATAGCTGCCTGCCATATCTATTCATCTCCGCCCGCTGCCTTTTATCCCCTAGAGCTAGGGTGGGGCTTCATTAGCAGCGGTGGCTCTTCCGTCCCAAGGATCAGCCCACGGATTTCCACTGCTCTCCTCTCCTCTGCCTTCTGCAGATCTGTGCGTCAGGCACTGGACCCAGCTCTTCCTCCTCTTCCTTATCAGCCACCTCCAGACCTGGGGGCTGTTGACTCTCCATCTGAGGGCTGATGGGCAGCCCAGGCTCTGTCTCTGTCTCTTTGCCAGCTCCATTCCCTCTTGCCCCTCGCAGCTCTCAGGTTGCCCTGATGCTGACTCTGACTCCCATGCCTCCTCCTCCTTCTCTTCCTTTGCGGCCAACAGGCCACAGACATGGAGCTTCATCCTGGCCAATATCTTGACTTTTTCCAACCTTCCTCTGCAGATGTTCCACTCAGTCTGAGGATTCTCCAACCTGAGCAGCAAGCGTGAATATAATTCATCCCGAGCACCACATTCCACCTTGTAGTATTTCCTTAGAGCCCATAGCAGTGGCCGTTGATTTAAAAACAAAAAGGGAACCTGCTTTATGTTTAATTTTGGGAAAAACCAGACACTCCTTTCCTTTCTAATTCCATGTTGGCTAACTGGTTCCTGGAAATGGGCTGCAAATTTTCTTGCATTTACACCTGATCAGTTCCAGATGCTTACCTTGAAATCATCTTGCTAGGAGTGAATAATGCCTCTTCTACATTTCCTTCTCTTCCAGAGAGATGTTTTTGACCAGTTGCTGATTCACGCTGCTTTAAAATGCAAATCTAAAGCCAAACAAAGACTTGCCAGGTAAGTACAGTGTCATGCCTCTGTTGGAGTCTGACTCTGAGGGAGAGGAGGAACAGCTGACAGGGAGTGGAAGTGTGGCTCTGGAGGTTGTTGGGGAAGCTGGGGAAGGGCACAGGCCGGCTGGGCAGTCAGAGGAAGACCCAGGCCCATCCCCTCTGCATCCTAGGGCACGCAGGGAGGAGAGGATAAGGGAGAAATGTGAATGGCATGGTCAACGGGGGAGGAAGGGGCCCTGATCCCCTTCATGGGCTGCAGCTGTGAGAACTGTTTATACCGACAAACTGTGCATGACCCAGTGCTGGAAGCCAAGTGTGTTTTATTCTTGTTGGAGCTTATCTGTGTTTTGGCTTCCTCCCAACTGTGGTGGCTGTGTTATCTGGTAGAAGTCTGCAATTAATCATCCTTGCCTGCCACAGTAATTCCTTCAGTGTGGTTTGTGTTTGGTTTTTTATTTCAAATTAACTTTACTTTGAATGCAGACTGCATTTACTCCCTTCGTAAACTGTTTTCTTTAAGAGTTTGATTTCCAGCCGAGGATAGTTGGACATTGGGGCCAAGTTGGAGGCATTAAAGAACTTTATTCTGTTTTTGTGACTTGGTTATTTTTGTGTCATGCCCCGGGTCATCACATACAGCAAGTACTAGATTCTGGATTTTACCTGGTTGAAAGATAGCCATGAACGTAGAGGGGAATTGTGGTTGTAATCGGTAAGAGGAGCAGGGGTTCAAATTTTGACTGGCTTGTGGTGGAAAAATCTGCAGTCACCACCAGATAGCAAGGAAGACAATTTTCTTTGGAGGAGTGTGAACATCTGTTGTTATTTGGAAGAAGACCGAGAACTTTTTGCTTTTATTTCCCAGTGCCTACAGTTCATGACAGACTTCCATTTATTGGAGATGTGCAGAGAATGATTATTAGCCCATCCCCTGCTATTAACGAACTTGCAGCTAAATTGTGTCTGCCTGGAAATGCAATCTAAACCATTTTAGTGTTTCCAAAAAAGCAAACCACGACCCTCCATTCCAGCTGGAGGGTTGTGACTGCCTGGAGACTGGCTTGTTCCTTTGATAATTGTGTCTTTATTTCAGGGTGTTTTTTGATCTCTCAATGTAATCCACACCTCCCTCTTAACAACTTTTAAGATGATCAGGTAGTCCTTGACTTACGACCCCCAACGGAGCCCAAAATTTCCATTACTAAGCAAGGCAGTTGTTATAGTGAGCTGTGCTCCATTTTAGGACATTTTTGCCATGGTTGTTAAGCGAGTCATTACAGTTGTTAAGTGAATCATTCCATTGTTAAATGAATCTGGCTTCCCCCATCGGCTTCGCTTGTCAGATGCTCCCTAGGAAGGTTGCCAATGAGAGTTCCAGGCAGGGGTGGGATTCTACCAGTTCGGACCGGTTCGGGCGAACCGGTAGTTCTGGTGAGCATTTCGTTCCCCTGCTTTTTCCTGCGCTTTATTTCTTTGTTTTAGAGCACAGCTGATTCGCACGGAAGAGCGATTTGCCGCGCCTTAGCTGTTTTATTCACAGAGGCTGCAGTTAGAGCTGAAAATGGGCTTTTTGAAACACGGAGTGCACACGCAGAGCGCACACTCACCGAATTGGTTGTTAACACCGTTTGAATCATATCACTGGTCCCAGAACCCCGGAACCCTGTAAATACATGCCAGTTGCCTGTCACCCAAAGTGTGATCAGGTGGAGATCAGTGGTGGTATTCTACCGGTTCGGCCCAGTTCTGCCAAGCCAGTAGCGGCGATGAGCAGCAGAGACAGAACTGGTTCTCTCCGCCGCTCTGCTGTTGGGCCCACTCGCCTGTCCAGACTCCCATATTTTTTATTTTTTTTTATTTTTAAGTACATTTATATGCCGCCCTTCTCCGGAGACTCAGGGCGGCTTACAATTTTTGGGATACAACCCAATGTGCTCAGCAATAGCCTTCATTCCATTGTATATGCCTGCTTATTACTAAGCGGCATTTTTACAAGGTCAGCTAATTGCCCCCAACAATCTTGGGTCCTCAATTTACCTACCCGAGAGGATGGAAGGCTGAGTCAACCTTGAGTCAAAGAGGATATTCACCTTTATCCTCTGCTTTTGAAGCGCAGCTGCTTTGCGCGGCATGGCAGAGTGCTGTGCGGCAGCTGCTGAAGCGACCAGGACAGTGCAGGCTTGCAGGAGGAGAATTGGAACCCCTCTGCGCCTGCCCAAGCACCTCTGCGCCTGTGTAAAGTGCATGTTTGGTGCGCACACGCAAAATGTGTGCACGTACACAAAGCGCGTCCACCAAGCCACGCCCACCAAACTGGTAAAACTTTTTGAATCCCACCACTGGTGGAGATGTTTCAGTGGTCACCAGGGTGAGAATTAGTCATAAATCACTTTTTGCAGCGCCATTGTCACATTGAATGGTCCTTAAAGAAACTGGAGCACACCTGTATGGATTTCAGCTGCAGAATTCTGGGATTTGACGTCCACTCATATAAAGTTACGGAGGTTGAGTAACATTGGACTAGATGAGCCACGAATTTCCTTCCAAGTGTGACTCTATGCCTACCTTTGATATCTGCAAAGAAAGTTGTACTTCTTTTCACATAGCCATTCCAGGTCTTATTTGGGGGAATCTAATGATGCTTTGGGTTTTAAGGGTTTTACAGCCATGGTTAGAATGCAGCATTGCAGGCTAATTCTGCCGACTGCCAGCAGTTCGATTCTCACTGAGGTCGACTCAGCCTTCCGTCCTTCCGAGGTCGGTAAAATGAGGACCCAGATTGTTAGGGGGATAATATACTGACTCTGTAAACTGTTTAGCAAGGGCTGTAAAGCACTGTAAAGCGGTATATAAGTCTAAGTGCTGTTGCTATTTAAAGAGTTCTTCTGTTTCATGTTTTAAGAGCATTGTCCCTTTGTTCTTTAGATGGCTCCTTATAGAACGTGATGAATTCAGGCCAAACTCGCCATTAACTGAACGACTGATCCGGAAATCAGTAGCTCTTCACGCCCTGGAATAAACCCAACATCATAAAGAGATTTCAAGTCAAGGAGATGGTTGCACTCCAGACTTGCATAAATCCGAGGAATTTATGAGTCCTTCAGAAAATAGTATCTGGAAGATTTACCCTGGCTTCATTTTGACCCATCTTGATCTTGTCCTGCTTACTCTATTGAAGGCTAGTTGCTTCCATTCATCTCTACAGAAACAAAAGGCAAGGCAAGCAGATATAGAAGGCATCTGATTATGGTCTCTTGGCAATGCTAGTTTACACAATGGGGCACAATTAAAAGCTTTTGGGCTGCAGGGATATCAAATAAACATTTGGTTATTCAGAAAGTACAAATTTATTGCCTTTTTTTTAAATGTTAAATTTTAGTTTAGTTTACTTTATTGTCATTGCACCTCGTACAACAAAATCAAACACTATCTTCAGTGCACACCATGACCATGAAAATAAACACAAACACACATCCTTCACACTCCACACATTGAACCGAAAATCCCCAACACTGCACCAACACTGCACTATACAGCAGAATTCAAAAGAGCTACTGCCCTGGGATAAAAGCTGTTTTTCAGCCTATTTGTCCTTGTTTTTATTATCCTGTACCATCTGCCAGATGATAATAGTTCAAAAAAAAGGGTGCCCGGGATGAGATGGATCTTTGAGAATGTTTTGAACTTTCTTAAGGCAGCAGGAGCTATAAAGCTCTTCCAAAGAGGGCAACCCGTGATCCTCTGGGCAATGACGTTAACTCTTTGGAGTGCTGTCCTATCTGCCCCTGTGCAATTGGCAAACCATACAGAGGTGCAGTATGTGAAAATGCTCTCTATGGTGCAGCGGTAGAAGGTCACCAGCAGTTTTTCATTTAGTTGTTGTTTTCTAAGAAGTCTCAGGTAGTATAATCACTGCTGGGCCCTTTTGACCAGGGCTGCAGTGTGGTACCCCAGGTCAGGTCCTCTTTTAGGGTAACACCCAGAAACTTAAAACTGGCCACTTGCTCCGCTCAGTCTCCATGGATAAGCAAGGGCTGGATGTCTGATCTGTTCCTTCTATAAGCTCCTTGGTCTTATTGATGTTGAGGACCAAGTTATAGTCTCCACACCACAAAAGCAACCTCATCTCAGTAGGCAGATGCATTCCCCCCCTCCCCGGAGATGAGTCCCACCACTGTTGTATCTGGATTTCAAACATGTTTACAAGCACAGAAATATTTTATATCATGAAAGTGTCAGTAAGCAGCACTATCCAAAGCTTTTCTGCTGCATTTTGAAATATACCATGTACACAATCTATTTTTTTAAACAAGTTTTATTCAATTTTTCACAATGCAAATACTAAAAGGCTCTTTTCAGTAGACAACATATTTCTGGGTCATCACTTTTACATGCAAATATAACAATAGTTATATATTCATTTTTTACATTCAACTTCCTATCTTATCCAGTTTTTACTTTTTCCATTCCAAGTTTTACAGAAAAAAAGAACAAACAAATTAATCCTGATCTCTAATATTAATCTCAATCTAAACATCCTCTCATTTCATTTCAATTATTTCAGAGATAATTCTTAAACATTAATATTTCTTTTAAGAATAAAAATAACAATGTGTTTGCCTAATATAAAAAAGATTATCAATGTCTTTCCTTAAACTATCTTAACTTATTAATACTCTTTTCTCATTTAAATATTTCTTTTATCTGTCAGATTTATCATTTCATCGTATATTCTTTCCATAGTTCTAGATTAATACAAGCTTTTACACAAGAGAGAAAAAAAAACCCATAAGTTTCCCTTAACCTTTTACTAATTTGAGTGTATCACCTCAGTGGTTAAAATAATAATAGTCATTCCCTAAATAGAAAAAAAGAGAGAAAAAAAAAGAAAAAAAGAGAAAACTACATAACATTGTATATCTTTTCAATCGGATTCTGCAACATATTTTCCCCCTTTAATGATAAGATTTATTTATGATTTCAAAATAGAAATGAAAAATAACTAATCCTGGTCACTGATATTAAATCTCATTTTTAAACATCTTCACAGTTCATTTCAATTAATTCAATTTATTTAATAGACATTAACATTTCTTTTAAGGATAAGAATAAAAATATACATTCATCTAATAAGAAATATCAGTGTCCATCCCTCCTTTAATATTCTATATTAGCTTATTTTCTAAGTATTTTATGGTTGCAAATATATTCTTATTACCCTTCATCTCCATGCAGAATCCCCCCATTTCCTTTCATCATATTTATAATTCCCATATTTCTTTATTTTCTGCTCCTGTTTCTTATTGCCTCTCCTCCCCTTCATTTTCCCATATCTTTTCTCCTTCCAGTTTATATCCCTCTCTCTCTTTATATTTTCTTCCCCTTTCATCTGCATCTTTTCTACCTTTCCTAATTTCAGGTATTCCCCTTTTTAATTACCTTCTTAGATCTCATTTTTAACCTCCTTCTTTTCCCTTTTCTTTGGTGTTCTTTTATTAATTGTCTCTTTAAGAGCTTGGTGGCTCAGGCTGTTAAATGACTGCTCTTAAGATCCTAATGCCTGCTTTAAGATCCAGCTGTCTATTACTGTAGGTCTAATCCCACCAGGCTCAAGGTTGACTCAGCCTTCCATCCCTCGGGTAGGTAAATTGAGGACCCAAGATTGTTAGCAATTAGCTGACCTTTGTAAAATGCCGCTTAGTAATAAGCAGCATATACAATGGAATGAAGGCTATTGCTGAGCATTGGGTTGTGCTCTAAAATTGTAAGCCACCCTGAGTCTCGGAGAAGGGCGGCATATAAATGTAATTTAAAAAAAAAAAGATGGCTTCTCCTTGAACTGACTCCTCCCTTTCCAGAGTTCTTTCTTCTTGTTCTTCAATCGCCATTTCCATGTCTTCTAAGACAGAGCAAAGTGATTCACCCCTTTCCTGTAGTAATTCTCTCGTATTTTAGGTTGCATTTTTAGTTCCCAAAGAGATATCATCGTTACACACTTATACCTTGTAATCATTGAAATCCAGAAAAACTTTTATTTTCCTTCTTCTTCAGGTTTTCTAGATTCACAATCCAACCCAGGGTCTATACCAACATCACCATTTAGTCCCGCAGCCAATCTTTCCTTACTTCTTCTTTTATTCTAGTTCAACTTTCACTTTCTGAGATTCTTGCTTTATTTCAGTATTTATTTAACGTTGTATCAACTCAAGTTCACAAAGAAACAGGATATTTTCCCTTCTTTAAATTTAAATTTTTGTCCACAAGATGGCACTCTCCGTTATACAAAATCTTCACCTTTTTCCTCTATGTTGTTATTCAGGGCTTTTCGAGCCTCAATATTCAAATACAATCAAATTTCCAGTTTGTATATTTGTCCCCTTTATTTTTTATTTTGACAATCTTAAGTCCAGCTCTAATTTATGTCTGTTTATTGTCAAGGTATTTTAGTCCATTTATTATAAGTATCTTGTTCTGCTTCTTTCCCGTTCAAGCCCGTTTAGCTGTCAAAATTATTTTTTTTCCTTCCCTTTGTAATTCTACCACTTTCTTCTTTTTTAAAAGTTCATTGTTACATTAATCCCAAGGTACCTTTTATTTGGTTGTTTTGCCCAGTTGTCCCAATTCATATGCTATCTACTTCTTTCTTCCCTCCTGCACAAATCTTAGTCCAGCTGAGTCCTCCTCTTCGGGGTGGCCATTTTGGACCACTGCTTCAGTTGTCTTCGGGGGGAAAAAGCCAACCTCAGAGGGGAGATGCGGCTCTCTTCAACCTGGCTGTGGCTTCCCCTTACTCCACCACCCCTCCGAGGCAGCTTCAGCCCCTAATCGCAATGATCGGGGCTCTCCGATTAAAGAGCACAAGCCGTAGCTGCGGACAGTTGCGATCTACAGCCCGTTGGCGAGAGAGCTCAACCCGGAAGAGCCCAATCTAGTGGTCTATGGAGCCCGTTGAACATTTCCAACTATCCCCAAAATAGGGTCCAGGCAGCCCTCGACTCAGCACCACACTTGGGACTGAAGATCTGTTCATTAAGTGATGCAGTCACTAAGTAAGGCATTATATCACTAGACCTGACTTTACGGCCATTTTTACTCTGGTTGAAGCACCAGTTGTTAAGCAAATCACATGGTTGTTAAGCAAAACCACCTTCCCTTGTTGACTTTGCTTGTTCCGAAGCCAGCTGGGAAAGTTGCAAATCAAGACCCTGTGACTGCAGGATGTTGCAACTGGTCATAAATGTGAATTGGTGGCTGTGTGTCCCAATTGTAATTGCGCAATAGTGTGGGTGTGGGTCATTAATTTTGATGACAGGTTGCAGTCACCTTTTTTCATTGCTGTTGTAAGTCCAAACAAAAGGAAATGCGTAAAGGCATGCAGTCGTAAAACATTTTTTTCTGCTATGTATTTATGTACATACTGGATTTATAAGCTTCTAGGCAGACATGCAGGACAGTATAATCTCTCCAGTGCGCAACCCACTTTCTAAGACACGTCTTGACTGCACCCACATACACGTTTATCAGTCTGTCACACTAAACCTCCTTTTCCCATGGTCTTCAGCTCAGGTGCGCTACTGACAAAAGTTTGC
This sequence comes from Naja naja, assembly GCA_009733165.1. NCBI lineage: Eukaryota > Metazoa > Chordata > Lepidosauria > Squamata > Elapidae > Naja > Naja naja. The sequence continues at coordinate 11,912,409 of CM019159.1, read as the reverse complement.
AACCACCTTCTTGTGCCATATCCGTCATCGGATGTTGGCGATCCTATTTTTATCAACAGCCACACGAAAAAGTGCTGTTGAGTTTTGTCCAAACTGGTCCCTTAGATTTTGAAGCCATGAGGTTCTTCTTCTGTCTAGACCTCATTTACCTTCAATCTTTCCCTGGAGGATTAAGTCGAGTGGGCCGTATTTTTCCGGGTGTTGCGTCACATGTCCGAAATATTCTAACTTTCGCCTTTTTTATGGTCTTGATGATTTCCCTTGGCTTTCCCAGGCGGCTTATCACCTCCTCGTTTCTGATTTTGTCAACTCAACTTAACAGCCGCCTGTAAGTCCACGTTGACATTGCAACCAGCAGGGAAACAAATAGACCGTCCGTAGAAATGTCCTTCAGGCAGGGTGGAAGGATCCAAAAAATCCTGATGGCTGCAGTCAAGATCAAAACCTTGCCTAGTTTCTTCATGCAAAACATCACTTAAAGGCTGGGTAAATAACTCAGCCTTTTGTCATTGATCATACAAATCATCAAGAATCCTCAACTGGGAACCTGACTGTGACCGGAAATGAAAGCAGGAAAAACAACCACCTTTCCCTTGCCCTACCAGGGAGACTACTTCCCGCAGATAACTGTAAAGTGGAGATGTCTTTTTTTAGATTGATTTAATGCATGGAATGGAATGGAATATTTTTATTTGGCCAAGTGGGATTAGACACATCAGGAATTTGTCTCTGTTCTGACCAAGGCTTCCGAGACCATAATTACACACATGCTTATTTTAAAAACAAGTCTCGTTTTATTGCAATGCTGGGAATTTATTTTCATTCCCAGCCGGTAATGAATTTCAAACAGTCCCTCGAGATAAGCACCCACCTTTCTTTCCTGTGAAGTGCTGCCAGTAACAGAAGTGTCAACTTAACTAGGAAAAAAAACAACCGAACAAAGAGCTCCGAGAATGAATCTGAACCAAATGAACGACTTTGCTTCCTGCAAAGGTTTCATCATCTTTGCCTGTCCTTTATACCTTAGGGGAGGAGCAATCACCTCCCAGCCTTACTCCCAAGTCACCCCTTTTGTTTCAGCTGCCCTCACCTTCTAGCAGTGCACACGTGCACTGGGAACAGGCTCCCGAGTCCTCTGCCTTGCTGCTGCCAGACTCCGAAGGCTCCAGAGTCAGCACCCCACTCCCAGATGGTCCTGGCCCCATCTCTGCATCAGACACAGGACCCCATCCGAGTCCTCTCCAGACTCCTGGACTAGTCCCAGTTGTTCCCCATTGTCCGATTCCGATGCCCGCACAGGCTGCTGGCGAATCACATGTCTCCAAGGTGCAGCAGCTCAGTGTACATGCCAAGCAACAGAATGATAATCAATAATAGGGAGGAGCGATAATAAGGATAAATAATGCTGCTACAGCCATGCTACATGGGGAAACAACACGTGTAGACATTAGACAGCCCCGTGAGAATTGTGTGTCCGGCAGAGTGATGGCATGAGGGGAAACAACTGTCCTTATGTCTACTTGTTTTGGCCTCAATGCCTTGTAGAGCCATCCCATGGGGAAGACTCAAAACTCTATGCCCAGGATGTGAGAGGTCTGCAGATATTTTCCCAGCCCTTACTGTGCAGTATACAGGTCCTCAATGGAAGGCAAGGTGGTTGCAGTGACACTTTCTGCAATCTTACCTATCCATTGGGAGTCTGCATCTGTCCCGTTTGGTTGCTGTACCAAAACGGAGAGTTGTAGAGGTACAAATGACAGACTCGACAATTCCTGTGTAGAACTGTATCAACAGCTCCTGGGGGCAGTCTGAATTTTCTGAGTTGACACTGGAAGAATATTCTTTGCTGTGCCTTTTTAATGATGGTTCTAATTTTAGGTAAGTGTTTCGCGTCCTTGGGAGATTCCAGAACCCACAAATTTGAAGGATTCCACTGCTGCTACTGTGCTGCTGAACATGGCCAGAGGTAGTAAAATAGAAGGGCTTCTCCTAAAATCCACTGATCTCTTAGTTTTTTAAGCCTATTCGTCATCAGTTACAACTGCACCACAAGGCCAGTTGTTCAACCTTCCGTCTGTATGCAACCTCATCACCATCTCAAAATGAGGCCAGTGACTGTTGAACCATTTGCAAATTGCCCAGATGTACAGAATTTAGATGAGGAGCATTAAAAAGACAACACACTTGCTAAAATTAAACACTTTTATTCTGGAAACACTTTAGCAGGGAAGTACAAAAATCACTACAGAAATTCTCAACTTAGGACAACAGGAACTGGAATTTCTGTTGCCAAGTGACATGACTGTAAATTATGTGACCACCCCGACTTACGACAGCAATCCCGGCTCTCCCTGTTGCGATCGTTAAGCGAGTACTCACGCCAATCCAAGCCACCCAGCCCTGAGCATTGGTAAGGGCTTGTCTCCAGCTCCCCCCATTGCTCTTCCATCTTGTCCCTTTTGGCTGCCCTGCACTCTGCCTTGTGGGGTGCTGGGCAGTTCTACAACTGAACCATTCAGGGACTGTTGGCAATACCGCCAGAAGCCACGGCCATCTCAGCCCAATCCCAGGCCCCCTCGCCACCTTATACTCCAAGACCCTGCCACCTGCACTCCGCCATTTTCTTACTCCCGCTGCTATGAGGCGTGCTCGGTTGCCAGGTATGAGAAAGGAAAAAACGCAAGAGCAGTGCCTAGTTTGGTATGCTGTGGTTCAACTGATTTTGGTGTTTATATTTTTCTTTCTGCAGCCCTGAAGTCCAGCTCAGTAGCCAGGCCCAGCTCCCCTCATCAGCAATAAGTGCAAGGTTGAGGTCAGCTAGGGTGGTGGAGTGCAGAGAAAGGCATATAAATGGAGGAGAGAGGCAGGGGAAGGCATTGAAGTGCCCTTTTAGCCGTAATTTTGAGTGAGCTGCCAAATCTCCGAATTCTAGTCATGTGAGTGGCACTACAACAGCTGTTGAACTTCAGGTGTGGCTCTTAAGTCTCAAGGACCATTATGAGTTTGAACAGTCAGTGAACAGAAACAGTCATATGTCAAGGATTATCTTTATAAAGTAACAGAGGTTTTCTTTATAAGGCACAACTAGATGTTTCTTGATAGTTAGGGTCTACAACCCCAATCCTAGCGCTTCTATTACCACAATGACACTTTTGAAGCCAAACTGCAAATATCAGCATCACATTTTCCCCAATATTCATGTTGTATAATCAACAGGCAAATATATAAAACAAGGAAATGTAATACTAATCTGGTCTAAAATGAAAAGGTGAGGCTCACATGCTTGCTAAACTGAAAATATGAAACTGCTGAAATTGGATGCCAGAAAATGTTACATCAAATCATTAAAAGAGAAAACAGGAGGAGGATAGGCACAGAAACATGATTGTGTTAGTTGAAATAGAAAACGAAGAGCTTTAATCATGGATCCAGAACCACGGGTATATTTTCACAACGTAAGATCTTATAGCTAATGCGAACTTACACTTGTACGCAGAGCAAACAGGAGTGTCTTTTGATAATCACTCACTGTATGTCTTCAGTAATAACAATTTGCATCCGTTTAGGTCGACAAAAGAATATAATTTGTCCAACCTTATTGATGGATTAAACACCCATCCATAATAAACGTCATATATTAAAAAGCTAAAGGCTGAAGCGGGACAAAAACTTTAGTTTACTAAGAAACCAAGTTAGCAAAAACGGATTACAAACCCTAATTATTATTATTTGTACAAATTTCCGGTATTCTATCTCAAAACATCTTTTGTGATTAAAAATAAGAGTCGGGTTTCCATCCCATCAACAACAGCGGTTCAACCTTTCATACTCCTCTGAAGGTACCTATTGCTTCCATAAAATTGGACTGATTTGAAGAGAAGGACTTTTAAGGCATTTAAACTACTAAGATGATTATGGTAATGTAAAAGCATCTTTTTTTTTAAGATAAAATACATTTCTTTTCTTCCCTGTAAAAGATAAGATACGCAGGATAAGCCTGATGCTTCTCAAAAATGACGAAGATAGACGGGTTTGTTGTGTTATCCACACAGCTGTCGTAAGAGTTGAGCACGTCAGCCAATTTTGCAGGTGGGCGGGTGTAGAGCTGATGCCCCATAGCAAATTCACCCACTAGAACTTGAGCTAAAAACATCGCCTTCTCGTCCTCCTTCGCCTGACTGTAGTTGTCTGAATAACTGGCATCTCTGGCGAAGTAGCTTCCTGGGAAGGAACACAGGGGGAAGAAAACATTCAAATTGCTTCACACAGACAGCAATTCCTTGACTCTAACCCAGGGGCGTCAAACTCAAGGCCTGGGGGCCGGATCCAGCCCACAGAGCGCTTAGATCCGGCCTGCAGGCCCGCCCTGGAAACAGCGAAGGACCGGCCTGTGGTACCTCTGCCAGTGAAAATGGAGCTTGGGAGGGCCACATGCAGGGCTCCTGGGCTCCGTTTCCGGCCACGACGGCCTCCTGCGGCCCTCTGTCAGTGAAAACGGAGCCCAGGAGAGCCGCATGCTGCACTCAAGGGCTCAGTTTTCACTAGCAGAGGGCCGCAGGAGGCCGTTGTGGTTGGAAACAGAGCCTCGTTGAGTGATGTCGAGCTGGCCATGCCCCTCCCCCGGCTCCCCCGAGGTCAAACACAACCCTGATGCGGCCCTCAAATGAAATCAAGTTTAACACCAAACTAACCCTGTGGCCTTCTCACACACGCACACGTACACATGGTACATGGCTGGGTTCTGTTCCTAGCCCATGTGCTACCCCTACTCATCGCTTCCACCAAGTTGCTGGGATGTCACGGAGCTTCCGATTTCGAAAGATTCTTATTTTCCTACCCAAAAGCTAAGCCCGACCACATAGTTTCATAGCGAAGCAGGGGTATCAAGGTAGTTTGACATATGGGAGTGTTGTATTTCTTATAATTTATGTTGATTGCGCTGCAGTGGGCTGAGAAGCTATGTGCTTTTGGATAAAGTTGCTTGGTATCCATTTTGTTGGAATAAAAGTCGTGTAGATAGTCTCTTCTTTTTCTGATATTCTGGGTAGCTGCAGTGTGTTTGTGCATCTCTGAATGATGTTCTCACATACAGCAGCTCCTCTTATGGCAGTTGGGTTGTTACTTTGATAACAGAGGACACAATTAGGATGTGTTGGTTTTTTTTTTGACAGACTTGTGGTTCTAATTTGCCATCATTTCCTCTGCTGATGAAGAAAACCAGGAAGGACAGTGTGGTTGTTGTTTTCTTCTATCCCTTGTCCCTCCTCTTCTCTTTATTCCCAGAGGAATAAAATTCACAAGGGAAGAATGCAACAGCAACACACTCCTCTTCCCAGATATTGTTATCAGCCAAGCTCAGAGAACACTGAATCCTTTCATCCTTTCTTAGATGGAAAATATCTCAGCCACAAATCATAGCATAGGCCAACCTTTTTGGTCTCCTGTGCCAAAAACTGCACTTGTGCCAGCACGCACCTGTGTGCCAGCACCCAGAATGCAATGTGCCCCTCCCGCGATAATGCCAATCCCCACCTCCTTACCTACATTGTGCCTCACAACTGATTTTTTGGCTGGTTTGAGGCCTTTTGCAAGGCTTTCAGGCCAAATTACAGGAAGTGATGAACGGGCCTATTATTTGGCCTGAAAAGCCTTGCAGAGGTTTTAGGACAGTGTGGTTGTTTTTTCTTCTATCCCTTGTCCCTCCTCTTCTCTTTATTCCCAGAGGAATAAAATTCACAAGGGAAGAATGCAACAGCAACACACTCCTCTTCCCAGATATTGTTATCAGCCAAGCTCAGAGAACACTGAATCCTTTCTTAGATGGAAAATATCTCAGCCACAAATCATAGCATAGGCCAACCTTTTTGGTCTCCTGTGCCAAAAACTGCACTTGTGCCAGCACGCACCTGTGTGCCAGCACCCAGAATGCAATGTGTGCCCCCCTCCCCTGCGCATACGTGCTCAATCCCCACCTCCTTACCTACATTGTGCCTCACAACTGATTTTTTTGGCTGGTTTGAGGCCTTTTTTGGCCTTTCAGAGGCTTGGAAAAAGCCTCTGCAAGGCTTTTCAGGCCAAATTACAGGAAGTGATGAAACGGGCCTATTATTTGTCCTGAAAAGCCTTGCAGAGGCTTTTCCCAAGCCTCTGGGAGGCCAAAAAAAAAATCAGCTGTGAGATGCATGAATGTGCAGTGAGGTAAGTTTGCCTGCGGCTTGCGTGCCAGCACAAATGGCTTTGCGTGCCATAGGTTCGCCATCATGGACATAGGCAATAGTGTGGGGAGAAAAAGTCTTGAGTGGTTCCTAATGACTTCTGGGTTCCTAATGACTTTAGGGACATCTCCACATAGTTTCCTCAGCAACTTTTGTTCATTTTTTTTAACCCCCTACTCTCCAAACCAGGCCACCACCCTAAGGTTTCCCACAGCCTCTTGTTCCAACGACCAACCAGATCTTCCTAAGCGTCCCAGCAAAGTCAGGGAAATGCTGCCCCCTAGTGGGTCGAAAGGAAGAGCAGCTCAGCATGATCGGTCTTCCCTGGGAACAAAGCTCCTTCCTGTTTTGGTTCCAAGCCCCTTAAAAGTTACGTACCTTTCCCATAAACGGTCCCATTTGTGCCGCAGAGTCTCCAGTCAAAGTTGTCGGTGCAGATGGCTTTCAAGCTAGAAGGGTTTGTTCCATGGAAGAGGAGCCTTTCGTCAATTTTCTGTCCCCCTTTCTTCTTCTTCATCTGCTCCTTTTGCCTAGAACAAAGGGAAGATTTATCTTGTTCTACCCACCCCTGAGGCTGAAGGCAACTACGTTCCTCGTTCCTCCGCAGGGGCCAGCCGGCCTCTCAGCTCAGCACCACAGAGAAAAGGAGGCACTTAAGAAAGGCAAACTTTCTGGGATGATAGAGAGAATGACGGACCGTGTCTGATGAGAACCACATTCTTCTACCACTGAGCTACAAGCAAGACCTAGGCTTCCCCAAAAGCACGAAGCTGACTCCTCATCCCGGTAAATCCATTTTATTTAGTTTACAGTGAATTCCCCTCCAGCAAAATCCCAGCCAACAGTCTTTAAAGAGATTTCCCAACTATAGACCTTTATCAGGCTTGGAGTTGCCAGGCCAATATCTTTCAGACGCCATACTGTAGCAGACAATACTTGGCAAGCATGCAGGAACAGATCTTCACCCAAATGAACTGTCTCTTGCAAAACCCCACTCCCCTTTCGCTCCTCTTTTATCCTCTATGGGAGGGGCCATTCACCATCCACCTGTGGCTTTATTCCCAAGTCGACCCTTGTTCCTTAGCTGTTCCCTTCTCCTGGCAGCTCTGCGCATGCGCACCCTGGGAACAGGCTCCAGCTGTTCTTCTGCCCCACTTATCTCTGACTCTGAAGGCAGCTGATAACTGTCAGATGGCCCTGGCCCCATCTCTGCCTCTGATGCAGAGCCCTTGTCAGAGCCTTCCCCAGACTCCAGGACTGGCCCATGTTCCTCCCCAACCTCCTCACTGTCCAAGTCAAAAGAAAATAGCTTCTCCTTTCTTAGTACCTCCTCTTTTCTCTGAACGAAGGAGCTCTTATTCCAACCCAGTTCCAATTCCACACCATGTCAAATCTCCATGCCACAAGTCTTTTGTACTGCTATCTTGCACAAACAGGTTCATCAATACCATTTACGTTGTGGTATAACAGGTAGTCCTTGATTTAACCACAATCAAGCCTAACGTTTCTGCTGTTGTCAAACATTGGTCGAGTACCCCCATTTGATGACTTTTCTTGCCACAAGTGAATCGTTGAAATTATGGTAGTCACACGGTTGTGGAGTGAATCTGGCTCCCCCATTGACTTTGCTTTTGTCAGAAGGTCACAGAAAGGTCTCGCATGACCCCAGGATGCTGCAACCATCATAAATGTGAACCAGTGGCCAAGCTCCTGAATTTTGATCGCAGGACCACAGCGATGCTTGACAATGGTTGTAAGTGTGAAAAGGGGCCATAAGTCACTTTTTTCAATCCTACGTAACTTTGGATGGTCACTAAATGAACTGTTGTAAATCAAAGACTACCTGTGCTCACTTTTACTTCAGAGTTTTGAATTCGGAGTTTTGTTTCCATTACTTGTTACTTGGAACCCTGATATTTGCATTCTTTTTTGGGGGGGTGGGGAGACCCTACCCAGCTTAAATGGACTCCAGAAGATGGTAGGGGACAGGAAGGCCTGGAGGAAGGTTGTCCATGGGGTTGTGATGGGTCGGACACGACTTCGCAACTAACCACAACAGATTCTGGATCCTGAAAGATCATCAGGCATTTCTGCCCTCTGTTAAGGCCAGAAAGCTTATTTTTCAAAAGCTCTAATGCAGGGTGGGATGCAAATATTTTTACTACCGGTTCTGTGGAAGTGGCTAGGTGGGCATGGCCATGTGATTGGGTAGGCATGGCTTCTTTTTCCCCTCCCAACGATCAACTCTTCCGATGATCACCTGTGCCAGGATCCCCCTCGCCGTCTTACTGCTTTGCCCAGGCAGCAAAAAATGGAGCACACCGGGGGAGGGGGGGGGCAGGACACACACACACATACACACACACTGCCCCTTTTTGCCTCCTGGGCCTCAGGGAAGCCTCTTGGGTGAAGCAGAAAGACAGCGAGGGGAATCCCGGCACAGCTGATTGTTGGAACAGCTGATCGTCAGGAGGAAAGAAAGAAAGAAAGAAAGAAAGAAAGAAAGAAAGAAAGAAAGAAAGAAAGAAAGAAAGAAAGAAAGAAAGAAAGAAGAAAAAAAAAAGAAACCCCGGTTCGGCCAAACTGGTAGCTATTTTTTTACTACCAGTTCAGCCAAACGGTAACATTTTTTACTACTGGTTTGTCTGAACTGGAGCCGAACCGGTAGAATACCACCACTGCTCTAATAAAGTTGAGTTGACTCCTATAATCGAGTCAATTTACTTTTGCTAGTTTGTCTATAATTTATTTTACCTCTCAGTCTAAAAATTGTGCTTGTATGTGTTGGAAGAGACCCTGAAAGGTCGTCTTCTTCAACCCCCTCTTCAAGCAGGAGACCTCCCTTACCTTCACAGGGATTCGCTTTTGATCATAGGACAGACAGAAATCAAGCAGGCACGTAGCTTGATGGTATTCCAAACAGTGTTTAAAATTGAGCTTTTTTGGAGATTATCTGGAGAATGATTAGGTTGGCATTCTCTTGTTTTGCAGCTTATTATGACAATGTTTTGTGGACTCCACATTCTCATTTTTTATTAAATTAATTACTAAGAAACTTCAGTGTCTATAGGGCAATGTTACTCAAGCAGGGTCACTTTGAGATGTGTGGACTTCAACTCCCAGAATTCCCCAGCCAGCATGTTCACTATTCTGAAAGTGACCAAGCTTCAGAAACACTGCTATAGAGATATAAAAATTAAAGATATCATCCTCTTTTAACCAACCCATAATCCCTTGAGGGGTGGAGTCTGGGCAACTGAATGGAGCAGAGTGTTTCTGGCCAGATGCCCTTCCAGACACCAATGAGGAGGGTTTTTTTTTTCAGCAGATATATTCTCAGTGTGCCCAGAGAGAGAAATATCTCCCTCTACCTAGGATCAAACTCACAGCCTCCTGATTGTGAAGCGACAGCTCCACCTCTAGGCCACCACATCACTTCTATAAGAATTAAAGATATGCATCTAATAAATTTTGAAGGTCAACTGAAATGCCCTGGAGAATTCAATGGAGAAGTGACTGCCTTAAGAAGTCATGATGCTCGGCTTCTTGTAACATTGATAGCAATGATATAATAAAAGAAAATACGAACCACTGGTAGACTTGCCAAAGAGATGGGTTCTGAATTCGTTCTATTCTGTGAATTTTATAGTTTTTCATCGTCAGCTGAAAGAGATTCTCAATTTTCAAGAACTCCGGAGAACCTCTGTTGAGTTCAATGGCCTAAAACCAAAGATAGTACAAAGTGTTGAAGACATTCTTTGTCATGACTCCAGAAAGAAAGGAAATGATTTATTCAATTTAAATTCCCAAATTGGAATACTTGGAACCCTATTGATTTCAGTTCACATGGGATTTGGAAAGACTACAGAGCATCAACCCCCAACGATGAACAAGGGCATTATATCATATTTTCTCCTCAGATTGCTACTTTACTCTTCCTTATGTTTTGGCTTTTCATGGAAATCACGAGAGACCATAGGAATAAAGAACCTATAAATAAGCACCTCCTCCCCCAGAACTTCCACCAATCAGCCTTGTAACAACAGGCTGTGAGAGAAATAAACTTATTTTACAATTCAAAATTACACATTCTAATGTACTTCTGGATATTTTAATGCAAGCCTTAAGGCGACATATGCTTTTCAGACACCTACGTACTATTTTTCAACAATTCACCTACAATATTAGATTTTATTCAGGTGAAAACTTTTCTCTAGCGCTGCGTTACACTGGAATATAAACTTTCTATAAAATAGGGAATAGGGAAGTAAGAAATATACATGAAAAAAGAGGCAAACAACATCAAGAAATCAATTACCACGTATCCAATAGCAGGTAGAGCTGTATTATCCCAGTTTGGAGGGTAAGTTGGGGTTGATACGGGAGATGCTGTGGGTGTAGGAGTTTTGTTGTTGTTGTTGCTGCTGTGTGTCTGGGTAAATGCAAAAGAAAAAGTGGGAGGGACAATGATTAACCTGCTCCATCTAGTTGCAACTACAAGAACCACTCTGAGAAAAAGCAAAAGGAACAATAAAAAAAATCACAAACTCTCCAAAATGGAAAAAAAAAATTTGCAGGAGGATTCCACCTGTCTTCAAATACAGCTCCTTCTCAAGAAATTAGAAAAAGAAAGGACAAAGCAAACTAAAACAAAAGAATATCATCGGGCTCTAGCTACCAGCCCTGGACGACATTTTCGCACCTCGCTGTTTGAGGAAGTTGCACAACATTCTCAGAGACTCTTCCCATCCTGCTTACAATCTTTGTGAACTGTTGCCTTCTGGTAGAAGATACAGAACAATTAAAACTCGGACCTCACATTTTCTGAACAGTTTTTATCCCAGAGCTATAATCACACTTAACAATGAACTTAAGGACCACCATCAGTGAGCTGTTGGACAGTATTACATGGTCTGTTGTGGTGGATGCTTGTGTGTTTTTAGGGGGCGGGGAATTTTGGCAGGGGTGTGTGTATTTGGGGATTGTCATGTGTGTGTGCATGTTGAGCCTGTCTCTGGGTGTTATGGGAATTTCTTTGTATGTATACTGTGTATATACGTACAATGACAATAAAGAATTCAAATCAAACCAACGCAAGGGGTCTTAATTACATTTGGGGCGCCCCCTTACTTTACCCTTTCTTTGTCTTGACATCTTCAGAGGAAACAAATTTGGGACGTCTCCGGACCTCCCGTTGGGTAGGATAGTTCCTATTTGTCTGGGTCATATCTTGAGAAAGAGGATAGAATGTTTTTAGGTTGAAAGAAAGAAAAATCCAAACGTCACTGACTATGCCTAGAGAAAAGACGCAGATAAAAAAAATGGGAGCGATGCTTTTATCCCCGTATCAGATTTGAACTACTGTATTCCTCAGACTATAAGTGGGTGGAACTGTCTGTGCGTCTTATAGAGCGAATATGGGCCCATTTTTGGCCTCCCAAAGCCTCCGTGTGTCCCATTTTTGCCCTCCCCGGAGTCCAGAAGCACTTGCAGGCCAAAAACAGCCCTGTTTTTGGCCTCCGCAGGCCTCATTTTTGGCCTCCAGAGGCTTCCACAGGTCCCATTTTTGGCTTCCAGAGGCCTCCACAGGTCCCGTTTTTGGCTTCCAGAGGCCTGCAAAGGCCCCTTTTCTGGCCTCCAGAGGTCCCATTTTTGGCTTCCAGAGGCCTCCAGAGGTCCTGTTTTTGGCCTCCAGAGGTCCTGTTTTTGGCCTCCCTGGCATCAGGGAGGCCAAAAACGGGGCCTGTGGAGGCCAAAAACAGGCCCGTTTTTGGCCTGCAGAGTACTTCTGGATGCTGGGGAGGGCAAAAACGGGACACCTAGAAGCAAAAAACTATTTTTTCTTGTTTTCCTCCTCTAAACCAAGGTGCGTCTTATGGTCCAGTGCATCTTATGGTCTGAAAAATACGGTATATCTCAAAAGCTGGAGTAGCACCTTGGCCCCTGCAAAAACTCGCAAATTCCAAAGTCCCATTTTTGACTTCCGGAATTTTCTTCTTTTGGAAGATAACCTAAATGAGGATTAAGGCCCTCATTTCATCTCCACAAACTGGAGTCGTTTTAATCTTCATCTCCCTCTTCCCTATGCCAAAAAAAAGGCCAGTAATTCTGGCTCTTCCCACTTGGCCAACAAAAATCATCAGAAAACAGGGGTGCCCCAGGAGGCACTAAGCAAATTATAGTCCAAGATCAAAACTCAATTGCTCATCATATTCAATGGGAATTTGAGAGCAGAGCAGCAACCATAATAATTTAAAAAATCCTCTGTGCATAAGCCAACTTACAAAAATAATTTCCACTTAATGTCAAGATCGTGTTGGGGGAACCAGACTTGGGGATATTTTGAACAGACGGTACCCTCAACCCGTTGAAGTGGGATTCCTTACTTTTAAAGCTCAGCAAATATTTCTGAGAGCCAACTTCAAATCGGATATTTCCATTTGGGTCTGCTAGGAAAAGGTTTTCTAGGTCATCTGAAGTTAGACTGGCAGGCTGGAATTGCTTGTCCTATAGAAATGAAGTATTATACACCATTTTTTGGACAGTTTTCCCCCGAACGCCATCACTCTGCTAAACAAACAATTCTCTCAACATTGTCCAACTATTTACAAAGTCTGCACTACTATTACTATTAATCTTCTCATCACTCCTTATCACCCATCCCCTCCCACTTGTGACTGTATGACTGTAACTGTCGCTTGTATCCTTATGATTTTTATTGTTTCCTAGTATGATTTGATTGCTTATTGTACCCTATGACTATTATTAAGCATTGCACCTTAAGTAAAATTTACTTTATATGTTTATAAGGAAGTTAAATGAAGCCTCAGCCATCTGCGTTTACTTTTCTGGCACTGACTTTACGCTGCAAAAACTCTGAACATCATCATGGTGGTCTCTGAGCTTGGTAGTTTTTATGCAGATGCTTTATTACCCAAACTAGGTAACATTATCCTAGTTTGGGTAATGAAACATCTGCATAAAAATTACCAAGCTCAGAGAGCACTCCTTGATTGCTAAAAATGTTCTCCTTTGTCAGCTGAGAATTCTCCTAGGACTGGCAACAGCTAACAAAGCATTTCCATGGACTAGAGGTGCCGCAGTCCTCTATTCACCTGTTTTCCATATTCGATCCATTGGCCCAGGTCATTCTTCCAGTACCACAGCCACTTGGTTGTCATGACAAACTTAGGCTCTTTGGTGACAGATGACACAGTGGACAGGCGCCGAATTGGAACTATGACGGAAGTCATGGTCATGAAATCTAGCTGTAGATCTGGAAAACTGTGAAGGAGAAAGACTTCGGCTGAGTTTATCCACTCTGCTAAAGCAGTCTAGTATTCTCTCCCCTCCCCCACCCTGAACAAGCCATAGTTGGCTGGTTTTATCCAGGAGGCTAAATCTTGATTCATGTCTAACAAACTTTGCTATTGGAGTTTAAACAGAATAGGCAGGTTCACTTCTCTTGTCTGCTGCTTCTCCATAGATTCTGGGCTTGATTTTAGTGAATTCAAAGCTATAAGGGAAATCTTAATTTTCCATTTGTATATCCTTTTCTCACAGTGCTTTGTGTTCAGACCTGGGGCCCTTTTTCAACTCCAGATCTGAATCCAGCCTAGTTCCTCTAAAAAAGGAGCCACCTTTAGATGCTCAGAGGGCTTGCTGTTATCAGTCACTAAAAGGGTTTTTGTTACCAGTTAAAAGAGAATAGTATGGAGCTAAAAAAAAAGTAATTGATGCATTTGAAGATTGAGATTTGGGAAGGTGGATCATTAAAAAGCATTTTTTGGGGGGTGGGGGTGTAAAAGAAATCCTTAATCCAATAATGGGCCATTCAGGGAAAAAAAACTGTGATGGGGGAGACACACACCCCGCTCCTTAGATTAAATGCACTTAGTTTCCTTATTGCTTAATCATCATAAAATACAGTAGAAACTTCTCCCGACAATGGGAAAGTGCAGCTGACTCATGAAACGAAAATAAAACAAATCTTGTTTGCTTATTGGGAAATTAACCATCAAAATCAGCAAATATATTCACAGGAATATTAATTTGCTCCAGGGAGTGTGGGTAAATCCCCTTTCTTCCCTAACAATTTGAAATGGCATACAAATCATTCTCAACAAATTGAGACCAGACTTTCCGTTGCTAAACAAATTGTACGCTGTGAGAAGTATATAAAAATGAACAACCGACTATTGATAATCTGATCCATAGGATGCTTTATTAGGTAAGATACTGCAGTACCGGACCCTCACTCCCAAATAACTATTTTAGGAGAAAGGAGACACTTCCATTTAGTGAATACAGCTTATATAGGTTTATCAATCACATGGTTACATAACGCTTCCTGTTGTCCATATATAGAAGTTATACAACGTTTTCATAAGAAAGTTTCAACCTTCTATGGAAAACTCCCAACATTCTCATTGTAGTCAGATTTCCTGTTATTCAAATTCCGGAAGATTATAAGAAAACCATTAATATCTCTTAATGTGATTTATAATGTCAGAGCACCCCAGCATATACCTCTACTTATGCCAAGTACATAGTTTTGCAATCTTGTATAATTTCTAGCAGAAAACACATTACATAAATGTTCTGAGCTTTAAAAGTTCAGACTGCGAACACAAAATGGCTTCAGTTCAGCTCTTTACATTTTCAGGTGTAATAACCAAATTTTCACCTGTAACATACACTAATCGTATTACATCCTGTTTTATGTCTTTTTCTGTCACGCTTAAGCAAATCACTGAGGTTAACATGAATCACTCGTTCTCCCTTTGGCTCTGCTAGTCAAAAACCATTTTGGAAGGTCAAGACCCTGGGATGCTACAACTATGCTCAATACAAAGCACCAGGATTTTGATTATGTGGCAGTGGGGATGCGGCCACAGTTGTAAGTCGAGGACTACCTGTATCTAAACTGAGAGATTTGTTAGAAGGGAAATATTAATATTTAGTGGTGGGATTCAGGTTTTTTTTTTACCACCGGTTCTGTGGGCGTGGCTTGGTGGGCATGGCAGGGGAAGGATACTGTAAAATCTCCATTCCCTCCCCACTCCTGGGGGAAGGTTACTGCAAAATCCCCATTCCCTCCCCACCTCACTAACCTGCTTTCTAGCTCCATTCTCCTGTACAGGGCAACCAATAAAGACCCAGCCAATCAGCTGGGACTTGGGAGGCAGAGAATAGATGGGGGCAGGGCCAGTCAGAGGTGGTATTTGCTGGTTCTCCGAACTACTCAAAATTTCCGCTACAAGTTCTCCAGAACTGGTCAGAGCATGCTGAATACCACCTCTGATTTGAGAGTTGGACAACTTAAACATCTCGGGATTATTTACAAGATTCCAAAAAAGTTGGGAAACTAAAGCACTTATAGACTAAGGTTTCTTTGAAACCAAGTTTTTTTGCTACTAGCTTAGCTTTCATCCCCCTGGATCCTGGAGTAACATGATGAGATTTCTACTTGAATGAACATAAGTAACATTCGAAGATATACACCATTTTCTTACTAAGCCTTCTTGGTTAACACACACAGCTAGAAATCCGCTTGTTTCCATAAGTAACATCTCTTTAAAGTTATGCAACACATCTTTCTTGTAATAAAACAGCAAATTTGGTGAGTTGAAACCCAGAACCATTGAACTGGAAGGTGCCCTTGGGGCGCCTGTAAAAATCTGCAGGGGGAGAGGTGTGGCATTATCACTGAAGCCGCGTTCCCTTTGCATGCAAGTATAAAAGAGGGGGACTTGAATCCTGCAGTCATCATCTTGCAAATTTTGATTATCTCCTCCTTGCAGAGGCCCCTCCCACTTTTTCTAGAGAAAAGCACCCAGGGCTCCAATCCCATCAGGGAAAAGCAAATACCCACTGAGATTTTCTTTTAACAAAGAACATAATTTCATCTTCTACCTGGTAATATTTGGGTCACAGTAAGCCTTTTCAATTTCCTCTCTTCTGGGAAGATCCTTCCAGCCATTGTTGGTGAAAATCTGCCACCGATAAGGAAGATCATAATGGATCATACTGCAATTATCTACAAAGAGAATGAGCAAAAGTAAATCATCCATACTGTTTTATACATTTTATAAAACAAGCTTACAGACATGCTTATTAGAAAAAGTACAGTGGCTGGCTCTTTGGGAAATATACTTTGGGTCAAATTTCCATGCTGATGGATAAAAGCAAAAATCTAAATTCATCGTTTTCTGGCTGATGAGAAGTTTTGACTGCTCTGCAGGATGTAAATCCAAAGTCAACAGTAAGGCTGAACTTCGTATCCTCTTTTGTTATGTCCTATTTTCAGGTTCCTATAATAGAGCAGTGAATCTTTGGTTTATCAAGTGTTGTTTGTTACATAAACTGCATTAGATCTCCAGGAAAAAGCCATGAAAATCTGTATCTGCATGATTGCCAAACAAACTACCATGAGGCATCTTGGTTACTCTGGATCCAAGAGATCCCACACCTTTCCTTTCTCTATTCCCTCTTTTTTCCCTACTCTAGAACCATGTTTCTCCACCTTGGCCATTTTAAGATGTGTAGACTTCAACGCCCAGAATTCCACACATTTTAAAATGGCCGAGATGGAGAAACAATGATCCACGATGAACTTATTACAGGCGGCAGAGCAGCACCCATCATTGTTGTAAGCTGGATGAAATAAGAAAGCAAAGGTTATCCAGATTCAGCCAGAAGTGATCAAAAGAGGTTGAGAACAGCAAAATGGTTGACTGTCCTTTGATGAGGAGGACAGGTAAGGTAAATCATGCCACCAATGATTTCAATGGATCCCTCGCTTCACCTGAACATCCCAGGATCAACCCATAGTTTGATCCACATCCACTTGCTGCTCCTAAAGCAAGCAAGGGCATTAAAAAAGGCAGAAACACTATGGCTAATGTGGATGGAACCTGCAGACATTACAACTTGCAAGGACAAATTAACCGTCACCTTCTTTGCCGCGACTTACTTTTATTTTTACAGAACTGCCAGACATAGTGCAGACAGATATCATCGCTTTTTTCCTTCTCTGCATTTGGACACCTAGGAGCTCTTTTTACACCTATAAAAAAAAAGAGAAATTAAGGGACATGACATGCTGCTTCAGTAAACCACAGAACGGTGTTCTTTCCCAAATGCAAAAGGAGGGACTCTCAGTTCTCTGCTCAGGACTAGCAGCTCTTGAATGATGGAGGCTGCAGAGGGGTTGGTTCCCAAGTTATAAGACCCAAGACCCACTGACTGGAATCCCTTGCTCTCCCTTCAGCAGGTGCTATTTCAAGGATCCATCTTGACAGGTGAAAATATGAGGAGAACACCTTTAGCATGTGGTGCTCTATGCTCCATTTGATTGGGGGGGTGGGGTGAAGGTAAGCTATCTTGGAAGATCATCTAACCCAAGGGTGTTAAAACTTGATTTCGTTGAGGGCCACATCATGGTTCTGTGATGGGGAGTGTGGCCAGGGAGGGCGTGACCAGGGAGGGCATCACTCGTGTGGGGAGCATCTGCGGCGGCCTGAGCACTCTGCCAGTGAAAACGGAGCTTTTGCTGGCAGAGGCACCGCGGGCCAGTCCTTTGCTGTTTCCAGGGTGGCCTCGTGAGCCAAATCTAAGCACCAGATCCAGCCCACAGGCCTTGAGTTTGACATCCCTGTTCTAATCCAATGCAATACCCACTGCAGGAATTCACTCTATTTAAGCAACTTCAGGAGAATCAAACACTTTCTGAGCAAATTCATTGTTGTTGCATTTACTGTCAGGAACTTTTAGAGAAAAACTCCTTGTCCATCCTAGCTTTGAGGATGTGTTAATTCTCAGTGCCAGACTTCTATACAAATAAGATATGTATTTATTAACCTACCCACCTTTCTTAACCTCATCACATTCAACTTCCTGTCCTACAATCCTTTTTGCTTATTACATTTTTTTTAACAGGTAGTCCTTGAGTTATGACAATAGAGGCTGCCCATTACAGCCATAAATTGTGACAGATGTAAAAATGGGTCAGTCACTACCTGTTTTGTGGTAGTTGTTAAACAACCATTATGTTGATTAAGCAAACCCATGGTTTGTTACAGGTGCGGTTTTGCTGCAAACAGGAAGTTTTCCAGCAAAACTGTTGTAAAATGTTGTCACATAAATGCGACCAGGTTGCCAAGTGCCCATAATTCAGTCACATGACTGCACACTGCACGTGACAACCATCAGAACTTTGGAACTGGGTCATAAGTCCTCTTCTTTGGGTCCATTGTAACTTGCAATGGTCACTAAACAACTGATGATAAGCGGGATAACTACATGTAGACATCTAAGCAGAAGTTATGTGATGCAGGATGTGTTAACCCTGTCTCATAAAATTTCTCAACCTATCAAATTAGACTAGTATTTCTCAATGTGGGAAACTTGAAGATGTGTTAACTTCAACTCCCAGAATTCCCCAGCCAGCGTATCTTCCAAGTTGCCAAAGCTGAGAAACACTGATCTATATAGATGAATATAGATGAATAGAAAGTCCATACAGAGAGTAGTAAGGACAACCGAGATTATAGGAAGCTCGCTTCCTGTTACTCAGGATACTACTTATGAGCGCTATTTGCTTAGAGCTCAAAGCATAGTTAGAGACCCCACACACCCACTTCACGGTCTGTTTTTGTTGCTCCTTTCTGGGAGGAGGTTTCTAGCAGGACTACCCAATTCTGTTACAGCTTTCTTCCCTGTGCCGTCTGCCTGGTAAACTTGCAGGATTTGTTTTTCTCATCATGTACATATATACATCCAAACTAGACTGTGTTGTTTCTCTGTGTCATATATGTGCATATATATACATAATTTTGTATTTATTTATTTTGTCATGTTTATGTAGTGTATGTTGGGAGGTGGAGACCCTTTGAGAGCTGTATACAACAAAATTTCATTGTAATGTACATTCAAAGTGGCAACAAAGTTTTTCTAAGTCTACAAACACAGAAGTGTGCACCTTGTTGTAGTCTGGCCCTAGTGACACCCACGCCTGGCCCCAACAGCCAAAGGTGCTAAAAAAGAATTGGCTTACCTTGGTCAGGCTGATCTATTTTCACAAAATTATTTGGGTTCAATGTTACCGGAGGTCTCTCATTTTTGGGACGTGCGTTTGGGTATTCTCTCTCTGCTGCAGCTGCACAATTTGGGATTCCTACAAGAATGGAGAGGAGATGATTTCTATGGTTTTGTTGATTAAATAGATTATAGAAAGAAGTATGCTGTACCCTTATAATTGTTTGTAGAACTGCTATGAAGATTGGAAGTCACTTCTTTGTATTCCCCCTTCTATTTTTCTTTTTGCCCTTTTAGCTTTCTCTTTTATTTCTTTTACTTTTCCTTATTTTATTTTTGCATTAGGTTTAATAGAGTGGAGCAAGTGGCCAGTTTTAAGTTTCTGGGTGTTACCATAAAAGAGGACCTGACTTGGGGTGCTCACATTGCAGCCCTGGTCAAAAGGGCCCAGCAGAGATTATACTACCTGAGGCTTCTCAGGAAACAACAACTGAATGAAAAACTGCTGGTGACCTTCTACCACTGCAACATAGAGAGTATCTTAATTTACTGCACCTGTGTCTGGTTTGCCAATTGCACAGCGGCAGATAGGAAAGCGCTCCAGAGGGTTAATGTCATTGCCCAGAGGATCATGGGTTGCCCTCTCCCCTCTTTGGAAGAGCTTTATAGCTCCTGCTGCCTTAAGAAAGTTCAAAACATTCTCAAAGATCCATCTCATCCTGGGCATCCTTTTTTTGAACTATTACCATCTGGCAGACAGTACAGGATAATAAAAACAAGGACAAACAGGCTGAAAAACAGCTTCTATCCCAGGGCAGTAGCTCTGTTAAATTCTACTATATAGTGCAATATGAATGCAATATCAGGGCTTTTCAATGCAATGTGTGGAGTGTGAGGGATGTGTGTTTGTATTTATTTTCATAGTCATGGTCATGATGTGCACTGAAGATGGTGTTTGATTTCGCTGTATGAGATGCAATGACAATAAACTAAACTAAACCTCCTTTAAAAATCTTTCACAAAAATTATCAAGGGAGGGAGTTTCAACAAGGGAATGAAAAAAAGAGATGTTCTGAAATAGAAAGTGGCCCCGAGAAGCTTGCAAGTGTGTAAAAACGCTCACGAAGGTCCTTCATGAAGGCAGCAATCCTGGCCTCACAAATGGTTTGGATGTTCCAAATTGTGTCTTGATCCAGGCCTTCGGACATCAGCAGACTCGTAGGAAGAGGATCCAGAAGATTGTGAGACCTCTTGCAATTTGGGAACCGGCATTCTCCTTTGAGAAAGTAGCGGCAAATGTGAAGCCGGGAGCAACTATCATTCAGAGTGCAGAACCCTCCCCCTTTGTTATAGGCACCACATACCTGGAAAGAGAGAGAAACAGAAAGACAACAATATGGGGATCACACAAATATTTTAGACCCTTTTTGCCTAGGTATCAGCGTTGTCTTCCTTACTCTCTACAATCCTCTCTCTACAATTACAGACCTGGATGGATCACCTGGTACAACCCTCTGCAATGTGTAAGAAAACCAATTCTTAGAGGAGACTGTCCAGCCTCTTATTAAAAGCCCCAGAGAAGGAGAAGCCACAACTTCTATAGGTAGACTTTTCCAATGTATCCTTTTTAAATGATCAGGCTAGCTCAGAAGTTAAGTCGCAAGCCAGTACATGAATACAAACCCTAAAAAAAACCAGCTTCAACGATGATACAAGATCACGTGCACATACATCCATAATTCAATATATGCATTAACTTAGATCTGTTAGTCAAATAAAAGTAGCGTAAGGTAAAAGTTCCCCTTGCACACACATGCTAGTCGTTTCTGGCTCTAGGGGGCGATGCTCACCTGTTACAAGCCGAAGAGCCAGCGCTGTCCAAAGACGTCTCTGTGGTCATGTGGCCAGCACGACTAAACACCGAAGGGGCACAGAACGTTGTTACCTTCCCACCAAAGTGGTCCCTATTTTTCTACTTGCATTTTTTACATGCTTTCAAATTGCTAGGTTGGCAGAAGTTGGGACAAGTAACAGGAGCTCACTCCGTTACGCGGCGCTAGGGATTCGAACCGCCAACCTTTCTGATTGATAAGCTCAGCATCATAGCGACTGAGCCACCGCGTCCCTACAAAAGTAGGGTGGATAACTTAAATCAGGGGGGTCAAACTCAATGCCCGTGGGCCAAATCCGGCCTGCAATGTGGTCAGATCTGGCCTGCGGTACCGTCTTGTGAAGAGGAAAGATCAGGCAAGCCTTGCTTTGGGCCGGTCTACCCAATGTGAAGAGGAAACATGCCAGCAGTTTGGGGAGTAACGTCAAGCTAGCCACGCCCACCCAGCCCCAAGGTCAACCACAGCCCTGATGCGGCTGTCAATGAAATTGAGTTTGACACCCCTGGCTTAAATGATACGAAACAAATCTGAAGCAGAAGGATCAGGATACGGACATTGCTCCAACTGATAAGTTGTGGTAAGTTGCAAAGTCATGCCCAACCCATCGCGA
Organism: Naja naja; assembly: GCA_009733165.1. Classification (NCBI taxonomy): domain Eukaryota; kingdom Metazoa; phylum Chordata; class Lepidosauria; order Squamata; family Elapidae; genus Naja; species Naja naja. The sequence goes on along the minus strand of CM019159.1, from coordinate 11,890,654 downwards.
CCCCATGGACAATGTTCCTCCAGGCCTTCCTGTCCTCTACCATCCCTGGGAGTCCATTTAAGCTCACGCCTACTGCTTCAGGGACTCCATCCAGCCATCTCATTCTCTGCCGTCCCCTTCTTCTTCTTTGTCCCTCAATTGTTCCCAGCATTAGGCTCTTCTCCAGTGAGTCCTTCCTCGTCATGAGGTGGCCAAAGTGTTTTGAGTTTCATCTTCAGGATCCAACTGATAGGAGATGATACTAAATCATAATTTAGTATGACATGCAAAGGTGGTCTTCCAATGAGAAAGTAAACCTGAACAAACTACTGTAGGATTTGATTGTCTTAAATCTTCTTTTTCTATTTCTCTTTCAATTTCATACCATTTTTCTTCTTTTGCCTACATTACTACAGACTACTTATATATTTATATAGTGTGGGACCAAGCTTGGGGACATTCATGGAATCTTTGGGAAATGTTAATGAGTAACATGGAATCAATCCACTGCATTGTCCTTTATAGGTGCCTTTCCAAATGTGTCTTCTTTCGAAGCAGAGGCCTTAATACTCAACCCTGAATCTGTTTCTAAGAAAGTTTGCAGAGTCATGCTTTTATCAGTATTATTCCAGGGCAGGCTAGCAGATCATGAGAATTTTTAAACTGTCTTTTTATTCTCTTTTTACAGGATGTGAATTTTTTTTGAACTCAAAAGACTCTTAGTAAACACCAATTGTAGTGTGTGCTCAGGTGCCATCTGTTTGACATACACTTTGACACTGTATTCATTGGCCATTCAAACATGTTTGTGCATTAACACTTGTTAGCCATCTCCAGGTGACTCTTGGGATGGCAGCTATAAAATTGAATAAATAGATTCTACAAATAACACATAACCTTCGAAAATGTTTTGTCTGTATAACATGTTGTGTCTGTACAACACCCGTAACTCCTTACACTGAGCAAGGATTTTGTCTTTCATATCAGAAGCCGCAGTCTGGGAGCATAGATTATCTGACCTAAGTCAGATAGACAAGATCTATTCTTCTTAAAGCAATTCTAAAACCAAGGTCTTGTGAGATCAGTGTCTCAGCAACAAATAACTGGTCTATAAATTTGCATAACTTACATCAGGTAAAAGAAAAGGGTCATTCTGTAAAAGTAAAACGCACAATTCCTCTTCATTAAGGCCAGAGAGTTTATGGTTTCTCAAAATTTTCCGGTTAGTTTCTGAGAAAATATCATGCGAATACTTGCAAGAACTAGAAGAAAATAAAAGAAACAGAGATAAGTAAACTACTCAAAGTTCTTAAAATTATAGTTGCATTTATGGAAATTATTTATATTCCATAAGCCTATTTTTCCCTTTCAACTCTGCAATGCTACTTCACCCTGAAAATAAATACCAAGGATTGGGTCTCACAAAAATTTGGGAAGTATTACTCTAAGGCAGGGGATCTTCAAATTTGACAGCTTTAAGACTTGTGGACTTCAACTCCCAGAATTCCTCCTCCAGTCATGTTAGCTCAGGAATTCTGGGAGTTGAAGTCCATAAGTCTTAAACTTGCCCAGTTTGAAGATCCTTGGCTCTAAGGAGCAGTGACAGTCACACCTAAAAAAACAAACAAACCTACAATACCAAAACTTTCTGGGCTTTGAAAAAAAACTTTCTGGACTTTAAAACATAGTGATGACTAATCATTTATTTATTTAGGAACAACTCTGCAAGTTCACTGTTGCAGAGAAACAGATCAATGTGTGAAAAACTGCCTCAAATCCTAAGCATGCAGTCATTACCAGAAAACAAACATTTTCAGAACTTTATCTTCCCTATATTTTTTTTCACTTAATTTCTTTATTGAATCACTTGATTCAAATCATCACTTTTCGATGCTAAAACTGCATCATTAAACGGTGATTCAAACACAATTGAGGAGAGAGCTGGGAGTTTTTAAAATATATATATATCTAGGCAAGTATCATCCTTATTTTTTGCAAGTTCTCTAGAACAGGGGTCTCCAACCTTGGCAACTTTAAGATTTGTGGACTTCAACTCCCAGAGTTCCAGTCCACAAGTCTTAAAAGTTGCCACAATTGGAGACCCCTGTTCTATAGAATAAGGTTTTAATTAGTGCTTAATTAGAGTCTTAATTAGAGTCTGAGAAAAAGTGCCTGATTTTCATATACATACAGGTAGTCCTCGAGTTATGACCACAAAGGGGCCTTGGTGGCTCAGGCTGTTAAATGCCTGCACTTAAGATCCAGCTGTCTACAATTACTGTAGGCTCGAATCCCACCAAGCTCAAGGTTGACTCAGCCTTCCATCCTCTTGGGGTAGGTAAATTGAGGACCCAAGATTGTTGGGGGCAATTAGCTGACCTTGTAAAAAATGTAGTAATAGTAATAAGCAGGCATATACAATGGAATGAAGGCTATTGCTGAGCACACTGGGTTGTATCCCAAAAAATTGTAAGCCGCCCTGAGTCTTCAGAGAAGGGCGGCATATAAATGTAATTAAAAAAAAAAACTGAGCACAAAATTTGTTGCTAAGTGAGAGAGTTGTCAAGTGAATTTTGCCCCATTTTATGACCTTTCTTCACTGTTAGGTGAATCATGCAGTTGTTAAGTGAATCAGGCTTCCCCATTGACTTTGCTTGTCAGAAGGTCGCAAAAGGTGATCACACAACACGGGAACTGCCATAAATATGAGTCATGTGCCAAGCATCTGAATTTTGATCACATGACCCTGCGGATGCTGCAACAGTGCCAAGGTGGCGCTATAGTTAGAATGCAGTACTGCAGGCTATTTCTGCTGCCTGCTGGCTGCCTGCAATTTGGCAGTTTGAATCTCACCAGGCTCAAGGTTGACTCAGCCTTCCGTCCTTCCGAGGTGGGTAAAATGAGGACCCAGATTGTTGGGGGCAATAGGCTGACTCTGTAAACTGCTCAGAGAGGGCTGGAAAGCACTGTGAAGAGGTATATAAGTCTAAATACTATTGATATTGCTGTAAGTGTGAAAATCGGCCATAAGTCACTTTTTTCAGTGCTGTTGGTCACTAAATGAATTGTTGCAAGTTAAGGACTACCTGTACTATTTAAACACAGAAGTTACATTTTTAGCACTAGAGAACAAGAGCAAACTGGAAAAAAAAACATGTCCATAAATTTCACCTCCTTCCAGTTCTGAATGCCACATCTTTAGGGCTCAGGGTCAACTGAGGTTTGATATTGCCAGTGTCGGCTGCATTCAGAGACAACACAGGAAGCCGCAATCCATAACACAGAAATCCCGATGAGAAGATTTATTTCCACCCTCTTAAACCAAAGCTCAGTGAAGAGCTTTGGTGACTCAGGCTGTTAAATGCCTGCTCTTAAGATCCAGCTGTCTACAATTACTGTAGGCTCGAATCCCACCAGGCTCAAGGTTGACTCAGCCTTCCATCCTCTCGGGGTAGGTAAATTGAGGACCCAAGATTGTTGGGGGCAATTAGCTGACCTTGTAAAAATGCCGCTTAGTAATAAGCAGGCATATACAATGGAATGAAGGCTATTGCTGAGCGCATTGGGTTGTGCTCCAAAAATTGTAAGCCACCCTGAGTCTTCGGAGAAGGGCGGCATATAAATGTAATTTTTTTTAAAAAAAGAGTTTACGGCTCAATGTGAAATTTTGCAATTCTCCACTAACCCATTCATGTTGCTTTCTTTCTCTCGTGGTTAGTAAGTCCCTTGGATGTATGTTTCAGTGATGCTTGCACCTGCTCTGTGCTCATGCTTTTGCACACTCAGGCAAGGCACAGGTCGATGGAGATGTTCTGACCAAGGCTTATGGAGACACTAACAAACACATGTTAGTCCCCAAACCCTTTTTTCTTTATTTCATCGGCTGGGAATTTTAGTCATTCACAGCCCGTAATGAGTCTCACACAGTTTCTAAATAGTCCCACGGAAGTCTGCCAAAGTCCTTCAGGATAAGTCTGATAAGCATGCACCTTTATTTTCCTTGAAATGCTACCAACAACTAAATTGCCAGTTATTGCTAGTTATACGAGGCCAAAACGGAACACAAATTCAACACTGGGCTTCAGATTTCAAACTGACCAGTACGAACAAAGTTGCTTCCTGCAAAGATTCTTGTCCCTTTGCTCCTCCTTATGGAAGGGCCAATCACCTTCAAGCCTTACTCCTGAGTCGCCCCTTTTGTCTTAGCTGTTCTTGCCTTCCGGCAGCTCTGTGCATACACGTGCACTGGGAACAGGCTCCCTTTGTTCCTCTGCCTTGCTGCTTTCAGATTCTGGAGGCTCTGGAGTCAGCACATAACTCCCAGATAGCCCTGGCCCCTTCTCTGAATCAGATGCAGGACCCTCATCCGAGTCCCCCCCAGACTCCCGGACTGGCCCATGTTCCTCCCTTCTGTCTAACTCTGCTGCTGGTGGACCACAACAGAAGAAGCAGAAACCTTTCCGTCTCTGCATCCTGCTTTAACTGGGGGTCTGCCAGCCCCAAGGCTTGATAGTGGGCTGCTGTAACCCATGAGTCCCTCAAACTATTATCTCTGGGAAGAAGCTAGCAAAGGGAGGGATCAGACACAATTGGCCCAATCAGTCTGCGTTTATCTGGTGCCAGATCAGATCAGATTACTTGCACCTTTCCTCCTGCAGCTTACAAGGAAATCGAAACTAAAGACCAGGTCTGTAGCTGGCATGCAAGAGAGATCAGTGACTAATACGGTCTTGTGATGTCAGCAAATAATAAAAGGTTTTGGTTTTTTTTGAGTGGCTTGGCTCACTGGAGCCCAGCTCATCAAATCCACTTGCACAGAACATCCTTTTCATTTTGAATTGACTAAAAGGACTAGGGTGATCCTTTAGTTACAAGGGGAAATTGCGGTAGCCCATTTGTGGAGCTAAAACAGTGGCATCAGTTTGTGCAGCAAAGTTAAGCCTGACTTTAACCCTAAAGTTTGTACGCTAGTTGCTCACCCACCCAACTTGCACCCACAATTATTAGTTTTTCCAAGGCTTTGGAATTCCTTTGATCCTGGCCCTTCGACCTTATCCACTGCTTTTTCTTCCTGTTCCCTCAATCCTCAAACTGGCCAAAGGATGTGCGTTTCTCTCCAAGAAATCAGCCAGCCTTTATGTCAGGGTTTTTCAAGCCTGGCTGCTTTAAGATGGGTGGACTTCAACTCCCAGAATTCCCCAGCCAGCCTGTTGGTTGGGGAATTCTGGGAGTTGAAGTCCACCCATCTTAAAGCAACCTAGCTTGAAAAACACTGCCTTAAATCAACTACTCTTTATTACTCCCAACTGCATTTGCTTCAATTCTGTCTTCAACCTTTTGCAATTTCCTCCCTCTATGAAGACCCTGTCCTGCATTCAAGAATGGGGGTCTTCAGAATTCAGCCCACCTCATAAATAACCCTGATTTTCAGGGCTTGAAATTATGCAGCAGTGATCTCTGGCGAAAACTATCTTTCCAGTTCCCCTCTGGCCTCTTTTACTGCTAGCTCTGTATTTACAATCTCCAAGGCCAGCCACTTGGCAGTCTGCCCCCGCCCCCCATTCCAAGCCCCCAAAATCATGCATCAGCTGTGTCATTTTCCTAAGGAAACAGAAGTCAGGGTTTTAGAGAAGAGCCTCAAAGAGCTGAAGAAGGAGTAGACTTTAGAAAGAAGGGTGAACTAGATGGTCTCAGAGACCCCCTCCAAGCCTTTATATCCTATAAGGCTGCTGCAGGAGAAGTTTCCCACACTGGAGTAGAAGACTCCAAAATTCCTCCCAGCCTCCCAATGTGTGAATTCCTCCCAATGTGTGAAATCTCACTCTCCCTTAGAGAAATTTAAAATCCAGAAGTATCCAAATGTCTGCGGCTTTTGTAGAAACCCTGCCTAGTTTTCCAGGGGAAAAAGGGATATGCTTTTTAGGGCAAGGGGCAAAAATTGAGCTTAAAATACAAACAGAGCCCTTATCAAAAAGCAGAAGGAATCCAGGGATTTACCAAAGCAGAAGGAATCCAGAGTCAGGTAGCATAAAAGTTTAATGAATTATTATGAGGAATCTCCTATTAAATTCACAATGTAAAACTGGCAGGAATAATTTGATAATTCAAATCCTAACCAAGAATTATTAAGGTGATGATTAAGGATATAGGCAGATCCTAACAGGGTGGGGTATTTTGTTTTGGGGTTTTTGGGGGTAAAATTAAGAATGTTCATGTCCTATAAATTAAAAAATTCCAAATATCAAGGGAATTTTTTAGTTATTCTTCTGAGGTCTCCAATTATTATTGGTATAACAACATATTTCTTTTTCCCAGAGGCTTGCAACTTCGATCTTTAAGTCCTGGCATTTTGTTATTTTTTCTAATTGTTATTCCTCAATAGCAACCTCAATAAACCAGACTTCTTCTTTCCAAAGACTATTTATATTATATTATTTGAGGCTTGTTTGGGCCTGCCTGCCTCTTTTTCTCTGTTGGCTTTTGACCCCGTTGTTTCCTATCTGATGCTGCCCAACAGCAGCAAAGGTGATTTCCTTCTTTCTGGTCTCCTTTCTGGATTCTTATTGTATCCTCCTCCTCTCAACGTTTTTGTTTAGACTCAGATTTTCCACAAAAATTTTGCTCCCCCTTTGCAGGCAGAAATAATGAAAACCTCAAGAGACCAAACAATCCTCAAACCAACTATACACTCCTGGTGGGAAGCTTTGTTGAATTTACATTTTATTTTCACTTTCTATTTTGAAACACTCCAAATAAAAATCAGTAGAATTTGTTTGATTTTTGACTAGTCCCCAGAGACTACTTCAGTATCTGATCCTGTACTGTTTGTCCATGTTTTTAAAAACATTTTTCTAGTAAGCAAATGTTGTAACGTGGAGAGGGTAACCAAACTGGATTCAGAAAATGTATTTTCTACCCTTAGTGAAAAATAGCAGAATACAAATCTACTGGGCAATGCGTGAAAATCTGGCCATAGGAGGACTGAGAAATTCACAACTGATGTAAGTCAGATTAACACAAACTATGGTCTCTAAGGCAGGAGGCCTTCAAACTTGATAGCTTTAAGACTTGTGGACTTCCAGAATTCCTCCTCCAGTCAGGTTAGCTCAGAAATTCTGGGAGTTGAAGTCCACAAGTCTTAAACTTGCCAAGTTTGAAGACCTTTGCTCTAAAGAGTCAGTTTGGTCTAGTGGTTAAGGCACCACGATAAAAGCAGGAGACTATGAATTCTAATATGGCCTTAGCCACTGAAGTCGGATGATTGACTTTGGGCCAGTCACTCTCTCAGCCCAACTCATCTCACAGAGCTGTTGTGGAAAAAATGGGAGGAGGAAGGTGTACCGGATATGTTCACCACTTTCAATCATTAGTAGAAATAAAGAGGGGAAGACTGGAGTTGAAGTCCAGCCACGATCCTTCTAGAATATAATTCTAAACCTCACAGAAAAAGCTGCATTACTCCTTCCCGGAAAGAAATGCTAGCTATATTGAAAGCTTGAGTTATAATGGGTCTGTTTAAGAACAACAGATGTCTACAGGACTTCATACACCATTGAAGCAACTAGATCTCCACCAGGAAACTGACTTGGGAGATCTTCAAAATAAATCATAAGCCACTTCCCTGAACAGTTTCACAACATTTTGATCTGGTAAATAATCAGACAGATTCTCCATTTGAAGATTTAAGACAGCCATTTTTATAAGCAGCATTTGGCTAATTAATTTTCACTCGGTTCCTTATTTTAATTGTTAGCTGCCCAGTCATGCATATGGGATGGGCAGCCAGATAGATAGATAGATAGATAGATAGATAGATAGATAGATAGAGATAAGTAGAGATAGGTAGGTAGAGATAGATAGGTAGATAGAAATAGACACACATACACACACACACTACATTAAGACAGCCATTTTTATAAGCAGCATTTGGCTAATTAATTTTCACTTGGTTCCTTATTTTAATTGTTAGCTGCCCAGTCATGTATATGGGATGGGCAGCCAGATAGATAGATAGATAGATAGATAGATAGATAGATAGATAGATAGATAGATAGATAGATAGATAAGTAGAGATAGGTAGGTAGAAATAGATAGGTAGATAGAAATAGACACACATACACACACACACAAACTACATTTAAAATTAAAAAGAAAAAAAAACCTACATTCACTTTTACCCCAAAAATTTTAGACCTGCTGACCTTGGAACTTAACCCAAATTCTTGTTCCTTTGAAAACAAGATCAAGCACAGGCTGGGGGGAATTTTGTTTCTGTGTACTCAGCACCATTTTAATTCACCGCATGTTCTCAGAAACCATTTCTGCCCCCCAAAATGTTCAGGGCAGACAGTTCTGGGTTGGGATTTGGGTCTGTATTTGGAAAATGTTTTTTTTTTAGTCGATACAGGTGGAAACCAACCAGTAGGATCAAATGAGGAATTAATGCCCATTTTATGGGGTTTTATTATAGGAGACTCCTTTTTCAAAGAAGTTCAACAAGTCCTTGAAAAAAGCAGTCGGCCTCGTGATGAGGCTCAGGTGGGAAAAATTAAGTGGAAACTGTGAATTAAATAAAGCCATAACAACGACAAAAAACGACTTCAGAATTAAGACTTGGCAGGTCGTCCCAACTTTCTGATTACTTATAAGACGATTTTTGAAAGTTTTTTTTTGTTTAGAAACAGACTCTCCGGACACAAGTTTTCATTTTTTTCTTCTTAAGCGATGTTGTTCATCCCTTTACGCCCTTTACATTCCTCCCCCCTTCCCATATCTCGGAGCCTCGCTTGATCCAAGACACTTAATCCCACGGCGACCTTCCCCACTGTGCCTTTCGCCCCCCCCTTTTTCCTGCCCAAATCTCCCGCCCCCCCCTGGCTCGACTTGCCACAAATTAACCAGGCATCATGAGGACTAGCGCCCCATTCCAAAAGGCGCCCGCTGCTTTTCGGGCGAAGAGCGGATGCTCCGCCACCGCCTCCCCGACTCACTTGACTCGGCATCTCCCGCGGAGGTTCAGCTTGCAGAGGTGCAGCCGGTCGCAGCCCGTGCAGACCTGGCGGACGCAGAGGCGGACGGGCGAGACGGCCAGCACGCAGGGGTCGCCGCCTCTACTGGCCAACAGAAAGCGCTCCGGCCCGGCGTCCTCGATAAGCTGCTGCAGCTGGCTCAGGGACAGCCCCATCTCGTCGGGCAGCTCGGAGAGGCGCATGCAGCCGCCCTGCGAACACAGCACCTTGGCCAGATAGCAGCACACCGCCGGGTCCGCCATCCTCCTCGCTCAGCAGCCTCAGCCTCCCTCGAGCCGCTCGCGCCTGGCCAGCGGGAATCGAAAGCTAAGAGCGGCAGGCGGGGTCAGGGCCAGGAGAGGCGAGGCGCGCCTGCGTGATACGGGGTTGGAGAGGTAAAAGCAGGGCGGGCCAGGGTCCCAGCCCTCTCGGAGGGTGGGGTGGGGAGGCCGCTTTGCTTCGCTGTGTTGCGCCCGCCTCGGAGGCGGCCCCTGGCAAGACCCTGAGGGGCGGTAGGCGCGGCGGACACGGGAGCCAGAGGGCGGAGTGGAGGAGCTGCAGGCGGCCACGCGTGACCCGGGGATGCCACTCACCTCGCCCCTTGGCCGCCCAGAAGGCACTTTTTGTTTCCAGTCTCGGGTTAAACAAAGCACAAGAAGAAGGAGGGAGAAAGAAGGAGGAGGAGGAAAGAAAGGAGGGAGGGAGGAAAGAAAGGAGGGAGGGAGGGAGGAAAGAAAGAAGGAAGGGAGGAAGGAAGGGAGTGGAGGAAAGAAGGAGGAGGGAGAAATGAAGGAGCAGGAGAGAAGGGGGAAGGAAGAAAGAGGGGAGGAAGGAAAGAGGAAATGAGGAGGAAGAATGAAAGGAGGGGAGGAGGAGGAAGGAAAGAGGAAATAGGCGGAGGAGGAAGGAAAGAAGGGAGGGAGGGAAAGAGGAAGGGAGGGAGGTAGGAAGGGAAAGAGGAGAGAAGGGAGGGAAGGAAGGAAGAAAAGAGGAAGGAAGGGAGGAAGGGAAAGAGGAAAGGAGGGAGGGAGGGAAGGAAGAAAAGAGGAAGGAAGGGAGGAAGGAAAGAAGGGAGGGAGGGAGAATTTGCCCAAAGTACAGGTCATCCTCTAATTACAACAATTCATTTAGTGTCCATTCGAAGTTACAGCAGATGTGGAAAAAATGTGAAGACCTTTTCTCACACCTGTAGTACCCCCACGGTCACATGATCAAAATTCAAAATGTTTGGGAACCGATTCGTATTTAGGACAGGTTGCAGTGTCCCGGAGTCACGTGATCACGAAGCCAGATTCACTTAACAGCCGTGTTACTAACTTTAACGACTTCAGTGATTCACTTAACCACAGTGGCAAGAAATATCGTAAAATGGGGCAGAACTCACTTAACAAATGTTTCACTTAAGAGCAGAAATGTTGGGCTAACAGTTGTAGTCCTGAGTCGACAGCTATCTTTATGGATTGCTTGCAAATGCTGCGCCCTGAGGCACATCCAGCCTCCGGGTTGTTATTTGGAGGTATTTGGGTTGCAATCCAATGACGTCAGAGCCTTCGGGCCACCGAAGGAAGCTGTGCAAAATAAAGTTAAATTAAACTAATAAACAAATACATACAGCACTGCAAACTGCTGCTGGAATGTTGATGGTATGTAACAGGAGGTGGCAATGTTGTCTATTTTATAAAAAAAAAACACACAGCAAGCAAGGCACCAGAACAGAAGGGTTTTTTTAATTGGATTTTTTTCTGTACAATAGAAGTATACAAAATTTTAAAAAGATTAGAGGAAGGAAGGAAGGAAGGAAGGGAAAGACAGAAAGAGAAAAATAAAATATAATTATGACTTTTGCCTTTCTTTCTCTCAAGTAATTGCCATGTTATTCTTTCCCCTGCAACCTTTGACCTTTTCTAATCCCCAAATCTATAAATAATATTTTCTTCTTTCAACAAAAAGTCCAAATAAGACTTTCATTTTTTAAAAAAGAAGGCTTCATCAGACTTACCGGATTCAGCTCTGGTAAAAGGCCACACTTCCCATGGACTGGTAGCATAGAAGAAAACCTCCGAATCATTGCAACCATTGCAAGTACAGTTAGTCCTTGACTTACATCGGTTCGTTTAGTGACCTTTCTAAGTTACAACAGAAAAAGGGACTTATGACCATTTTTCACGCTTACGACCATTGCAGCATCCCCATGGTCACGTGATTTACATTGGGATGCTTGGCAACTGACCCACATTTACAACCGTCACAGTTTCACGGAGTCACATGGTCCCCTTTTGCGACTCTTCCAACAAGCAAAGTCAGTGGGAAAACCAGATTCGCTTAACAACCGTGTTGCTAATTCAACAACTGCACTGATTCACTTAAGGTTGTAAGATGGGGGCAAAACTCACTCAACCAATTTCTCACGTAACAACATAAATTTTGGGTTCAATTGTGGTCATAAGTTGAGGACTACCTGTAGTTGTATGAATAAAATAGAATAGAATACAAATAGAATACGAATAGAATAGAAAATATGGGATAGGATAGAATGGAATAGAATAGAGTAGAATAGAATAGAATTCTTTATTGGCCAAGTGTGATTGGACACACAAGGAATTTTTCTTGGTGCAAATGCTCTCAGTGTACATAAAAGAAAAGGTACATTTGTCAAGAGTCAAGAATCATCAGGTACAACACTTAATAATAGTCATAGGGTACAATCAGCAATCAAATCATACTAGGGAACATTCAATATAAATCGTAAGGATACAAGCAACAAAGTTACAGTCATACAGTTACAAGTGGGAGCGGATGGGTGATAAGGAGTGATGAGAAGATTAACCGTGATAGTAGTGCAGACTTTGTAAATACTTGAACAGTGTTGAGGGAATTATTTGTTTAGCAGAGTGATGGCATTCAGGGAAAAACTGTTCTTGTGTCTAGTTGTTCTGGTGTGGAAGGAGAAGGAGGGAAGGAGTTGAAACAGTTTATGTCCGGGATGTGAGGGATCTGTAGATAATTTCACAGCCCTCTTTTTGACTTGTGCAGTATGCAGGTCCTCGATTGAAGGCAGGTTGATCGTAATTGTTTTTTCTGCAGTCCTAATTACTCTCTGGAGTCTGTCTGTCCTTTTGGGTTGCAGAACCAAACCAGACAGTTACAGAGGTGCAGATGACAAACTCAATAATACCTCTGTAGAACTGGATCTGTGTTATCCTTCAGATTGGGAGAGAGGGAGGGGCAAGAGGCAGAACTGCCTTTTGGGGTGTAACGCACGGGTAGACCTCAACCTATGACCACAATTGAGCCCCAGATTTCCATTGCTAATTGAGGCATTCGTTAAATGAATTTTGTCCCATTTCACGACCTTCCTTGCCACCATTGTTAAGTGAATCAGTGCAATTTTTGTTACATTCATAACACGGTTAGGTTTGGTTTACTCATGGACTTGGTCAGAAGGTCGCAAAAGTGGTTTACGGGACGCCGGGACACTGTAACCTTCATAAATAAGAACCAAGCTGCTGAATTGTGATCACGTGGCCATGGGGATGCTGCAAAGGTCATAACTGTGAAAAATGGTCATAAGTCACTTTTTTCAGTCCCGTTGTAACTAGGGGTGGGATTCAAAAATCCCAACAACCGGTTTGCTGCCCAGTTGCTGGGTGGGTGTGGCCATGGTGGGCGTGGCCTACCGGAACTTCCAGGAGGCCCATTTTTTGCCTTCCCAAGGGTTCAGAGGCTTCCCTCAGGCCTCTGTGAGGGTGAAAATGGTCTCCCTCAGGCTCTGGAGGCCCTCCAGAAGCCAGAAACAGGCCTGTTTCTGGACTTCCGGTACTTCCGGAAGGCCCATTTCCCCCCCTTCCAGAGCCTTCGCGCAGACCCTGCATTTACCTGCATCAAAAATGGGCTGTGTGGAGACACCTGGGAGGGGAGGGGGAGGGTGAGTGGGGCCAGCCAGTAGGTTCAAATGCCGGTTCGGCAAACGAGATGCAAATTTAACATCCGGTTCGCCCGAACCGGTCCGAACCGGTAGAATCCCACGCCTGGTTGTAACTTCAAACGGTCACTAAATGAACTTCTGTCGAGGACTACCTGTGCCTGATGGGTGCCAGGCACTCCCCCGTCCCTCCCTTTGGATCTCCAGGGCCTAAATTGCTTGCAACCTCAGCTTAGGCCACCCATGCCAAAGAATTGAGTCAGCATGTTTGCTGTTTTGTTTGAAGAAAGATTGCCGTGTTAGTTTGACCTCTGTTGCTTGGTTATCTGATTTCATGACCCAGACACAAGATAGCAGAAGGCTGGACTGGCTTTCCCTCCCTTGGAAAGAAATGTTGAGAAGAGGGAAGGATTCTGTCCATCCCACGGACAGACAGCAGGGAAATTCTCTGAAAATCCGAATCGGCAGAGGCAAAATTCAGCTCAAAAACAAATTTGATTCCCTCCCTCCCTGTGTTTATTTATTTATTTATTTATTATTTGCACTTGTATGCCGCCCCATCTCCGAAGACTCCGGGCTGCTCACAATTAAAACATGAAACAGTAAATACTTAAAAAACTATTAAATTAAATTACAAGTCCAAATATAAAACTAAAAACCATTAAAACTATCCCTCACCCGGGGAGGGGTGTCACAGCCCGGGTTGATCGAACAGCCAAGTTTTTAGCCCACGCATGCGAGGTCAGGGGCCAGCCAGTGGCTCCAAAGGCAGTTGGTTCCAGAGGTCAGGGGCCAAACAGAGAAGGCTCGTCATCGGGGAATTACCATTGGCACTGACCCGCCGACGGAATCAGGAGTCCTTGCCTATGAGCTCGCACAGGGCGGCCAGCATTCGATATTGGAAGAAGGCGGCTCCCTTAAATATTGAGGACCCATGTCATGAAGGACTTTATATGTTAACACTAGAACCTTGAACCTCACCGAGCGCGCACCGGCAACCAATGCAAGCCGCAGGGAGGGGGGTAATAGAGGAGAACCGGTAACTCCCATCACCACCGCGCGCCGCATTCTGCACCAGCTGCAATCTCCAGATGGTGTGCAGGGAGTCCTAAATAGAGAGCGTTGCGGTAGTCGAGTCTAGAGGTAACAAGGGCATGAGTGACTGTGCGCAGGGCATCTCGGTCCAGAAAAGGGCGAAGTTGTCGAACAAGGCGGAGCTGGGCAAAGGTGGATCCTTTTGATGGCACTTCAGAACATTGCCCCCTCCTCTATTGTAAGCAGCCCCCTCCTCTTTCCTGTGATCATGTGACCCAGAGCAGATATTCCCCCCACCAACCAATGAGGGAGTTGTTTGCGCATGTCTGGGTAATGGCGGCCCGCTATCGGTGAGCGCCATGGGGGGGTGAGTTTTTATGCCATTTGGGGGGGTAGGGGGGGTCCGGTTTCCTCATCCAACCCCTGGTCTTGTTACCTGGGGGTCTGGCAGACCTTTTGCCCTTGGAGCTGCGGTTGGCCCCTGACCTCCTCCGCTTCCTTCCACACCTGAAGACGTGGCTTTTCCAACAAGCTGGCCTGGACTGAGGTGGGGGGTTTATAAGTTTTTAGGTTCAGAGTTTTGTGGGTTTTAGATATTGTTTGGCTTCGGTTTAATAATTTTTTTAATAACTTTTAAATTGTGTATTGTATAATTCTTATGATGTGAGCTGCCCTGAGTCCTTCGGGAGATAGGGCAGCATATAAGTCCAAACAATAAATAAATAAACCCAGCCTGGGCTGTTCTTTGCCCACCTGAACACAACCCATTGCAAACAGTCCTCAGTTTACAATTATTTGTTTAGTGACCATTCGAAGCTACAACGGCACTGAAAGAGGGGGCCTTATGAGCGTAATTCACACACTTATGACCGTTGCAGCATCATGTGATGTAAATTCAGACGCTTGGCAACGGGCTCTTATTTATGACGGTCGCAGTGTCCCCGGGGTTATGTGATCCCCTTTTGCGACTTTCTGACAAGCAATGTCTACGGGGAAGCCAGATTCACTGAATAACCGTACTGCTAACAATCGCAGTGATTCACTTAACAACTGTGGCAAGAAAGATCGTAAAATGAGGCAAAACTCACTTAACAACGGTCTGGCTCAGCAATGGAAATTTTGGGCTCGATTGCGGTCGTAAGTTGAGGACAACCTGTATTTGGTTTCCCCCCTCCCCGCTCCTTTTTTCCCCCCCTCTTGATGCCTTCGAGTCAGCATTAACTCTTGGCTACTGCCTGAACAAATCCCTGCAGTTTTCTTGGCAAGGATTTGTAGCAGTGGTTTGCCTTTTTTTTTTAAAATTACATTTATATGCCGCCCTTCTCCGAAGACTCAGGGCGGCTTACAATTTTTGGAGCACAACCCAATGCGCTCAGCAATAGCCTTCATTCCATTGTATATGCCTGCTTATTACTAAGCGGCATTTTTACAAGGTCAGCTAATTGCCCCCAACAATCTTGGGTCCTCAATTTACCTACCCCGAGAGGATGGAAGGCTGAGTCAACCTTGAGCCTGGTGGGATTCGAGCCTACAGTAATTGTAGACAGCTGGATCTTAAGAGCAGGCATTTAACAGTCTGAGCCACCAAAGCTTTCTAAGGCTGAGAGAGATTGACTGGCCCAAAGGTCACCCAGCTGTCCTTGTGCCTCAGGCTGGGGTAGAACTCACCACCTCCCAGTTCCTAGCCTGTTGCCTTCACCGCTATACCTGTTCTGACCCAGGCTTCGTCAAACGTACTAAAACACAAGATTGTATGAAAAGCAAAACCTATTTTAATGCAACGCTGGGAATTACTTTCATTTTCCAGCCAGAACTCATTATACACAGTTTCCCAAGATAAGTCCACGCTTGTCAGTGCTGTGGAATGCTGCCAAAACCAGAAATCTCCCAAGTAATTATAACAGTACCCACACCCAAAGTATCAGAAAAAAACTGACCCGAGTACAGAGCTTCAAGAAGGACTCAGAATATATTGAACTGCTTTGCTTCCTGCAAAGCTTTCGTCATTGAGGTCTGACTTTTATCCCTTATGGGAGGGGCAATCACCTCCCAGCCTTACTCCTGAGTCGCCCCTTCTGCTTCAGCTGCTCTCGCCTAGCAGCTCTTGCATGCATGCACACTGGGAACAGGCTCCCTGGGTCTCATGCTACCAGGCTCCGAAGACTCCAAAGACAGCACCCCACTCCCAGATGGTTCTGACCCCATCCCTGCATCGGATGCAGGGCCCTCGTCCAAATCCTCTCCAGACTCCCTGACTGGTTCCCTTTTGTCCTCACATCGGCTGCCAGTGAACCACAACAGCTACCTTGCTTAGCTTACCCAGAAAAGACAAGCCACCTCCCAGTCTTGCTAACAACTGGAACAAATTTGCAAGAAACTTCCCCCCCCATGTTCCATAGAAACCTGCTTGAGCCACAGTCCATGTATGACCCATCCAATGTCTAATTCCTCACGGGATGCTTTTTCAAAAAAAAAAAGGGCACTTTTTAAAAACTATCTGGCCCAGACGGTAAAAACAAGGACAAATAGGCTGAAAAACAGCTTCTAATATTGAATTCTACTGTATAGTGCCAATATTAATGCAATATCAGGGGTTTTCAATTCAACGTATAGACTGTGAAGGATGTGTGTTTGTGTTTATTTTCAGTCATAATGTACACTGAAGATGGTATTTAATTTCGGTGTACAAGGTGCAATTAAGTAAACTAAATTGAGAGAGAACAAGAAGCAGCAGCAGCAGCATTAACCTATTATAAAGAAAGGGGGCATTTTTATACAAATTTAAGCTTGCAGGTCAATGATGCTCCAAAAAAGATGTTGTCAGCCTTGCATTGTAGCACACATAGAAGAAGCACACCTAAATTCACAACGGAATTAAGAGGCAAAGATGATTCGGACTATTACGCGGTTTGGGATAGGTGGTACAAATAGGTGGAGGATAGAAATAAGAGCTGATGTTTATTTATAAAAGGAGAGGTATGTATTAATAACGACACGAACACTGTTAATGTGAATAGAGATTTGTATTGTTGTTTTTTAAAAAATAACAATATTTAAGGAAGAAGACGCACACCTAGAAGTTTTAGCTCTTAACTTTATTACAAGGTTATGTTAACAGAATCTTGGAAGTCTGAAAGCACATCTCACTCCCTCCGCCTTTACAACTCAAGAAACTAGGGAGGGTCTCTTCTGAGATATTTGCCATGTCCTCCATTTCTTTGGTGAGAAAACATTGATGGATGGGTGCCTGAGCTTGGGCCTCAGATCAGCGGAAGCCTGTTTAGTTGTGCGCTTAAGTGTTGTGGTTGGTATCTGTGGAGATTCTCAGTCGTCCATGTCATGGTTGTCGAAAGGTTTTTAAAAAGAGGCAACTGGACTTCCTGGGTTTTTTTGAAGATGTTTTGCTTCTCATCCCAGAAGCTTCTTTAGCTCTGAATGGATGGTGGGGAATGGTTTTGTGGTTGGTTTCCACACAAGCTGCCTTTATACGTTTTTTATGCTGCTTTGATGTTACTTTGTGTTCTGTTTCTGTGTCATTGGCTGCCTAGGGTTGCAAGGCAAGGTGGGCCGCCATACAAGTCAAACCAATACATCAATTAAATGAATAAACATGTAAGCTCGCCACAAAACCCATGCCACCAACCTCTGCAGTGAGCATTAGAGCCTCAGTGGAGCAGTGGTTAGAGTGCTGTACTGCAGGCCACTTCTGCTGACTATCAGCTGTTCAAATCCCACCAGGTTCAAGGTTGACTCAGCCAAGGTGGGTAAAATGGGGACCCAGATTGTTGGGGCAAGATGCTGACTCTATAAAACAGCTTAGAGAGGGCTGTAAAGCATTATAAAGTCCAAGTGCTATTGCTATTGTTGAAGAAGGCAGTCGTTTACAAATTATCTCCCATTTCCACCCCACCCCATCCAGGACCGATGAGCCAACCCCTGCGTGAGACTAAATGCTTACTCTGTTTTCCAATAAAGCCCATAAATTGATTTACTTGCAACAATGATAGAAAGAAAGCAAAAGATGGAGGAAACCAGGAAGTGTTAATTGAAGGAGCAGATTCAAAATTCAATGGGCAGCTCTTCACAAGAATCAGAAAAATAACCCACCCAAACATCTGTTCATTCAATAGTTTCAATTGGGAAAATGTGACAATCCTAGACCAGGCCAAATCCCCCAAATGCCAGGGAATTTCTAGAAGCCTGGCACTCGGCCATCAACAGACATTAACAACCTCTATAGATTATGCAAAAGAGACCATCAACCAGCCCAAAAGATAACAAAAAGACTGCAGCACCTCTCCATCAGTAATCAGTGGCCAGATCAGGATAGATAGATTAACTTCAAGGTTAACTTCAGATCAGGGGTGGGATTCTAATTATTAACAACCAGTTCTATGGGCGTGGCTTAGGTGATGGGTGTGGCTTGGTGGTCATGTGACTGGGTGGACATGGCTTGGTGGTCATGTTATTGGCTGGGTGTGGCAAACTCCCACACTTCCCCCCTTCTGTTGTTTACTGTTTTTAAATTGTTTTTAAATTTTTTATAATTGTCATTTTTGTGTTTTTTTACTGTGAGCCGCCCGGAGTCCTTTGGGAGATGGGCGGCATATAAGTCAAACAAACAAACAAACAAATAAATAAATAAACTCAGTATCACTCACATCGAGGCACGCATCTCCTCGCCTGGCCTCTTATGACTGTGGGGATGCTGCAACAGTTGTAAGTGTGAAAAATGGTCATAAGTCACTTTTTTCAGTGCCATTGTAACTTTGAATGGTCACACAAGCAAAGTACCAGCAAAGGAGGGGCAAAAAAGCTCCAGAGAAGTTCCTGAGACAGGAAGTCTAGTCCTGCCAAGAACGTAATAAGGGTTAATGGAGAGACAGTTTCTGTAAGCAACACCAGAATGTTTCCTTCCTGCCTTCCTTACAGGATTAGCCCAGTAATTTCTTCTAACAACCGGTTCTCCGAACTGCTTAGAATGTTAACAACCAGTTCTAGTGAATAAGTGCGAACTGGTAGAATCCCACCCCTGCTTCAGACCAACCATCACTTAAATAATACCCCAATCAAGAAACTGCCAAAGGGCCATCAGTAAACCCATACAGACAGGCAAGTCACCAGAATATAAACTGACAGCAAACAGCAACTCCTTACTAGCACTGATGATGTTACCTAGTTTGGATAATGAAATGTCTGCATGAAAACAAGCTCAGAGAACACCAAGAACCCCTCATTTCAACCCTGAGCTACAAATATTCTCTTTTTATTGGCATTCAATCTGTGCCCAGTAGAGGGCAGGAAGACACCATCCAACATCCATGAAATGGTTGTGCAACACTATATGCTCCAGCAATTACTGAAATAATATTCATCAGGTATGTTCATGCGGTAGAAGACATCCAACTCCCTTTGGCACAAACTCGCTTGATCAGTGATTTCATTCCATACAGTTTTATGCCTGCCAGAATTACAAGATCTACCTGTATATCAGCAACATCAAAGAAATAGGGGGATACACTGAATAAATATGACACCATTTCCTTAATGTTACCTGGCAAGATAAAATTATCTTGTGGATCAAACCTTTTCACTTAAGCCTCTGCTTCTGATATGTTTTCATTTTATGCAGTAGTTCTTTTAGGAACTACTTTCTGACAGCACAAAATTTTATGATCCTATCAAACTTGATTTAATTCTGGTTCTTTTCTTACTTATCTCTTAATTGGAAGCTTAGTATGCTTCCAGATTTTCAGCTGAAATGGCTGTGAAACTATTTTATCCTTCTTTTCCATCAATTCATATTAAGAATATACCACTGGGCAATAAAGTTAGTCCTTTAATCTTACTTTATGTATGTGTTAAATTTATTTACCTCCTATCTTGCTGTGCGGCTTTTTATAGGTCTTGCCTAGATCTAGTTGCCAATTTTCTTCAGGATAAAGTGAATCCTCAAGTGATGGAAGCTTATTAAAGAGAAATACAACCTAGAATTAAGGAGATTTCATGACAGTGAGAACAATCAGTGGAACAACGCCTTCACAAATCGTTGATGCTCCATCACAGGAGGTTTTCTTCTTGAAAACTGGATAGGCATTTGTTTGGAATGGTGCAGGGGGCTGAACTAGATAGAAGATCTCAAATGTCCCTTCCAACTCTTATTCTGTATTCTATCTTCAGGCAATTCCATAGTTTTAAGAGGTGTCATAATTGGAGTCTGCATCATCTCACATCTGATAGAAGATATCTGGTGTGACTTTGCCTCAGGAAGATACTATTCATGATCAAATTAGAGATATCATCTTGACAGTCTCATTTATCTACTAATAGCCTGCCCCACCTTCTTAAAAAAGCTGCTTCAGATTTAAGAAGACAATCAATTATCTCTAATATTCCTTCCATGTTTTATCTTGAGTTTTGAATTTGTTTTCATTTTTACCATAACAAAAAAAAAACTCACTATACAGCAGAATTCAAAAGAGCTACTGCCCTGGGGTAGAAGTTGTTTTTCAGCCTATTTGTCCTTGTTTTTATTATCCTGTACCATCTGCCAGATGGTAATAGTTCAAAAAAAGGGTTCCCAAGATGAGATGGATCTTTGAGAATGTTTTGAACTTTCTTAAGGCAGCGGGAGCTATAAAGCTCTTTCAAAGAGGGGAGAAGGCAACCCATGATCTTCTGGGCAATGACATTCACCCTCTGGAGTGCTGTCCTATCTGCCCCTGTGCAATTGGCAAACCCTACACAGGTGCAGTAAGTTAAGATACTCTCTATGTTGCAGTGGTAGAAGATCACCAGCAGTTTTTAATTCAGTTATTTTATTTTCATTGAGTCATGCCCAATTTTACAACATTTTTTTTAATTATTAAGTGAATCTGGTGCACACACGCACCTCACTTGACTGTTTATCAGATGCCAGCCGGGAAGGTCACAAATGCCAATTATATGTTTGGAAGATGATTAATCTATCATAAATACATGCTGATTACCAAGCGTTCAAATTGCAATCATGTGACATTGCTATGAGTGTAAATGCGAAGACTGGTGGTAAGTCACTTTTTTTTTTTAATTACATTTATATGCCACCCTTCTCTGAAGACTCAGGGCGGCTTACAATTTTTGGAGCACAACCCAATGCGCTCAGCAATAGCCTTCATTCCATTGTATACGCCTGCTAATTACTAAGTGGCATTTTTACAAGGTCAGCTAATTGCCCCCAACAATCTTGGGTCCTCAATTTACCTACCCCAAGAGGATGGAAGGCTGAGTCAACCTTGAGCCTGGTGGGATTCAAGCCTGCAGTAATTGTAGACAGCTGGATCTTTTTTTGTGCTGCTGTAACTTCAAACTGTTACTAAATGAATGGTTGAAAGTCAAGGACTATCTGTAATCATACTATCTACAGATAGTCCTTGATTTATGACCACAATTGAGCCCAAAATTTCAGTTGCTAAGTGAAACATTTGTTAAGTGAGTTTTGCCCCATTGTACAACCTTTCTTGCCACAGATGTTAAGTGAATAACTGCAGTTGTTAAGTTAGTGACACCATTGTTAAGTGAATCTGCCTATAAAAAAGATGTTAAGACTCTAGAAAAAGTGCAGAGAAGAGCAACCAGGGGACTGGAGACTAAAATATGAAGAACGGTGACAGGAACTGGGCTTGGCTAGTCTAGTGAAGAGAAGGACCAGGGGAGACATGATAGCAGTCTTCCAATATTTGATGGTCTGCCACAGAGAGGAAGGGGTCAAGCTATTTTCCAAGGCACCTGAAAGCCAGACAAGGAATAATGGATGGAACTGAACAAGGGGGAGATTTAATCTGGAAATAAGGAGATATTTTCTGACAGTGAGAACAATCAACCCATGGAACAGAAGTTGCCCTTGGAAGTTGTGGGAGCTTCATCACTTGAGACTTTCAAGAAGAGATTGGACTGCCATTTGTCAGAAATGGTATAGGGTCTCCCTCTTGGGCAGGGGGTTGGACTAGATGACTTACAAGGTCCCTTCCAACTCTGATTATCTCTTGTCTGTTATCTGAGATTTGAACTGCCAAATTGCAGTCAGCGGACAGTCAGCAGAAATTGCCTGCAGTACTGCACTCTTAACCACTGCGGCACCGTGGCTCTTACCAATTTGTCCTGTGGGAAACCTGAGGAAGTAATATCCTACACACTTACACATGCACATAAATCAAGAGTGACTTGAGAAGCCCACAAATCCATAACTTAGGTTTGGAAACTCAATTAGTGAAGACCCAAAGTGTCAGATGGACACCTTAACCCTGGTTAACGGTGAGAACAATCAACCTGACAGAACAATCAACCAATGGAACAGCCTGCCTTCAGAGGTTGTGGGGGCTTCATCACTGAAGGCTTTCAGAGTGGAGACCAGACTGCCATTTGTCACAATTAGTGTAGGGTCTCCTGCTTGGGCGGAGGGTTGGACTAGATGACCTACAAGGTCCCTTCCAACTCTGTTAATCTGTATCTGCCTTCCCCGTTGATGTTACTTGTTAAAAGTTTGCAAAAGGTGAACGCAAGACCCCAGGATACTGCAACCATCATAAATCTTGAGTCAGTTGCAAAGTACGAGAATTTTGATCACATCACCACACGGATGCTGCAGTGGTTGTAAGTGTGAAAAACGGTCACAAGTCACTTTTTTTTGGTGGCGTTACTTTGAACGGCCACTAAATGAACTGTTGTTGGTTGAGGACTACCTGTACAGAGTAACATATTTCAAATTTGTGATCATTCCAACCTCTGGTTAATTCTGCAGTGAAAGGAATACAGATGTGAAATGTTCTGCTGGGGCTGAATTGTGTTGTGCGCTTGTGTCTGTGTGCATTTAAATGGAACAGTGGCATTTGACTTCAGTCCCAAGCTGATTAGAGAACAGACTGCACAATTGCAGGTGCAGCGTTTCAACACTGCAGAATCAATGGTACTTAAGAGGACCAGATAACATATTACAATGGTTATGCAAGGTGTGGATCCTTTGTGTGTGGGAGGGGAATCTTTGCAGGATGACAGTAGATGCCAATTATGAAAATCTGCTCCGCCCTGGGGGGGGAAAAGTGGCTTTTTAAAGAAGTCTGTCTTGAAAGACCTACAGAGAACCAGGATGGCTAAACTGTGTTTCAATCATTTGCCCGAGAAAATGTACAGGTTGTACTGTTTGAAGCACTGAAAAAAAGGGGCTCATGATCCGTTTTCACACATACAACTGTTGTAACATCCCACAGTCATGTGATCAAAATTCGGATGCTTGGTGACTGTCATGTACCATATTTTAGAATAGAATAAAGCTGGAAGGGAACTGCGAGGTCCTCTAGTCCAGCCCCCTTCTCAAGCAGGAGAACCTATTCTATTTCAGACAAGTGACCGTCCAGTCTCTTATAAACCTCCAGTGATGGAGCGCCCATGATTTCTTTCTTATTTTTCCAATTTATTTATGTATTTTCTCTTTACATACCATAAGTGCTTAATGAACAGCATACTGTCTGGATCAATTTGCTTACATAAAAATACTTTTTCAGTTCCTAGTTTCTACTTCTATTGCCCAACCATTGATAGAACAAGTCCTAAGTTCGAAAATATTCTGTGTCTTCTTTTTCTTTTAACTTCAGTGTTCGTCTATCCATTTCTGCACAGTCTAATATTTTTTAAATTGTATCTTCTTCTGTAAGTCTTTCCTCATTTTTCCAGTATTGTGCAAATACAATTCTTGCTACTATCAAAACATGCAATATTAAATATACATTCCCTTTATCATATTTTTCTGATATTATGCCTAATAAAAATAAATCTGGCTTATAGTCTGTATTCTATCTTAACATTTTGTAACCACATATCCATTTTCATCCAATTTTTTTTTTTTTGCTTTTGGACATGTCCACCATATGTGATAATATGTGCTTGGTTGAAGCACCCACGATTTCTGAAGGCTGTTCCACTGGTTAATTGTCCTCACTGTTAGGAAGTTTCTCCTTAATTCCAGGTTGTTTCTCTCCTTGATTAGTTTCCATCCATTGTTTCTTGTCTGATGCTTTGGAGAACAAGTTGACTCCCCTCTTCTTTGTTGCAGCCCCTCAAATACTGGAATACTGCTATCACATCACCCCTAATTCTTCTTTTCTTTAGACTAGTCAGGCCCCAAACCTGCAGCTGTTCCTCATACGGTTTATTCTCCAGGCCTTTGATCATCATTTATGACAATTGGACTGTTTCCAGGATCATGTGATCACCTTTCGTAATTTTCCTAGCTGCTTTCAACAAGCAAACTCAACGGGGAAAACCAGATTTGCTTAATTGCTGCATGATTCACTTAACAACTGCAGTGATCCGCGGCAAAAAAGGTCCTACAAATGGATGCAACTCACTTAACAAGCATCTTAACTTCTGCTTGGCAACAGAAAGGTTGGGCTCAGTTTTGGCCACAAGTTGAGGACTAACTAGTGTCAATCATCAGCAATTCTTCTGTAGCTCAAAAGGGAGACCCTCAAATTCAGCTGAAGTGAAAATCTACAGGTGGACCTAGATTTGCAATCACAAGATAGGCCACAATTTCTGTTGCTAGGCAACACTGTAATTATTATTATTTTATTTATTTATTTTGTCAAAAGCTTACAATACAGAAATAAGAATAAACATGTTTAAATATAAGAAATAGGAACTAATAATTGGGGACAATAGGACAGGGATGGTAGGCATGATTGTGCGCTTATGCACGCCCCTTAATTGAGTCACACCCAATTCTAGGGCCTTTCTATCATAGTGGTTAAGAGAATCACTATTAAGTGAATTTGGCTTCCCTCATTAACTTGTCAGAAGCCTTGATTGCCACATCCCCAGAACTACTTATGACCCCTGTTTCAAATGTTCAACAACTGCCCGCCACTGGTCATGTGACTGCACTCTGGTTGCTTAGCAACCAGCCTGCATTTACAGCAGTTTGCAGCCCAGTTATATGACTGTGTTTTATGGTGTAATGTTTTTTTGCTAGAAATAGGTGTTTATTCCCAGTTTCCAGCAAAAAAAAACCCCATGGGGCACAATGGATTTGCTTTCCCGAAGGTGCTTTTATTCCCAAGAGGTAGCTGGACTTTCTGGTTTTTCTTTGAAGGCATTTCTCTTCTCATCCAAGGAAGCTTCTTCAGCTCTGACTGGATGGTGGGGAATGGAAGGATTTATACTCCTTGCAAATAAAACTTTAAAAAAAACTTTTTTATTAATTACACATTAAAATATTGGACACAGTGTAATCATCCTGGTGTCATCTTTGCCATACATGCTGAAGTATATGATACATATCTTATATACATTGATACAATTAACTTATCCAGTATATGCAATTATATTATCTTCTGTGCTATTAGTTTTATATCCATCATATTGTCCATCATATTCAATTATAATTACATACATAACCTCAATTGTCCATTCTACAAATCCTGCTTAGTTTTTATTCTGGGTCCCTCCTTTCCATTCCCATCATTGATAGAATTTATTCCATATCTCATTATATTTTGTCTCGCAGGACACAGGAGGTTGCAACACAGACAACGACCCAGGAGATAACAGCACAAGACCCAGGATGTCACAACAATAAAACTCAGAAGGTCATCACATAGCCCACTACCCAGGTAGCTACAACACAAAAGGCTGAGGGACACACAGCCACTACCTCAGCCACACAGGCTCTTACGAAAAAGCCAACCAATCAGCAAACATCAACTCCATCAACCAATCAAGAAGCAACAACACAGCCAGCAACACAGCCAACCAATCAGCAAACACCAATTCCATCAACCAATCAAGAAGTGACAACACAGCCAACAACACAGCCAACCAACCCACCTACAGCAGAGTCAGCACACCACACCTCCCCTCCAGTATTTATAGAGAGAAGGCAGCTCAGATCACGCTTTGCTGGCACAAGCACAAAGCCGAAGACACCAGCCTGAAGATGGTGAGTGGGATCTCATCGAAACATTGCCAAGGTATTCTCAATCTTATACGGGACAAGACCCGAATACACCAAGACCTACATATAAATCTATGAATATATATATATATATATATACCCTCACTTCTTTACTATATCTCTCTTTCGTATTGTAAATAAATCTTTCCATTCCCCCCATCCAGCCTCAGAGTTGAAGAAGCTTCTTGGTTGAGAAGTGAAATGTTTTCAAACAAAAAAACCCAGAAAGTCCAATTGCCTCTTGAAAAAGCACCATTGGGACAACGACGACTCAGATGATTGAGAATCTCCATAGACAATGGATTTGCTTAACTACTGCTACGAAAAAACCTTGTCGAATTCGGCACGGTCACATGATGACCCACTTAATGACCAGAATGACCATAATTCTGGGCTCAATCATGGCCATAAATCAAGGACTACCTGCCTCATCTTTTATTTATTATTGTTATTTATTTATTAATGGGACTTATATGCCGCCCCATCTCCGAAGACTCGGGGTGGCTTACAATAAAAACAAACACAATAAATATTTTAAAAAGAATTAAATTAATGGTCCCAATTAATACAAAACTTAAAAACCACCAAAATCTAAAACACCCCACCCATGGGTCACAGCCCGGATTGGTCAAATAACCAGGTCTTCAGGTCATGGTGGAAGGTGCGGAGGTCAGGGGCCAAGTGGAGCCCCAGGGGAAGTTGGTTCCAGAGTTCAGGGACCGCGACAGAGTAGGCACGTCATCGGGGGACCGCCAGCCGGCATTGCCTGGCTGATGGGACCCCAAGGAGTCCCTGTCTGTGACTTCGTACAGGGCGGTTAGTATTCGATGTCGGTTCTTTGGGATTAGAACTGAAGGGCCTTCCAAGAAGAATAAATAATAAATGACTCTCCAAATATTTTGGGAATCCTGTTCCCACCAATATCACTGTTCTCTCAATCTTGTGTTGTACAGGAAAATTGATTTATTGATAGACTTTGTCTGACCAAGAAGGCAATTTACATGTACTAATATTGTGTTCCTCCAATTGTCAGGTACTGTAAGGGTCATCCTCTTTTCACAATTTGAAAACTAAATATAAGACCATCTATTGCCATTTTATCCAGTCAGGCTTCATCCATATGAGTAGGGGCTTCTAATATTCCTTCAGACCAACACTTTTGAAAAATGCTAAACTGGAGCAGGTTGGATTATTTGCCATCCAATCTATGGGATTTTTGAAACTCAAATTGCTTCATCATCTTAATCACTGATACTCCATGCAAATTTGATCGGAGGAACAATTGGGACATTGTTGGGAGATTCATAGCTGTTGCTAAAAGCTGGAAGATAACCATCATGATTTTCTGCACATGGTAACTTATCAAGAGCTCTGTCACTGTTTGCATAATTGAAGACCAATTTGAGAGTGCTGACATCAGACTCCTGTTATCCTCCTTATCTGATTTTATTTTTGTATACATAATTTTAAGTAGACTTTTTTTTAAATAAAGAAAATAAGTGATATAAAGAAGAAAAGAAACAAAACAAAGAGAAAGCTAAAAGTTCAAGAAAAAATGTACAAGAAATATAAAAGGAAAAAATATGCAAAGAAGCAGCTTCCAATTTTCTTTAGAGCTATTATGGACACATTTATAAAACAATCTCTCACTGTATGATTGCAACCTAGCTTTTTTCTTTCTATAGTCTATCTGTCTAATGATCAAAACAAAACCACAACTTCATTTTTCTGTTTCACGCACAAAATCCATAAAGGGTTTCCAGTCTAAACGTAGATATTGTCTTTTCTCTAATCGAGGGAGGTAATTTGATCTCAGCAAGTTTCATCATCTTCATCAATCATTCCTCCATTGTGGGTTGTGCCAAATCTTGCGGGGAGGAGAGGGGATAGTTCCATGATAATGCGTGCACTGCTCTATTTGTGCAAGTGCCGGGCACACACACCTGCTGGTGCAAATTGAGTGCACGCACATGCTTGCTTGCTACTCGCATGAGTGAGAGTAGAACGCTTGCCACTTCCATGGGCTGGTTCCAAATGACTCAGGGGGTGCTAGTGGGTATGGCCTGGGAATTGTAGTAATCCTTAAAATCTGTAGTAATCTTTAAAATCCTTTGAATCAATGTGTGTATTTGAACCCAGAATTTTCTGGCTTTTTTTACATGTCCACCAAACATGATTAAATGTTCCTTCTTGCTGTTCACATTTCCAACATAAATTTGAAGTGCCTTCATACATTCTACAGTACATAATTTTTCCGGTGACATATACCAACAGTACATCATTTTACAAACATTTTTCTTTAACATTGTAGCATAGTGTAGCTTTTAGTCCTTTCGGGCACATATTTCCCCAATGTTTCTTCTGTATATTTTAACCAATTTTTAGCTGCTTTATCATACATTGTTTTTTCACTTATTCTTCTTCTGTTTCAAATTTCAATACAAATTAATACATTTTATCAATTATATGTTTACCATTTGTGCACAATTCTATTTCATACTTATAATGTTCAAAACCATAAACTATTTTACCTACTTTAAATATTTCTAATAATTGTAAATAAGAAAACCATTGACAACTATATATATATATATATATATATATATATATATATATATATTCCATCAGTTCTTCTCTTGATTTTATTTTATATTCCCCTTGACAAAATTCCAGTATCTCACAATAATTTAGATATTTCTGCTTGCTTATTATTTCTCCTGTATAAAATCTTTCCTCTGCTAAGATCCACAAAGCTGTTTTCAAGCACAATCTGGATTTGTATCTCTTCCATATTTTCAGTATGGCACTCTAATATAATGATTTTTAAAGTCCACACTAAGCCTGACTTTATCATAGCACAAACGTCCACGCTACCCAAATCTCAGGCCATGTCCTTCTAGTTCCAAAAGTATTCTATTTCTCAGAAAAACCCTTTGACTTCTTATTCTATTTTCTTATGCTTTTTATACTGGGAGAAAACTAGTAAATATTTCAGATGTAGCTGGACAGAGGTTTGTGTGTGGGAAGATTGAGTAGGAAGCTATTCTCTCAATATCTTAACAAACTATAATATGACGTTGGCTGACCTCAATAACTTAGCACAGTGATGGCTAACCTTTTTGGGCTCCTGTGCCGCAAATTGCGCTTGCGCGCTTGTGTGCCACCACCCAGAAGGCAATGCGCACTCCCCCATGCCCCCTGTGCATGCGTGTGCGATTTCCCCCCCTGCTACCCCCTTACCTGCACTGTGCATGCGCGTGCCTCCCAGCCAATTTTCACCCCGCTTGAGGCCTTCTTTGGCCTCCCAGAGGCTCGAGGGAAGTGTCTGCAGCCTTTGGAGGCCAAAAAACAGGCCTGTTTCATCACTTCCAGTATTTCAACACAGGAAGTGGCAAAACAGGCCTGTTTTTCAGCCTCCCAAGGCTGCAGAGGCTTCCCTCAAGCCTCTGGGAGGCCGAAGAAGGCCTCAAACAGGCTGAAAATCAGCTGGGAGGCGCGCGCATGCACAGTGCAGGTAACTTTGGCTGGGGCTCGCGTGCCTGCATAAATGCTCTGTGTGCCACCTGTGGCATGTGTGCCATAGGTTTGCCATCATGGATTTAGCAGGATAATATCTGGTTAGTACTTGGACAGGAATAAGTACAAGTAGGAAATTTATCCCTCTAAGGCAGGGGTATCAAACTCAATGCCCGTGGTCTGAATCAGGACTGTGGGGTGCTTAGATCTGGCCCACTGGATCACCCTGGAAACAGCGAATGACCGGCCCAAATGTGGCCCCCTCCAAGATCCGTTTTCGCTGGCAGAGTTGTAGGAGGCTGGCTGTCCCAGCGATAATGGAGATTGGGAACCTATTTTCGCTGGCAGAGCGCTCGAGCCACCACAGGCGCCTCCAACATGAGACCACCACAGGCCATGCCCCGCCCCCCCGAGGTCAAACACAACCTTGATGCGGCCCTCAATGAAATCGAGTTTGATACTCCTGCTCTACGATAATGATCCTCAGTTTTGGCATCTTTAAGTTATAGGTATTTCAACTCCCATAAATTCCTGGACTAGCTTCCTGGACTAATTCTTGGAGTTGAAGTCCACACATTTAAAGTTCCAAGGATTAGGAACACTGCTCTGGATGAAGAGTTGAAAACTGGCCAGAAATTATCTAACGCCATTAGGTCCAGCAATGATTTCTTGAGGAGAATGCAAATCTCCCTGGTCAGACTTCATCCATGATCCATTTATGGATAAGGAAGCCTTTATGACAGATTGACCAGGTATGAAGCTACGACTGCTAGAGGCCAGGAGTACCAAGAATAGGGTCACCTGGCATTGAGTTGTCACAGGGTGCCAAAAGAACTGATTGGTTCTCTCTTCCCTCAGCCCACCACCACTGCAATCTGGGCACCTGTCCTTCCTCCCCATTCCATCTCACTTCCCTCTCAGCTTTGCCAACCATTTCAGGCCCACGGGCTCTTCAAATTGGCCATCCTAATTTTAAATATGAAATTTGAGCTTGAAATTGGCAGGTTTAGCACCAGCTGGAATTGCGTCAATTCTTTTGGCAGACATCAAATATTAAATTTCAAGCACTATCACATGTGTTTAAATCCTACAAAAGCTACCACATATTTCCAAATATTGATGCCCATGTAAAATACAGAATCTCAAATATGGGCAAATATTTAAGGACTACTTGGGTGTCCTTAAAATCATTAGTTTAATGGGGCACTAACAGATTAACAGAGTTGGAAGGGGCCTTGCAGGTCATCTAGTCCAGCCCCCCCACCCAAGCAGGAGACCCTACACCATTTCTGACAGATGGTAGTCCAATCCCTTCTTGAAAGCTTCCTGTGATGAAGCTCCCACAACTTCTGAAGGCAACATCTGTTCCATAGGTTGATTGTTCTCATTATCAGAAAATTTCTCCTTATTTCCAGGATGAATATCTCCTTTTTCAGTTTCCATCCATTATTCTTTGTCTGATCTTCGGTTGCTTTGGAAAATAGCCTGACCCCTTTCTCTCTATGGCAGCCCCTCAAATACTGGAAGACTGCTATCATGTCTGCCCTGGTCCTTCTCTTCACTAGAGTAGCCAGGCCCAGTTCCTGCAACTGTTTATCATAAGGTTTTAGCCTCCAGGCCCCTAATCATCTTGGTTGCTGTTCTCTCTTCATTAGGAAATACTTCCTTGGTCTCAGATGTAGATTTCTTACACTCAGGTGGACGAAAGGTAGACGACAAGGGTATTGCTTCTCTCTTAAATTCTCCTGAATGTATCCATTCGTTAGGCCCTCTACAAGTCTTGTCCATCAGTTCAACCTGTGATGACCCGTAGTCTCTCAAAATAACCCAAAACCCAAAACATGAATTACAGTCCGGAAATGCCTTCAACTTAACTGTTTTATTAGTCACAGTTTAAAGTCCCAAAAGTAACTAATGAGGCAAAAGGAAAACAAGAACAAACCATCTGGGCAAGAGTTCTGAAGCAAACCAAGCTAAGTAATCATACGTTCCAAGCAGATAACCGGGGAAAGTCCTTGGGAAGAACGCCAACAAATAGAGACCCCCTTCAAAGGAAACACTAACTTTGACTCCAGCAATTCTGACTATGCAGTTACAAACTTATATACATAGCTCCCAGCTGTAAGCCCTGAGGAGGATCATGGCCCTCTCCTCCCGAGAAGACCATGCTTTTCCCTGATCCTCTCCTCCCTGTGTGCCCTGGAATGGATAGGAGATGGGCCTGGATCCTCCTCTGATTGCTCAGCCGGCCTCTGCCCTTCCCCAGCCTCCTCCACCACCTCTGGAGCCACACTCCCACTCCCTGTTGACTGTTCCTCCTCTTCCTCGGAGTCAGTCTCCACCAGGGGCATGACACAACCACTGCACCATACAGGCTCCATGCTTTGGGATGGAAGCTGCCCCTTGACGGATAGCAAGAGTAACATAGCAAAATTTCATATTAACAAATTCCATACTCTTCTGAACTTCAGGAGTCCCTAACTTACAACCACAATTGACCCCAAAATTTCTGCTGCTAAATGAGATGGCTGTTAAGTGAATTTTGCCCCATTTTACCATCTTTCTTGCCACTGTTAAGTGAATCACTGCAGATGTTAAGTTATGATGTGAATCCGGCTTCTCCATTGACTTTGTTTTTCAGAAGGATACAAAAGGTTGCGAGAAGCCCCACCTCCCAAGAAAAATGAAATATTTTGGGGAATATTAAAAGAGGTAGAATATTACATTTCCTCAAAGGAGAAATGGAGAAAAAAACCTTAACAAAGGCAGAAAGCATCCCCAACAGCCTCCAGCAGATGCTTGAAGTCTTTAAAGATGGATATTTCATGCCCATTAAGAAATCCAGGTCAGCCTATTCACAAACAAAACATTTTCAGGTCCAGATGATGGGATTAAGAATTTACACCCACACCCACACACACCCAAATTCTAAGGACAGGACATGACCTTTAGGACGTAATAAGATTAACCCACCACCGTTAGAATATCAAAAGGCTCAAGGCTCAATACATTGCACAACCCCCTGGAGCATCTCAGAACCCTATAAAAATCCATCAAACCAATTTGTCAGCTGTCCCAGAACTGCATATTTTGTCGGTTATGCTCATCAATAAACACAGTCCTTCTTTCCAATCAGCCTTCATTTTAGTTCCAGTGGTTAGAACCAGACTGGATTTTTTCTTACAACAAGGTGATCACATGACCCCGGGACCCTGTAACGGTCATAAGTATGAATCAATTGCTAAGTATCTGAATATTGATCACATGACCCTGGGGATGCTGTAACGATCGTAAGTGTGAAAAATGGACATAAGTCACTTTTTTCAGTGCCGCTGTATCTTTGAAAGGTCACTAAATGAACTTTTGTAAGTCAAGGATTACCTATACCTTTCTGAGGAGAAGCAAGGAGAAACTCTTCCAAGAATATGAAACATCACACCACTGGCTTGCACTGAAGTAGGCCCTGCAATATGAACACTTGTTTTTCAGTTATTGCCCGAAAGAAGGGAATTTATTGATTGTAACATCTGCAGGTAGTCCTCGCCTTACAACAGGTCATTTAGTGACCATTCAAAGTTACAATGGCACTGAAAAAAGTGACTTTTGACCATTTTTTCACACTTATGACCGTTGCAGCATCCTCATGGTCACGCAATTTACATTCGGATGCTTGCCAACTGGTTCATACTTACGATGGTTGCAGTATCCAGGGGTCATGTGGATCCGCTTTTGCGACAGTGATTGGTCTCATTCAAGACACCGACGAATCCGCATACAGACAGGAAGTTATACAACTTGCCTCATGGTGTAACCGGAACAATCTGGAACTGAACACACTCAAAACTGTAGAAATGGTGGTAGACTTTAGAAGAAACCCTCCCATACTACCACCTCTTACAATACTAGACAACACCGTTCAACAGTAGAGACCTTCAAATTTCTAGGTTCTACTATATCACGTGACCTAAAAGGGACACTTAACTTCAAAAACATCATCAAAAAAGCACAACAAAGAATGTTTTTTCTGCGCCAACTCAGAAAGCTCAAACTGCCCAAGGAGCTGCTGATTCAGTTCTACAGAGGAATTATTGAGTCTGTCATCTGCACCTCTATAGCTGTCTGGTTGGGCTCTGCAACCCAACAGGACAGACACAGACTCCAGAGAGTAATTAGGACTGCAGAAAAAACAATTGCTACCAACCTGCTTTCCATTGAGGACCTGTATACTGCACAAGTCAAAAAGAGGGCTGTGAAATTATCTACAGACCCCTCACATCCTGGACATAAACTGTTTCAACTCCTTCCCTCAAAACGATGCTATAGAGCACTGCACACCAGAACAACTAGACACAAGGACAGTTTTTCCCCTAACGCCATCACTCTGCTAAACAAATAATTCCCTCAACACTGTCCAACTATTTACAAAGTCTGCACTACTATTACTGTTAATCTTCTCATCACTCCTTATCACCTATCCCTTCCCACTGGTGACTGTATGACTGTAACTTTGTCGCTTGTATCCTTACAATTTATATTGACTGTTTCCTAGTACGATTTGATTGCTTACTGTACCCTATGACTATCATTAATTGTTGTACCTGATGATTCTTGCTCTTGACGAATGTATCTTTTCTTTTATGTACACTGAGAGCATTTGCACCAAGACAAATTCCTTGTGTGTCCAATCACACTTGGCCAATAAAGAATTCTATTCTATTCTATACTTTTGCGACCTTCTGATCAGCAAAGTCAATGGAGGAAGCCAGATTCACTGAACAAATTAGTGTTACTAATTTAAGAACTGCAGGGATTCACGTAACAAACGTGGCAAGGAAAGCCGTAAAATGGGGCAAAAGTCATTGAGCAAATTTCTCAACACAAATTTTTGGCTCCATTGTGGTCGTAAGTCAAGGACTACCTGTATTTGCCAAGCTTAAAAAAAATGAAGGAAGAGGCTGAAGCAACTGAGAAGTTGAGTTTCTAGGCTCCGGTGGCCTAGAGGTGGAACTGTCACCTCACAATCAGGAGGTTGTGTGTTCAATCCTAGGTAGAGGCTAATATTTGGAATAGACTCTCCTGCTCGAACAGGAACAGGGGGTTGGACTAGATGACCTCCAAGGTCCCTTCCAACTCTTGTTATTCTATGATCTATGATCTGAAGCCAGCAGGCCCACACCAGCTGCAAGAGGGAGGAACTGGTTTTAAGAAGCTCTCTGACCCTTCCCAGACAAGTCAGCCTGTGTTTTTGCAGAGAAAAAAAATTAAGACATTCTAAGGCCCATCCCTAGAAATTCCCACCATCAAGAAAGCAGGGCACCTGAAACAATACATGCACAACTGAGATTAATTTCAGCTGAATATCCGCTGACTTCCTGCCCAGTCCTTTTTCTGGATTTCCTACTTTCTAATTATATATTTTCCCCCTCTGTCATCTTCATTGCCTCTTAACTGCAGTGTGTTTGCCATCTTCCCTTCATTCATCCCAGTTTGTCTTTCTAAAGGCTGATCCTTTCCCTCCCTTAATTGTCATTATGCTGCCCCAAGGGCAGTTAACTCCTTCCCTGCACATCAGGGTTGCTGGCTGAGAAATGGGGGAGGCAGCTCAGATTGGGCTGCAGCCAGCCAAGAGCTGCTTGGTTTCCCCTGTTGTTGTTTGTTGACTCACAATGTGGCCTTGGTGCCACAATTCTCTCATTCTTTCTTATCTCTCCCTTCCAGCATTTCTCAACCGTAGCAACTCTTAAGATCATGTGCAGTGGTGGGATTAAATTTTTTGCACTACTGGTTCTGTGGGCATGGCTTGGTGGGTGTGGCTTGGTGGGTGTGGCAGGGGAAGGATATTGCAAAATCCCAATTCCCTCCCCACTCCTGGGGGAAGATTACTGCAAAATCCCCATGCATTCCTCTTCCACATTAATCAACTTATAAATATTTTAAAACTTCCACAATCCATCTATCGTGGTTCTGCCACATATCCTGTTCCAGAATGCATGTCGAGGAATAAGAATAGACTGAAAGCCAGAGATCGAATGAATGTGAGAAAACACTTCTTAGATTAAGAACATTTCAAGAGTGAAACTAATGACTCAAAGAGGTAATACTTTGTGGAGCACATCCGTCAACCCCAACTAGTACTCAAAAAATACAATGAAAACTCCTTTATTTTATAACACATTGACAAACTATATTTCAATTGGGAAACTGAGCTGCCTGGACCAAGCTAAATTCAAAAATGCTAAGGAATTCCTGGAAGCTTGGCATTCAGACAAATCAGCCATCGACAGGCACATAGTGATAAACAACATCTACACACCATTTCAAAGAAGCAACAAAAAGGCTAAGAAGGAATCCAAAAGACCAGAACACATTCTTTTCAGCAATCAACACTCAGGTAAACAGGAATTACCATAACAATTTAAGTTGGCTTTATTGTCATTGTACCTCGTACGATGAAATTAAATGCCATCTTCAGTGTACATTATAAATAAAAACTAAAACAAAAACATACATCCTTCACATTCTGTACAATTGAATTGAAAACCCCTGATATTGCATTCATATTGCTCTATACAGTAGCATTCAATGTAGTTACTGCTCTGGGATAGAAGCTGTTTTTCAGCCTGTTTCTCCTTGTTTTTATTGTCCTGTACCATCTGCCAGATGGTAATAGTTCAAAAAAAAAAGGGTGCCCACCAGAATTAATCTCAGAGACACAATAAAGTAGTAAACAACAGCTTAATCAAGGAAGTACCGGGGGAGCATCACCCCCACCAAAACAATTGAGAGACAGGAAACCCCACTGCTTCCTAGTGTCTGGGCTCCAACAAATCCACACTCATTCAAATCAAAAGTCTCTAGCCACATCTCAGAGAAAAGTAATTTGATTTATTAGGAGTGGCCATGTTGGCATAAGCTGGATGCAGCCGATACTAAATTACATCATACATTTCCCCCTTGACCCTGCTCTTCCCCCCACCCCCTGGATGTGACTTCTCCAATGGGACACATCCATCTCCAAGAGTCATCCATCATGCTCTCCAATAAACTTCTTATACTCCGACAACTTTGGGATGCTGAGTTGATTATCTAGGCATTTCAAGAATGCCTTGTTTTCCCCCACTCTCTTTTTCTGGCAGCTAAAAAGACCAAAGGGGTGTCTTTTTAGCTGACACCTAGCACTGAAGACGTTACCTAGTTGGGCAATGAAATGTCTGCAAGCAAACAACCAAGCTCAGAGAGCACCCAAGGATGCCACACTTCAACCCCGAGTTACCAATATTCTCTCCTATAAGTAATATTCTCTTGTATATATGTGTGTCTGTGTGTGTGGAGACGAAGCTGCCATTTGGTTTGGATTCTTGACCTAAGCAGTCCCGGGTCTCCTATGTCTAGAAAGCCCATTTTAAAAGATGTTGTACTTGCTAGTGACCACTAGGATGCGCCATATGACAGCTTTCATCCTTCAGGTAGGAACTGGCAGGCATAGGTAGATTCCATAATTACATCCTGTATATATGTTCAATTGTTTGTTTGTTTTACTAGGGATATAGCAACTTATAAGAAAAAGTATAAATTCCTCTTAGTGGGTAGGCCATGAAGCCTCTATTATGAGACCCAGGCAAGGTTAACAGCTGTCGACTCTCTAGTCTGAGAGTGTACAGGTAGTCCTTGACTTATGACCACAATTATGACTTATGACCACAACCAGAATTTCCAGTGCTTATGCAAGGTGGTTGTTAAGCAAGTTGCACCTGATTTTACCTTTCTTGCTTCAGTTGTTAAGTGAATCCCATGGTTGTTAAATGAACCCAGCTTCCCCCACCGACAGCTTTGTCAGAAGCTATCTGGGAAGGTCACAGATGGTGATCACACAACCCCAAGACACTGCAGCATGTTTCCAAGAGCTCGAATTCCGATCACATGACTGTGGGGCATGCTGGGACCAGTTGTGAGTAGCTTTTTGGAGGGCTGTCGTAAGTTTGAGGAGTTGCTAAACAAGTGGTTGGAAGCTGAGGACTTCCTGTATGAAGAAAACAAGGATGACATATCTCTATTGCGTCTACTTTGGCTAGAATAGGTGGGATTTGCCGGTTCTCCGAACTACTCAAACTTTCCGCTACCAGTTCTCCAGAACTGGTCAGAACCTGCTGAATGCCACCTCTGATATTTGGACCATATTAGTCACTCCACACAACCAGGGATCCCTTTGCCAGTTTATCAATGATGGGAACAGAATTCAGTGCAGAGTAGATCCTTCTCTTGGTGTGTTTGATACTTGAAGAGACGGGCCTTTCAAAAGCTCTTTCCTTGTGAGCTTTTCTTTGCACACAGGGAGATGAGAGGTCTCTCTTCCTGCATGAGAAAAACGGTGGTGTTTATGTAGCCACTCCCTTCTCATCCTACACTTCCACCCTGGAGAAAAGGACATTAAGTATTTAAGCGCGATCATGTTCTAAACATGAGGTGTCCAAGGGCTGCTCAGACCAGGCTCAGCCAGATGGGCTCTGCGGGAGAGGCTGTATCACAGGGAGGAAGGTATGAACCCTGATGGACTGTGGGTCAAAACTTCTACATTATAGAATAGAATAGAATTCTTTATTGGCCAAGTGTGATTGGACACACAAGGAATTTGTCTTGGTGCAGATGTTCTCGGTGTACATAAAAGAAAAGATACATTTGTCAAGAGTCATAAGATACAACACTTAGTAATAGTCATAGGATACAAATAAGCAATCAAATCATACTAGGAATTAGAAACAGTCAATAAAAATCATAAAGATAACAAGCAACAAAGTTACAGTCATACAAAGTGGGAGGGGATGGGTGAAAGGAAGGATGGGAGGATTAATAGTAATAGTAATGCAGACTTAGTAAATAGTTTGACAGTGTTGAGGGAATTATTTGTTTAGCAGAGTGATGGCGTTCGGGAAAAACCTCTCCTTGTGTCTAGTAGTTCTGGTGTGCAGTACTCTGTAGCGTCATTTTGGGGGTAGAAGTTGAAACAGTTTATGTCTAGGATGTGAGGGGTCTGTAAATATTTTCACAGCCCTCTTTTTGACTCGTGCAGGATACAGGTCCTCAATGGAAGGCAGGTTGGTAGCAATTGTTTTTTCTGCAGTCCTAATTATCCTCTGAAGTCTGTGTCTGTCCTGTTGGGTTGCAGAACCGAACCAGACAGTTATAGCTATACAAATTTTGTTATCACAAGAAGCTTCCTCTCCTGGAGATAAGCTGGACCTTTGAGGGATCACACAGACCCTATCCATGCAGTTTCTTGCACAGATGTGCCCAGAAGTTATTTGTTCTGGTATGTTTTAGTTAGCCTAAAAGCCTTGGGACTTCCTGGTGTCTTCCCTCTAAGGACTAAGAGGGAATAAGTCAACCAGGTGCTGCCTTATTACGGGTGCAACACTCCCAGGAGTTAGCATTCGCCAAGAACCCTCCGTGGCAGACTTGAAAGTTGCTCAAAATTTTCCAAGAGAGATTGCAACATGAAGCCACGGCATTGGAATAAATTAGCAAATTGAACATTGTGGAAATTGGCCTCAAAACATCCTGGGTGTGGGAGCTCACTAAAGAAAGCAATTGTCTCTCCTGCAGTGTTTGTTTAAGTGGTTGATGTCACCCTGCCTTATTCGCTAAGCGCTACTGCCTGCAAGTGATGCCACCTACATGGATTAAATCTTGCGTGTTATCTTCTGCAATTGGAGCTTGTAGTGACATAGTCTATTGCTTGACCTTTTCTCCTCAGAGGGAATCTGCCCCTTTTCCTTCTCCCCTTCTTCTTTCTTCTCCCATTCCTTTCCTCCTCCTCCTCTTCTTCCTCCTCCCTTCTCCTACGATTCACACCTAAATTCCAATCCCTGGTCAAGGTTCAGAGAAGAATTTATGGCCTTAAAATTGGTGCTCAGATCCCTTCTGTAGCAGCGTTTCTGTGATGAGATTCTAATGCTGCTTT
The DNA here is from genome assembly GCA_009733165.1 of Naja naja. Lineage (NCBI taxonomy): Eukaryota > Metazoa > Chordata > Lepidosauria > Squamata > Elapidae > Naja > Naja naja. The sequence goes on along the minus strand of CM019159.1, from coordinate 11,851,250 downwards.
GCAGAGTTTGGAAGCCCCCTCCCGCCCCTGCAAACTAGAGCTGTGTGCAGAGGAGGGGGGTCTCAAAAGGGCTCAAGATGGCAACCACAACTGTGCAATCCTAGCCCCACTCCTTTTTTTCATGGTCCTGCTTCAAGCATCACAGCTTGTTTGGCAATGCAGTTATCAATGTGCTCTGGGTGAGTAGTGTAGCTTGTGTGGTTTCTCAAAGTGCACAGCTTCCATTGGCTTCAGGCAGTGCCCGGCATGTTATAAGAGACTCAATCTGGGGCTGACACTTTGGTATTTTCCCCTTAAAGCACCTCTAATTCCCCTAAATGCAAAAAAAAGAGGGGGCAGCTGTGAGAAAATAACGAATTTTTACAAACCCGATCTACTCATCCAACAAGCGGAATCATGCACTGGCCTTGAATCTATGCGAAAGAGTCCTTTTTCTGGACATTGTGTACTTTGGCCCTGAGAAAACACTGCTTTTAATTGTCAGAATTAGAAGCACAATAAGGAAGAGCTCTGCCAGTTGGTTTCATTCTCCAACCACTCAAGCTATGAGCCACGATTAGTTCATAACACAAACTGATTGATTAATCATGAGGTGATGATTACGATGGTGATAGTAATTGCCACAAAAGAAAAATAATAATTCAGTGGGGTAACATGGATTGCGTATCCATGGAGCCTAAGTAGGTCACTTGATGATTCTCACCCAGAATGCTTGCATTCCTCTTCCTTCCTTCTGGCAGTTTTGTCATTTCTAACCTTCCAGTGTCATCTCAAGACACTTATGTTTCTTCCCATTCTCCCTCTGGGTTCCCCCGCTTGCTCCAATACATCTGTCCAGATTAGCAAGGTTACTGCTTGTCACTTCCCTTCAATGCGTCTACAACATCTCAAAAACCCCTCGATGTATTGCAGAAATATTATCCAGAATCTTCCAGCAAAGCAAAGGTAGTCTTGTTTGTTTGAGAATCTCTTTTGCTGAATTGGTGCTTTCCTGCAACTTTTGCTGAGGTTGCCTCAAGCAAGTTGGCCTTTTTCATAATTGCCAGGGCTAAGTGGGACAACTGATAAGATCTTATTTTGGTTTTATTTGAGCTTAATCATCCACAAGGTTTCCCTCCCATTTCTCTTATTGGCACATGCCTCCATGGCATAGACTAGAGAATGAGGCACCCAAAACTCTGGCGTGAGTTCAGATGGAAATGAAGAACAACTCAAGATCAGCAGTACAATCACCTCTGGAGAAGGGAGGTTGATAAGCCATGGTTATTCAGAGAACTTCAAGGGACCCAAAATTGGTTTTCTCTTCAAGAAAGAACCTTATGTGAACCTTCTCCGAGGACATCCATCCAACATGCAACGAATGGCGAAGAGAGCATGAATGGTGAGAAATTTCTCTGGCCTTCTATTTGTCCGTGTTTCTTTCTCTGATCACGACTAGGCTGGGTGGTCCATGGAACCAAGCAAATTGGCAAGTGAATCAGTTCAGACTGAGAGAGAGAAGCACTCAATTCGTAGTTGTGGAAACCTTTCCTTGTAACTTCTCTATTGACATTCTCTGGAAATAGGAACCAGACCTTTGGGACGACATTTATGCTGCTTTCACTTTTCTTACTGTGATGATCTTTGTTATTTTGGTGGTAATTTTAAGGGTGAATAGCAAGTCCGGTTGTTTGTTACGCATTCACAGAGGCCGAAGAGCAACTTCCGTTCAATTTCCCCAATTGGAGATCCTTCTAATATGAGGTGGGCCCCTGATGTTCTAAACGGGTGCTGTTTGGAAGACAAGGAAATGAAATGAAGACTATAATATATACCAGGGTTGGCGAGATGAGGAAGAGATTTGTTTGCCAAGGATTAATCTGCAATTAATTTATGTTAATCCTGCTCTGGAAGAGATGGCATTGTCTTTAAAGGAGGATTAAGCAAAGGATCAAACAATCCTTTCAGGGAAGGCGGAGAGTGGCAGCGATACTGTGTGAACAGGGTGGCGTCACAAAATGGCGAAGCTGGCCTTTCTGCGTTTGCTGTGGAATTTTTGTCTGACTGTGTTTGGCTGTTTGCTCTTTTCAACCAGTGTTTCTAAACCTCAGCAACTTTAAGATCTGTGGACTTTTAACTGATTTATTTATTGATTGATTTGATTTGATTTGATTTGATTTGTCAAATCGCTTACAAGATAATAGGTATAAGTATAAACCTGAGTAAGAATACAGGAAATAGGTATGAATAAATGGGGACAATAGGACAGGGATGGTAGGCATGATGGTGCACTTATGCACACCCCTCACAGACCTCTTAGGAATGGGATGAGGTCGATAGTGGATAGTTTAAGGTTAAAGGAGTGGGGGTTAGAGGATGTAACAATAGAGTCAGGTAGTGCATTCCAGGCATTGACCACTCTGTTGCTGAAGTCGTACTTTCTGCAATCAAGTTTGGAGCAGTTTGCATTGAGTTGTATCTGTTGTGTGCTCTTGTGTTGTTGCAGTTGAAGCTGAAGTAGTCATTGACTGGTAGGACATTGTAGCAGATAATTTTGTGTACTATGCTTAAGTCCAACCATAGGTGGTGTAGATATCTACCTATAAGCCCAAAATGGCTTGAGGTTAGGGAATATATCCTCCACAAAGATCTTTACCTCAAGTTCTGCTCTTATGAGGAAGTTAAGATGGGAAGCTAAAAGGGAAACTACCATTCCAATCATGGCTTCCTATCTCTTTAATATGGTTCCATCAGGGCCAATCTTATAATATTATGGCCTACTTTATAACCTCCCGAGTCCCAGCTGATTGGCTAGGTCTTCTTTTGTTGCCCTGCACAGGAGAACGGAGCTGGAAAGCAGGTTAGTAGGGTGGGGAGGGAATGGGGATTTTGAAGTAACCTTCCCCCAGGAGTGGGGAGGGAATGGAGATTTTACAGTATCCTTCACTTGCCACGCTATCAAGACACGTCCACAGAACCGGTAGTAAAATTTTTTGAATCCCGCCACTGGCCCTGACCTAACCTATTTGCAACCCAGTCACATGAGCAGTGGGCCAGCACACACATGCGCACACACACACACACACACACACACGAGTACACACAAACAACATTTACTTTCAATTTCCAGCTAAAAAAAAACCCCACTGCAAACAATGGGGTTCGCTTAGTGACTGTAATGGTCACTTAACAACTGTCACCAAAAGAAATTGGCATGGTCATGTGAATGACCTGTTTAATGACCAGTACACAATTTACAGCTGTAATTTCAGGATCCATTATGGTAATAAGTTGAGGGCTACCTGAATTTGATCCACCCACCTTTGTTATTTGGCGTACAAGTTTCTTTCCAAGGACATTATTTTTGCAATCATCTAAACTTGATAATTCCAAAGTTCTCCAAAATCTGATGAATGTCAGTGTTAGGAATATAGTTTTAACATATTGAAATCTTATGTCCCTTGTTAAAATATTAATGGTGCTATTCAACATAAACAGATTGTGTGTATTAGCACACGTTTGAACTGATTGAAAAGTTATTAGCACACTTTTGAACTGATTGAATTTGCAACACAAAAAGGTCTTTAACCAGCTGCATTTTCTGGAGTGTCCAATAGAAATTTATCTTATGATTGTAAAAAACAGACACTTTTAAAAACCTGAGTTAAATTACTTGCTTGAACTGGTCTACTCCAATTCTTTCTTCTGAATTATCTATATTTATCTTTGTAAGGTTCTTCAAATGTCAGTTAAATGGAATAGTTGGTTTAGCCTCTTTAAAAAACTTTGGCTAATATAATAACCTCTAGAATTATAGACTTTGTTCAGGCCACTTAAGAACATCAGACACGTTTGAAAGGAAAATATGTATTTTGGGCAGTTTTAGGCGAGCTGCATTCTTTTCATAGAATTAGCAAAAAACTGTCTAGGGTGCTAATCTCATTTTCAGTTCCTTTCTTTTTTTCCCTAAGAAAACAAAAATTTTCCAATCATTTTAAAATAAGAACACAGAGACAGCAAGTGATTAGATTCACATCTTTTTCCTAATAACACTCAAATGTTGTGTTTAACATTGGAATTACAACTAAATTCAGACTGTTATTGGAATGAAATACTGCCAGGATTTCAAAGATGCGAATAATAATACTCCAATTTTATCCATAATAGTATATTTTTGTTTCTAAAAAGTGCATGTGTGTCAAGCTATACAGCAATCACATCCAGCAATGCGATTAAGTTTTGAATGTTTTCATTGCAGGAAGAGGTTCATAACTGAAAAGACTAGAAGTCTGACATTCCATAAAAAATATAATATTTTTATTAGTCTAATGCATTTAAATGGAATTAATATAGACATCCATCTAAAAGTATATAATTAACATTCATGAATCTTCTCAACCATCTGTTGGCATAATTAATCTGTTGTACAGCTTAAAGCATTTATTTTTTAAATTTGTTACTCACAAAAAAGTCCCATTTTTTAGTTTCCATAGAAATCTTACCACTGATAGGCAGCATAATAGATTTGTTCCAATTATTTGAAATGGGCTGCATTGCTGAAGAAACTCCAGAAAATTCAGTAAAGTGCTTTGATGATAATTACTAGGGCCTGTAATATATATATTCGTATTTTAACAACTTGTATTAGTCAGTCATCTGTCTGAATTGAATATCTCTGGATTGTCTGATACAACAAGTGAACAGTTCACAAACCAAATGAAATATATATATATATATATATATATATATATATATATATATATATATATATTTGTTTTCGAGATTTTCATGGGTAAAGGTATGTAGGTCTTGGTGTATTCGGTCTTGTCCGTGTAAGATTGAGAATACCTTGGCACGTTTGACGAAATCTCATCCGTCATCTTCAGGCTGGTGTCTTCAGCTTCATTCTCCTGGGAGAAGTGTGTGAGATCGTGGCTGTTTTTCCCTTTTAAACTCTAGAGTTGGCTGTGTTGTTACTTCTTGATTGGTTTGTGGAGTTGATGTATGCAGATTGGATGGCTTTTTCCTGAGACCCTGTGTGGCTGAGGTGCTGGCTGTGTGTCTCTCAGCCTTTTGTGTTGTAACGACCTGGGTAATGGGCTGTGTGATGACCTTCTGAGTTCTATTGTTGTGACGTCACAATATCCGGACAGCCTTTGGCACTGACCAAAAAATAGCCAACATCTTAAGAAACCCCAAAGACAAGATCCAGCTAGAAAACCAAGGAGTTTATAAAATACCATGCAAAATTTGCCCAGCCACATACATTGGACAAACCAACAGGAGAATAAATGCACGCATCTCAGAACACAAGAACGCAGTCAGAAAAGAAGAAAAAACTTCCTCCCTTTTCCAGCACCTTAAAGCCACAGGACATGAAATTGATTTTGAGGGATCCAAACTTATCTCCAATACTGAACACTTCAGCAAGAGAATAATTAGGGAAGCCATCGAAATAGAGAAACACCCCATAACATGAATAAACGGGATGATACTTCCCGCCTACCAGACATCTGGAAACTAGCCCTAATCAACAAACGAGTCCCAGCCACGAAAACCAACACCGGACCCAAAATAACACATGATGCCACCACCAATCTCCTTCACCAGGCTCAAACCCAAGCCCACGCCACAGATGAAAGGCAACCACCATCCAGAAACCAGACCATGGCTGCAACACCAGCTGCTACACCCCCTCCAACCCCCAAACTAAGCAAACTGACACATGCTATAAACACATAGCCAGACCTCAAACTCGGAGCCAAACCAAGGCCCAGAATGCCACATCACAGCCTTCCACCCAGGATACTACATCACAGAACTCAGGAGATCACAACACAAAACATCAGGAGGTTGCAGCACAGACAACGACCCAGGAGATTACAGCACCACACCCAGGACGTCACAACAATAGAACTCAGAAGGTCATCACACAGCCCATTACCCAGGTCGTTACAACACAAAAGGCTGAGAGACACACAGCCAGCACCTCAGCCACACAGGGTCTCAGGAAAAAGCCATCCAATCTGCATACATCAACTCCACAAACCAATCAAGAAGTAACAACACAGCCAACTCTAGAGTTAAAAAAAGAAAAACAGCCACGATCTACACCCAGGAGAATGAAGCTGAAGACACCAGCCTGAAGATGACGGATGAGATTTCGCGAAACGTTGCCAAGGTATTCTCAATCTTACACGGACAAGACCGAATACACCAAGACCTACATACCTTTACCCGTGAAAATTAAAATATATATATATATATATATATATATATATATATATATATATATATATGTAGGTCTTGGTGTATTCGGTCTTGTCCCTGTAAGATTGAGAATACCTTGGCAACGCTTTAATAAATCTCATCCGTCCTCTTCAGGCTGGTGTCTTCAGCTTCATTCTTCTGGGAGAAGTGTGTGATAGTGGCTGTTTTTCCCTTTTAAACTCCAGAGTTGGCATCTCTTTTGATTGTGTTTGGATTCTGTTTTTGTGATGACCCAGGGCGTGGCACAAAGGCAACACAGTCACATAAGTAAGAAGAGTCCCTTTAATACCTCCAACTTTGCCCCCAATGTCCAGGTTACCTTCGGCTGGAGAAAAAAACTCTCCCAAGAACGGTCTTTAAGGGGAGGAAATTCAGTCTGAAAACAAAGTACATACAAACTGTAAATAAAAATCCGCACAAACCACGCTGCAGTAATTAACTTGACAGGGCAGGATAAGGAATTGCAGACTTGAAAGGCCAACAAAACACACACAGTTGGGGAGACATCAGGAACCCAGATAAGCCTCGACAATAATAGATAACTCACGATTTGCTTCCAACAAGTTGCTGTGCGCAGCTTCCCTTTTTAAACACTGTGTTCCCAGCTGCAGCTAATGAAGGGAATCAGGGCCCTTTCCTCCCCCATAAGCCATGCAACTCACATTGCTCCCTTCTCTGTTCCTCCCTGCATGCCCTGGGATGAAGAGGGGGTGGGCCTGGGTCTTCCTCTGAATTCCCTCTCCCTTGTTCTACCTCTTCCCTGCTCTGCCCAGCCAGACTGTGCCCTTCCCCAGTTTTTTCCACAGCCAACGGAGCCACACTCCCACTCCCTGTCAGCTGCTTGGCCTCCCCCTCTGAATCAGATTCTGACAGGAGCATGACAGTTTTGATAAGATTCAAGTATCATTAAATGCTTGATCTAGGATATCTATTTAAAAAATATTTTTCAGAACCATTTGTTTATAGATTGCGGTATAGCAAACACCTCAACATTTGCTGTTTAACTTTAGCTAAGTTCCAGATGGACTCTTGGGAGTCAGTCAAGCCCCTCATAAAGCATTCAGCTCATGATCAGTCAGTAGAGCGAAGATAATTTGGAATTGGACAACTCTGCACGGCCAGCTCACTGCTGCCAGCTCGCTACCGTCAAGTCACCTCTGCCAACTCACTGCCACCAAGTTGCCGCAGGACAACTGCACGCAGCCAACTTGCGATGGGGACAATTCACTGCAGCCGGCTCAAGGGGGAGTAGGGTGGGCAAGTGAACAAGCAGGTGGCCAGAGTGCAGAGCAATGGCTGTGCCTGGGGGCTTCTCATTTTCACACCCTTCCTGCCACCATCACTAAACTCTGGACCAAAAAGGTTGGGGACGGTGGCAGTGGTGGGCAGGGCAGGCGGCAGGGAAGAGGCAGTGACCGGATGTGTTCCATTTTCACACACACACCTGCTGTCACTGTTGCTGCCATGGCGAGCTCTGGGCTGAAGAAGCCAGGGATGGTGATAGCAGCAAGTATGAAAATGGGACACCCCTGGCCACCGCTTCTGCTCTACACTCAGTTCACCCACCTGGCTCTCCCTTCGACTGCCTTAGTAAATTGTCCCCATGGCAAGTTGGCCGTGGGGAATTCTCCTGCAGTGACTTGGTGGTGAATTGGCCAAACTGACTTGGTGGAGTTCTGCCTTGGCACTTGCACACACACATAATAGTGGTTTAATAGGTTTATTAATATTCCTCAGCAATTCCTTTCACCAAAACCCCAGAACTGTCCCAATTAAGTCCAGCCTAAAATAGACCAATGCTGGTCCACAGAACAATGGTCAATGAGTCCACCAGGCCCTTGAAAGTTTCCCATACAAGACAAATCCACCAGGCAAAATTAAATCCACAAGAGGACTCACGAGGCAAGAAAAATCCAGAACTCATAAGGCACAATCCAAAGTCAAGGCTGGAATCACAATGACACAGCTAGGAAATGAACACATAGTTCCCAGCATCATTTCCATCTGCCTCCTGTGCTAAATAGTCAGCTTCTGGGGCAACCCATCCAGAGGGATGAGGCTGACTCTTCGCAAATAATTGGGCTGATCTTCTCTGCTCCTGCCTTTTCTCTGCCCTACATGTTCTTGGATCAGGTGTAGAAGGCAGTTCCTCTTCCTCGTCGCTGACTGACTGCAGCTGCATGCTTTCCCCACCTGAAGCTGCAGGGCTGTCCCGCTGCAGCCAAATTCCTCTCAGCCAGATGCTCAGAGCCAACGACCAACTCCCATCCTGATGTGTCTGGAACTGGTTCATCCTCCTCCGAGCTGACATCTGGAGAGGTATCCAGAGACGCTTCCAGGGGAGTCATCACAGGCGATGGGTGGCAAGCTTGTGGTGCTAAGCTGGCCATGCCAAGTTGTCCTAAACCCAAGATAATTGGCTCTTTACGAACTGCAATTTCTTTCTTTCTTAGACACAGGAGATCTCTTAAAAAGATTCTAGCAATAATCAGGCATCTCAGGGATTTTTTAACTGCACATACCTGAGCACCAATACCAGTGCTCCAGAGGGTTGTAGGATGTTGTAAAAATACTAACTCTTCCTGTCATCCGTTGGACTTCTGCAGTGCAGAATTGTTAGTCCTTGCCAACACAAGGAGCAGTAACCGATTCTTTTAGTAGCAAAAATTCCTTGATTTGGCATGAAAACATCATAGATTCTGTTAATGTATCAAAGCAGGAACTAAGCAAGTGTCCTAATTAAGCTGTGCAAGATATAGAGACAAGGCTGGGTAAAAATGGGCTAGGCAGGTATAAAATATGATAGCTTTATGATAAAGATCTTAAGTGTGGGTTTGAAAAGATACCAAGGGTGCAATAAATAAGAAATATGCCACATGAGACATCTGCATTGTTGTGGGCCACAATGTTTATTCAGCTTAGCTATTTAGTGTTAAGAGGTTTGAAGGGCAATCTTTTATGGATTAATTTCCTTGTGAAGAAAGAGCCGGAGACTTTAATAAGGCTTTCTCAAATCTTGGTAACTTAAAGATGGGTGGACTTCAACTCCCAGGATCCCCCAGTTTAGAATAAACTGAACAAGAAGGAAGAGTTAACATTATTCAGGGCCTAATGTAGGGTGTGATAGAAACAACATAACTAAAATGGCCTGAGTTTGAAGGAAAAAATAAGGAAATCCTTTTTATATTTTTAATATTTTTGTTTATTTTTCTTAGTTATTTGTATCTTGCCTTTATTTATTTTATTTGTTTACTTTATTGTCATTGTACCTTGTACAACAAAATGCCATCTTCAATGTACATTATAACTATAAAAATAAAACACAACACACACCTCCTTCACATTCTATACAATTGAATTGAAAACCCTTGATATTGCATTAATATGGCACTATACAGTAGAATTCAATATAGTTACTGCCCTGAGATAGCTATTTTTCAGCCTATTTGTCCTTGTTTTTATTGTCCTGTACCATCTGCCAGATGGTAATAGTTCAAAAAAAAAAAGGTGCCCAGGATGAGATGGATCTTTAAGAATGTTTTGAGCTTTCTTAAGACAGTGGGAGCTATAAAGCTCTTCCAAAGAGGGGAGAGGGCAACCCATGATCCTCTGGGCAATTTATTTATTTTATTTTATTAATTTGACTTGTATGCCGCCCCCTCTCCAAAAAGGACTCAGGGCGGCTCACAACTAAAAACAACACTATAAGTTACTTAATTAAAATAAGATTAAATTAAACAAGCCAAATTCGACTAAAAACTCAATTACAATTTAAAATATAAAAACCAACCCCCCCGAGAAGTCAGCACAGCCCAGCCTGTTCAAACAACCAGGTTTTTAAATCATGGCGGAAGGTGCAGAGGTTGGTGGCCAAACGGAGCCCCAGGGGTAGTTGGTTCCATAAAGTGGGAGCCACTACAGAGTAGGCCCTCCCCCGAGACACCACCAAATGACACTGAGTCAGACCGAGAGTCCCTGCCTGTCCATACAGGCGGTTGGCATTCGATGCCAAGAGGCAGCTCCATAAATAACCTGGACCCATGTCTCGTAGGACTTTGAATGTTAGTACCAAAACCTTGAATCTCACCCGGAGGGCAACTGGTAGCCAATGCAGGTCACGGGAGGGTGTAACATGGGAGTACGGGAGGCTCCCATCACAACCTCTGTGACGCATTCTGCACCAGCTGAAGCCTCCGGATGGTATGCAAGGGCAGTCCTCCTGACATTAACCCTCTGGAGCACTGTCCTATCTGCCACTGTGCAATTGGCAAACCAGACACAGGTGCAGTAAGTTAAAACAAATAGAAGGAAGGTGGTCTGATGGATATGTTTGCTGCCTTGAGTTATTTGTAAGCATATCCATCACACCTCCTTCCTTCTACAGTGGAACCTCGGGTTGCGACCGTAATCCATTCCAGGATTTCGGCCGCAACCTGATTTGGTCGTGACCAGAAGCACGACCATCTGAGCATGCACAGACACTAACAAAATGGTGCCAGTTTTGTTCACCACCCGATTTTTGAATTGTAACCCAGTTCAAAAAATGGGTGGATTTTTTGGTTGTCACCCGATTTGGCTGCGAACAGAAGCTTTTGCGACCCGAGGTTCCACTGTATTTTCTCCATAACAACATTCCTGTGAAGAGGATTGTGTTAAGTTTGCATGAAGAGACAGACGCGGAGTGCTTCAAGCTCTTTGTTTATTAGTGACTACAGCTCAGAACGGACCCACTTTGGCTGGGCTGTGGCTGCTACTTATAGCCAGCAGCCGCAGTTGCCAGCCAATCAGAGTGCAGGGTTTTCCCGCACTTTTTAAACCAATCATTTCTTACATTTTACAAGAACAGTTCAAACTAAACCAATGACTTTAAACCTGCATACATAACACCCCTCCCCAGTAGGTGCAGTCCATACTCAAACCCCAGCCTATCTAATGTATTCCTTTAAATAGGTGGGGCTCTTACGTCGTTGAGACCTACGTGGTTCAGATGTTTTAAGGTTCTCACCTTGTGAGGGAGGAAATGTGTCTGCTGACATTTCCTTACTAGGACTTACAGTAATGGTAGAACCTGTTTGGTTACTACAACCTGGTCTCTCCTCCCAATCCATCTCCAACCCAATGTCAGCACCTAAATCAGGTAGTGATGTGCAATCTTCCATTTGTGAAAATGGTTGTTGGTGTTGTGACAGGTTTTGGGATGGTTCCTGTCGTGTTAGCTTCGTTACACATGGGGTTGATTCTTGCTTGCTGATTACACTCATGATCCTCCCTTCCCCTAGAAGAGGCAGTAGGTATGGGAACCAGAGAGGAGCAAAAGCGATGCTCCTGAGGCAATCTGGATCTTAACTGATCAATGTGCCTGCTTCAGAGGACACCATCCTCCGTTTGTACCCTGTAAGACCTGGGGCCTGTGATTTGGATTATCTCAGCAGGAATCCATAATGGTTCACCCATAAGGTTCTTAGCATAAACAGAATCACCCACAGTGAATGTGCGATTTTGCTAGTGGAATCTAGTGGTGCGTTGTGTGCGTAAGTGGGATGAAAGTGATCAAGGGAGACCTGAGTTTCCTACCCATCAACAATTCAGCTGGGGACAAATTAGTTGAGGGTTGGGAGTGATATGCTGAACACTGAGAAGTTTTTCAACTCTCTCAGTGATATCCCTGGACCCAATTGCTGAAGTTTTTCCTTGGTAAATCGTACCATACGTTTAGCCCGGCCATTAGCCAAAGGATGCCCAGGGGCTGTCAGGGCATGTCTGATACCCTGTTGTGCTAGATATGATTCAAAAGGTTGGATGTAAATTGAGGGCCATTGTCAGAAACAAGCACATCAGGTAACCGTGAGTTACAAAAAGCTTTTAAGCTGTTTGATGACAGCTTCAGTTGTGGTGGATGCCATAGGGATAACCTCTAGCCATTTGGAATATGCATCAACTATAATAAGGAAAGTGTGCCCTCTGGTAGGGCCAGCAAAATCAATGTGAATCCTGGACCATGGGCCCCTAGGACATTCCCATTCCTGTGTGGGGGAGAGGTGGGGCAGGCCTGACTACCTGACAGTTGGGACAAGATGCAACCCAGTTTTCAACCATTTTGTCAATACCTGGCCACCATATATAACTCCTGGCCAATCCCTTCATTCTGACAATTCCCGGATGACCCTCATGTAACATTTCCAAAACCTCTTTTGTAGTTTTGCAGGAATAACCACCCTGTTACCCCACAAAATACATCCTCTTAATACAGATAATTCAGTTTGCCTGGATTTGAAAGGTTGGGCGAGTTGAGGTAGATCTTGAAGTGGCCAACCCTTCTTAATCCAGCCTATAACAGGAGCCAATAAAGTGTCTTTGGCAGTCTCTCTGGCAATTTGAGCAGCATGTACTGGAAGCTTGGCAACAGTTTCAGTTTATAGAAAAAGGTGTGAGTCTCAGGAACAGGGTCCTCAATGTGTGAAGGAAGTGGGCAGCGACTCAAAGCATCTGCATGCCCAATGTCTTTACCAGGTCTGTGGATCAGTTTGTATGAATAAGCAGCAAGAAATTCAGTCCATCTCAGCATTCTTGGTGACAGGATCGTGGCGTTGGTTTGTCCCCTGCCACAATACCTAAAGAGGTTTGTGATCTGTGACAACAGTAAATGTTCTCCCATATAAATACTCATGGAATTTTTGACAGCTGCTACAATTGCCAAGGCTTCCTTATCCAGTTGGCTGTAGTTCCTCTCTGCTTTAGTCAAGGTGAGAGTAAAATGCAATAGGAGCTTCCTTCCGCTGGGAAGCATGTGGCTCAAAACCTCCCCCATTCCAAAGGGGAGGCATCACAAGTCAGAACAACAGGAAAGTTCTCAGAGAACTGTATCAGCACAGCATCAGCGTGATTAGTCTCTTGATATTGTTAAATGCAGCTTGTTCCTTCCTCCCCCAGACCCAAACAGATTTCTTGTCCAGCAACCTATGTGGGGTTCTGCAATGGTTGCCTTCTGAGGTAGAAACATATGATAAAAGTTAATGAGTCCCAAAATGCTTGCAAATCTGTTTTGCATTTTGGCCTGGGGGCTTCTTTGATTGCCTGAACCTTTGCTTCTGGGTGGATGCCATGTTTATCAATCATGTAACCCAAAATTCCACTTTATCTGTTCTAAGTGTGCATTTTTCTTCTTTGACTTTTAACCCGCTTTTTTGAATCTGGTTAAGACTTCCTGAGTCTCTCGTGTAACTGAGTGTCATTTTCAGCAGAAATTAAAACGTCATCAAAATAGGGCACCACCCTGGCAATCCTTGTAACATTCTTTCCATAAGGCTTTGGAAGATGCCTGGTGCCACAGCTTACTCAAACTGCAACCTTTTGCATTTGAAAGCACCTCTACAATGGTTTGGGCTTCAGCAGTGGCATCATCAACTGTTAACTGTTGATATGCCTGTGCCAGGTCCAACTTGGAAAACTGTGCCCCCTCAAGAGAATGTAATAAATGATGCACTACTGGAACTGGATATGCTCTGTTGTAGCGCATGGTTCAATGTCCCCTTGTAGTCTCCGCAGATTCTCACAGACCCATCAGCCTTGATTGGTGTGACTATGGGTGTCTCCCACCTGAAGTGATCAGTGGGCTCTAAAACCCCTTGGGCTATTAGTTTATCTAATTGTGCATCAATTTTTCCTTTAAGGCAAATGGGACCCTTCTGGGTTTTAAACGGATTGGTTGTACCTTGGGATCTAGGTTAAAGAGATAGGGGTCCCCAAGTACTTGCCTAATCCGTTGCTGAAGACCTCTGGAAACTCAGACTTCAAGGCCTCTTCCCACTCAGTGTTGCTCACGTGATTGATGCCAGTCTCCTCGATGCCCAGCGGGTTGAACCACTCAAGGCCCAGCAGACTTGGCCGGTCCTTGTCCACGATGGTCAGTGGTAGATGTTGGGTGGCCCTTGAACTTCACGTTGAATTCTCTTGTTCCAACTACTGGAATCCTGTTCCCTTGGTAGTCTTTAAGAGTCAATGCTTGCTTCTTGAAGTGCTTCTTCTGGATGTTGGGAAGAAGACTGTGAATAGTGTCCCATGACACCATAGATAGGTATGAGCCTGAGTCCACTTCCATTTGGCAAGGCCTTCCTTCAATAAGTACCTTGACATGCACTTTTCTACTTCTTAAGGGTGATGAATGACCAATGGTGACTGTTTGATGAGTTTCATTCTTCCCATTTGCTTCTGTGCTGTGCCCCATTTTCTCACAGAAATTGTTAGGCTTGAATTCTTTGTCTTTGCTTGTAGCAAACTTTCGTCTGATGGGTGGAGTTCAGACTCTTGCTAGGTGTCCTCTTTTATCACAACGGAGGCAAATGGTGTCTAAAAACTTGCATTCAGTGCGGGGGTGGCTTTCCCCACAACCTCTGCAGTAGAAATCTTGCCTCTTTCTTCCTAGGTCTATCTTTTTCCTCTCCATTCTGAGTCTGTAAATTCCTTCCTCCACCCCACTACAGTCTGACTCAGAATCTATTTGCTCACAATGAGTTGTTGTGGACTTTTCCACATCAGGATGGCTTGTGGCCTTGTTGATTTTCTTCATGGCTGCTGCTGAGGACTTGGTAGCTTCTGCTGAAGAAGCCTCTTCTATTGCTTCCTTCAGCGTGATCTTAGGTCTTAGTAATAACTTGCTCTGAAGCACCTTGTCTTTAAGGCCCAGAACAAATCGATCGCTCATGGCCTCTTCTAAATTGTTAAATTCACATGCACCCCCAATGTCTCTTAAACTTGCCACGAAGTCGTTTACATTTTCACTTTCCCTTTGATCCCGACGGTAAAACTTGTGTCTCTTAATGAGGCACAATACTTGTGGGGCGTAATGGGCTCTTAACAGTTTTTCTAAGTCAGGCCATTCCATTACCTTCATGTCTGCAGCTCCCGCCAATGCCTTCGCCATCTTGAAAACTGCCGGACCGCAGTGCGTGAGAAAGACCGCCCTCTTCCGCTTCTCGGAAATGTCGGTGAGATCGTTTCCTTCCAGATACGTTTGGAAACGATCTGCATACGACTCCCAGTCTTCTGCCATCAGATCGCGCCAGTGTTAAGTTTGCATGAAGAGGCGGAGTGCTTCAAGCTCTTTGTTTATTAGTGACTACAGCTCAGAACTTTGGCTGGGCTGCGGCTGCTACTTATAGCCAGCAGCCGCGTTGCCAATCAGAGTGCAGGGTTTTCCCGCACTTTTTAAACCAATCATTTCTTACATTTTACAAGAACAGTTCAAACTAAACCAATGACTTTAAACCTGCATACATAACAGATTGGACTAAGAGAAAGTGACTGGCCCAAAGTCACCCAGAGGCTTTCTTACCTCAGTCAGCACTTGAACTCAATGCCCCCTGGTTTCCAGCCAGGTGCTTTAACCACTAGACCAATCTGGCTGTTGTATGAAAAACCATACGTTGGGTGTTGTTTGATATTGTTTATGTCAGCTTCATGTTGGAATAAATTTTCCTCCAGTGATTCCAGTAAAAGAGATGGCTCTTTCCAAGATTTGAAGACAAGGGCATGCTTGTACCCTCTTCATCTCCGAAGGGCCTTTTAGAGGTTAAATCTAAAATGCTCCATTAAGCATTTGTTATTTTATTGGATTTCCTGTATTTTGATTTAAGGAGGAAATGGATTCCACATTTGCCATTAGAAACTAAAATATATCGAGGCTATTTTAATAAGAACATTTCACAGTTTCAAATGCATTATAAAATCTTGTTAATCCACTTTATCTACTTAAAAAAGACATTATGATGATCTATGATGATCATACATGTGGACTTTATGACATCCAAATGTTATGTATGACACAGAGCTGTTTTAATTGCATTGTGTGCTTAAATATCATAGTTTTCTTTTCATCTTATAGCAACATAAGAAGCCAATGGATTTATTGATTGATCATATGCCATCAAGTTGTTTTCGACTCCTATTGACCACATAAGGTAGTTTTTCTCCATGACAATCGATCCCTAACCCATGGTACCTCCATAGCTATTCTAAGTCTATCCATCTTGTTGCTGGTTGTCTTCTCCTCTTTCCTTCCATCTTTCACAACATTAGAGCTTTCTCCAAAACTGGTTTTTCACGTTGTTCGAGGTGAGATAATTTGAGTCTGGTCATTTGGACCCTGAGTGAAAATTCTGAGTTGATTTGTTCAATGATCCATTGGTTTATTTTCTTGGCTCTTCAGGAGTCTTCTCCGACACCAAAAGTCAAAATCATCAATACTCTTCCTGCTTCTTCAAAATCCAACTTTCACTTCTGTAGTGTCACAGGGAACAGCATAGCTTGCGTCAATCTGATCTTTGTAGGTGTAGACCAGTGGTGGGATTCAAATGTTTTTACTACTGGTTCTGTGGGCGTGGCTTGGCGGGCGTGGCAGGGGAAGGATACTGTAAAATATCCAGTCAGAGGTGGTATTTGCCAGTTCTTCAAACTACTCAAAATTTCTGCTACCGGTTCTCCAGAACTGGTCAGAACCTGCTGAATACCACCTCTGGTGTAGACATATTCTAGTATAGTGGTACCTGGTACTCAACTGCTTTGAAACTAATCGAATTTGGTACTCAATGCATTTTGGATGAAAATTTGCCCTGATACTCTTTGTTTGATATTCAATGCACAAGCTAGAACTTGCTTTTGGTAACTGCCTTGTGACTTACTACATTATTTCTTATGGGGAAAATTTGCTTGGTACTCAATAGTTTTTTGGTACTGATCATGCCTCCTGGAACCAATTAATGATGAGTGCCAAGGTACCACACTATTTGAATATCTTTTCCAAGACCTTCATAGCTATGAAGGCCTTTGAAAGTACTAGTCTGCAGTGTATTTCTTGGTTTCTTGTTCCTTTACTGATGACGGTTGATGCTAAAAAGGTAGAAGGTCTCCACAAGTGATATTTTCATTGGCAATTCTAAGAGTGGTTGTTCGGCTTGCTGTCATTACTTTGGCCTTCTTTATGTTTTAAGTCTCATTTTTTTTCACTCTGCAATGAACAAAGTATTGTAGCTGCAGTTGGTGTGTTTTCAACTTTAACTGAATCATCAACCTTAATCTGCTACGAAGTGATTTCTAAACTGGAAAACGGTTTAAAAAAATAAAAGAATATCTGCCCATATTAATTAGGGAAAAAAACTGTTTACAGTACTCCTATACAGTAACGTAAGGGTAAAAAAATGGAAAAATTATAAAATGGAAAACATACCCAACAGTTTGTATGAGAATAGTGCAAACCTGTGCTGACTTTCATGGAGAAGATTCCCAGAAAGGTCAACGTTAAGATTTCAGCTCTAAGTGATGGCAATCATGCTTTCCAAATCCATTCCCTTTCAACTGATTTGAAGAAGGAAGAAGCGGACGACTTGTGTTAGGAAACCGAGAAGGTGTGGTGAGGTGCTTCTCCACGCTCTGTGGCTTTTGATCAGTCAAAACTCTCCATTGCACAGCCAGATGGAGCTGTGGCTGAGGCAGAGTCTGTGCTGAGAGAGACAACTGAGATAATTCTCATGCTTGCTTGACCACAGGTGGTGCTGAAGAGTTCTTACATACTTTTGCCAACCTCAGAGTTTCTCAGAGATTGGATCTAGTCCCTTCCCTTGTTGTAAAAGGCCACATGGAACTTCTGGCAAGGCAGCTTTCAGATTTAGATCAAGATGTCATCAGGAGGTTGACATCCCATAATACATGATTCTTGACTCTTGACAAATGTCTCTTTTCTTTTATGTACACTGAAAGCATTTGCACCAAGACAAATTCCTTGTGTGTCCAATCATACTTGGCCAATAAAGAATTCTATTCTATTCTCCTCTTTCTATTCTCTTTCTATTCTCTTCTCTTCTCTTCCCTCTCTTCTATTCCAGCCCAACCTCCTACTTTCATCAAGTTTGAAACAATTGGGACTGCTTAAATTCCCTAGGTTTTGGACCTCGTTTGAAGTCCTGCCCTTACATTTAAAGTTCTACACATTTTTGGATATTTTCAATTCAATCTTCTCTCAATTTTCCTTCTGTAAGTCCAACTAAGTATTCCCCACCTATTCATGAGATGTTGGGTGACCTCAAGGACGTTATAAATCATGGCATTAATTCTGGAGCCTAGCCCTCCATTAAACATGCAGGTACCACATTCTGAGCAGTTAAATCGTAGAGTTCTTGTTCCAAAAATCTCAACCAAGTGGAGTTGAGCAGATGCTCTAAAAAAAGAAACTTTTCCAAGTTTCTAAGGCATCTAAGCCAAGTTTTTGCCTTTTTGGATACGATATCTCTTGCAGATTCAACAGTAATTTGCTAATGGGGATCAACTCTGAAGAAAGTGGGCTGTGATAACCATTCAGAGATATATTTATTCCAAATAGACGGTGCCACCAGATTGGCTACTTTATTTTTTGGAGGCATGCTTCTTTTTTTTCCTGCGCCTTCGCCCTAGGTAACACGCAGGCCTGACTGTTGGGGATTCTATCAGAACAAATAAAATTTCCTGATAATTTCGTTTCAAGCAGTCAACATACAACCACTCATTCAGTAACTATTCAAAGTTATGACACCAAATGAACATTGGTTATGACCGGCCTTCAGAATTTCCTTCCTGACAAGCATCTCTTGCACTTCTTGTTGTATGACTGCATCACTTAGCAATGGAAATTCGGTCCCAATTGTAAGGTGAGGACTACCTGTAATTAGCTTGAGCTAGGACTTTGCAATTCTACAGGAATTGTCTCCTCAGATCGGTTTTGTTTATTTATATTTATTATTATTATTATTATTTTATGCCACTCATCTCCTCCCTACAAAGTGACTGTTACAGTTTGCCTTGACTTTCAAGCAAATCTAAAGCTCAGACTAAAAGGAAGAAAAGTAAACAGGACTTCTGGAACTGTTCAGGTGAAGGGCTTTTCATGCCTGAAAACCGGTCCAACCTCATCCAGCGTTCTGTCCTTCGATCAAATAGGTCGTTGCAGGAAGAGATACAGAAATAGAAATAGAGAATTCTTTATTGGCCAAGTGTGATTGGACACACAAGGAATCTGTCTTGGTGCACATGCTCTCAGTGTACATAAAAGAAAAGATGCATTCATCAAGAGTTAGAATCATAAGGTACCACACTTAATAATAGTCATGGGGTACAATAAGCAATCAAATCATACTAAGAAACAGTCAATATAAATCGAAAGCGGCTTTTTTGGAGGACCCAGGCTTCCATGCATTTTTCCAGCAGAGAAATCCATTTGCTATGCCCAGCTGGTGGAAAAGGAGGAAAATGAAGGGCTGGAAGAGTGATGGGAAAAAGGGGAGTGGAATGTTTATTTTGGAAAGCCAGGAGCGAGACTGGGCTCCAGTTTTGATCCAAGCTTGGGAAGCAGATGAAAAAAAAAAATATCTCTTTTCCGTCGGATCTTTTGTCTCCACAGCAAGTGCCTTAAGCGCGCTCCTTCCCCTCCCCTCCCTGGGCTCCGTTTGTGTAACCAAAGAAAGCTCTCTTCGTTTCCTTGCAAAGGTTCTTAAAGAGGCAGGGCCGGAGGACACACACACACACAAAAAACAAAACCCAAAAAACTCCTTGTGGTCCCCACTGGATCGGATCTGAGCGAGGGGAAAATATTAAATAAAGAGAGAGAGAGAAAAAGAGAGATCCTTGCTTGGATCGCTTTGTTTTCATTTCTGCAAATGTCTCTCCATTTTCACACACACCCCCTTCCACCACCCGGCCAGTTTTGCATTCTGGGCGCTGGAGCCCCCTTCCACGGCGTCCTGCCGACCTAGATGCGCTCCGATCCTGCACCCCGGGCCCGGATTGAGCGGGGCCGATCCTACCACCGCTGTCGCCCACCGTTGCGCGCTCAAGGCGCAGCGATTCCCCCCACTCCCCGAATTCCCTGGGTTCTTCCCGAGTCTCCCCTCCCCCTGCACGGAGAGGCCATCGCCTGGTTGGTATATGGGGAGTGGGGGAGACACACACAGGATTTGCAAGCGCAGCGAGGCACATCATTGCTCGCAAGGCTGCGCTTGCTTGCAAAGCCCCTCCGCGCCCCTTCCCGCTTCCTTCCTTCCTTCCGTCCCTCCCCCTTCCCCCATCCCCACCCCGCTCTGGTTTCTTTTCCGGCAACTGGAGCTCGCTGCTTTCCCATTTCCTGCCGGGCCGGGCTCCTTTAAGAGGGCAGAGCCGATGCCGGGAACTCGCGTCACTTTTTCAGCCTAGGAAACTCTCCAGGTCCAGGAGCCGGAGGAGCCGCCGCAGCCGCCGCGCGCTCCCTCTCCTGCCGGGCATCGTTGCGCGGCGGGCCCGGGCCGAGCGGGGGAGGCTGGCCGAAGAGGAGGAGGAGGAGGAAGAGGAGGAAAAACAACCACCACCCACCCTCGCCTTCCCTCCCCACGCGCGAGCGAGCGAGAGAAAGAAGAGAGACGGCACCGCCTCGCCTCGCCTCCCTTCTCCGAGCCATGCGAGGGCCCCCTCCGGGTTGGCTGCGAGGCGCGCGGGCGGCTCTCCGGTGATCAGCGGAGGCGCCGCGCCGTGAGAGACAGCGCCTTCGCCCGGCCGGCCGAGGTGCTGCTGTGGGGGAAAGGAAGCCGAGCCAAGCCAAGCCAAGCCAGCCAAAGCAGCGGGCGGAAAGGCGCAGCCCAGCAGCCGGGAAGAAGCGGGGAGCGGGGGGGGGTGAAAAAAAAATAGAGCCAAGGCGTGCGGTGCGTTGCGCGGCCAACTTCCTGCGTTTTTGGGGTTGCTCGCCTTCCCTCCGTTGGAGACATGTCGGAAGGTCCCGATCTGGTCTGCATCAAGGTAAAAGCAAAAGCCCGGCTGCCGTCGGGCCTCGGGGCTGGGCTGGTGGGTGGGTGGGGGCTCGGGCGGAAGTCGGGTGGTGGTAGTGGGGGGCTTTCAGCTTCTCTTTCTTTCACACACATACACCCCCCCTCCGTTTCCTCGCCTTGCAAACGGAGAGGTCGGCCCCGGGCGCGCGCGCACGCACAGAGTGGGGGGGCTTGCTTGGGCGGAAAGGCGCTTTTTGGCCCGGACTGGCTTTGGCGGGCGCGGGATCGGCGGACCCCCCCCTTTCCTCACTCCCCCCTCCCCGAAGCTGGCTTTGTAGGTCAAGGAGGCGAGGAGGGGGACTGGGGAGGGGGGGTTTCCAGACATTGCGAAGAAGCGCCTGGAGGGCCAAAAAGAAAACCTCCCCAACCTTCTTCCCCCCAGGCTGGAAGGGAAAAAAAAGCCTCTTTGGAGAAGTTTCCCAACTTGCTCCGCTGGGATCGCCCGATCCCTCCGCTGAGCCCCCCCTCACCCTCCCCAGCCGCCGCCTCCCCCCCCCGATCCATGGGCTTGGCGAGGGCTCCGGGGCGGAAAGGCGACCCTCCTCCGTGAGGAGTTTTGGCACGGGGGTTGCGCTTTGCAAGCGAGGTTCTCCGCGCGCCCGGCGGGGTTTTGCGCGCAAAAGCTGCTTTCCCTCGGAGGGGCGCGGCGGAGGGTCGCCCGCTTGCCGGGCCTGGCAGGTCCCTGGAGGCCATCGATCCTTTTGACTCGGCCGGCCCTGATTTGGAGAGCCGAGGGACCAGCGACCCTCACGGTTCCCCCCCCCGCTCCTCCCTTTGTAGGTCCGACTTTCTGGGCAGTTGGAAGAAAGAAATGGAACAGGTTGTTGCCGTTTTCGGCCGCCAGGAAGAAGAGCCCCCTCAGACACACACACGCACACAAAACCCCCTCATGACGAGCTTTAAGGAAATAGGCGAAGGCGCCTTTCCTTCAAACCAGGAAGGGAGTTCTTTTGGGGTGGGGTACTTCTTGGGGACCCCCTTCCCCCTTACACACGTAACAATTGTTCTCCTGAACCTGCGTGAAGTTTCCCCTCTTCCCCGACTTTCAAGCCCAGCTGCCGCCTCTTCCGTCACCCTTCGCTAGGTTTAATCAAAAAGAAAATGCAACCGAATGTAAATCTTGTATTTATTTGGTGGCCTTGTTGCATGCTCCCCAACGCGCATGAATGTGGTATGTTTGGTGGCTCTCGTCCCCTCTCTGTGTTCTTGAAACGTGGTTAACAAACATTATCAACTAACCAGATTAGCACAAATCCAAGATGCTAGAGAAAAAAAGGATACACAAAGTGCAAAAAAAATTTTTTTCTAAAAGTAACCGTACATGTTACACGTTCACCAAAGCACTGTTTTTAAGAAGAGCATTTGTCTGAAATGGTATAGGGTTTCCTGCCTAAGCAGAGGGCTGGACTAGAAGATCTCGAAGGTCCCTTCCAACTGTGCTATTCTATCCCTATTCTATCCCATCCTGTATGACGAAAGTCTGTTGCTATGGAGGTAATCATAAAATCTATCCAAAGTTGATAGAGTGAGGGACATAGATATTATTCGGTCACTGTCCCAAGCTGTGCTGATGGTTGTTACTTCAGAGTTACCTTCAACTAAAAATTACTGAATTGTGTCTGAATTAAGCTGGTTTAGGACTGTAGTGGAAGACAAACTAAACACTAAAAAAGGCATTTTTGAATCTTTTAAAGTGGCAACTGTCTGCATCTGAAATTTTTTTTACTTGTGCTTTAGTCTTCTCTAATCGTTAAGGCCCATCTACAAGCAGTGAACATTTTATTTTTTAAAAAATCCTATGATTTATGTTTTAATTTGCATTTCCCTTGAGGATAGCTTGTGCTCTTTCACGCCCAAAGAACTTGATTTCAACATGCCCATAATTTGTTTGGCTGAAATATAGTAACATGTACTGTGAGATTCCCATCCTTAAAAAGATATTAAGGAGAAGTGGTTACCTGCAAATTTTGGTGTCATTCATGGTGGGGAAAACGGTTAATGGGATTGCTAAAATGTATTTATTTTTCACCTTTATTATTTTCATAAATAAAAATCCAACATACCTAGTACCCTTTCCTCTTATTTTCCTCAAAACAACAACCCTGTGAAGTGGGCTGGCCTGAGAGAAAGCGACTGGCCCAAAGTCACCCAGCTGGTTTTTCACTCCTCACCGTTTCCTGCTTTTTAGCCTGATGCCCTCACTACTAAACCAAGCTGACCATTTTTCAATTCCGTAATTGAATTTAATTCAATATTTTTTCAACATTAAGTGTAGTTTGAAGGCTCCACTTTTAAGTCGTTTCCAACTGCCTTCTTTTCCTGTGTGCTTCTGGGCAATGCAGCACAGAGTTTACCAGAAATGCTCTCTGTATATATTATGAAAGATCACATAAATACCTTCTTTATGCAGTTATGATTGCTCAACATCTGTAGTGACTGGGGATTTTTCCCCCTTTCAATAAATCTCTGGGCTGCCCATGTGTAGTCAACTTAAGAGTGATAAAACCATTGTTTTGTTTAGTTTGGGTTGCTTTCTACGTGCAGGCTCTGTTTAAAGGAAAGGATTCAAAGCAGGATTTTTCTAGTCTGAGAGTTGGTGGCTCTTTTTCTGAATACTATAGTAGAGATTTCTAATGTTTTGCTCCCCAACTTGGAGCACTGTTGTTTTTGTAGTTCTACTTGGAAGAGCCCTTCCTCTGTAGTTAGAAGGCTGTGTGTCCTCATTAGCTTGTAGAATAAGTCTTCTCTACTCCAATTCCAGCATGCTTTTGCTCAATCTGTTTTTCACAGGATAAGATGCTTCTGAGCTGTACCAAAATCCTCTCCCCCCCTTTTTTTTGGGAAATGACATCATCACTCATATTCAGTGGGAAGGCAAAAAGAAATCCCATTTTAAAAATCCACGCTGCATGCTCTTCTTTGCTCAGAAATAAAAAGTGAATATCTAAGCTGCATATTATATCCTGGCAGCATTTGATCGAGCGATATTCCTTCAGGTTTCTGTTTGGGTTTTGCTGTTCACGAAGTTTCCACAAAGGGAGGGAGGGTAGCCTTTGTTTTAGCAATCTCTTCTCTTGCAGTAAAGAAGCACAGTCTTTTTAAAATCTTTCATGATTTCTCCTGAGCCTTAACACAGGCACTTCTGTAAGGTATTTTTTTAGCATTTAAAACAATATCACAATATTTTCTCAAAAAGTATAGGGAAGAAAGGAAAGTCTGTGTGTGGGAAGCTTTTTTAAAAATAAGGTGAAACTTTAAATGGGATTTCCAAGTATAATTTGGTACCTTGAAAAATTGGGAGTCCAGTTATATTTAGTTTCGTCTTTAGGTAGTTTCTTAACTTAGAACCATTTGTTTAGTTTGAATTTATAATGGCATTGAAAAAGTGACTTATGCCCATTTTTCACACGTATAACCGTTGCAGTATCCTTTGGGCACTTGGCAACTGACTCATATTTATGACGGTTCCAGGGTCATTTAAATCGTCTTTTGCAAACTTCTGACAAGCTAAGTCAATGGGGAAGCTGGATTCACTTAACCTTGTTACTAATTTAACAACTTGCAGTGGTTCACTGATTCACAACTGTATCAAGAATAGTCATAAAGTGGGGTAAAACTCACTTAACAACTAACTGACTTGCTTATAGCAAGGGAAATTTTGGGCTCCTCTGTGGTCCATACGTGGTCCTGCACTCTCTTTACACAGCCACTCCCAGTCAGGTTGTTTTTTATTAAACAGAAATCAGGAACAGGAAAGAGAAGTGAATGAAATCCAACTGTTCCTCAAAGGAGCTTATCAAACAAACAAAAGAGGAAATGAACAAAGTTTATTTCCTGGTGGAATCTCGACTTCTATTCGCCCCCAGTATTAGGATGGTCTTTTCTAAGATAAGTGAAATAAATATGTGTTCTAGGGGCAGGGATGATGGGTCCTTCATCATAGACCTGAAGGTGGGGCAGAGGCGGGCCACAGTGGCGAATGAGGTGCTTTTAAATTTCCTGACAGTTCTGTTCCCAGGTCTGGTTGATTCACCCTGTTGAAAAGCAAATGGGAGTTGGCTTGCCTGGGCCAGACTCCTGGATTATCCTAAACCAGTGGACTTAATCTGATCTGTCAGTTCCTGTAATTCAGTGGGGTTATGCTGAAGGATCTTATTTCACATTTTTGCTACCAGATTTCCACTTCCCTACCTCTAAGGACAAGGGTGGAGAAAAAAAATGAGGTCTCAAATTTCCTGTTTTGTCTTTATCCAAGGGATACCCTAGTGCAATCCTATCTCAATTAACCTTGGCAGCTTTAAGATATGGGGACTTCAATTCCCAGAATTCCTCAACCAGCTAGACTGGCTGGAGAATTCTGGGAGTCAAAGTCCCCATGTCTTTAAGTTGCGAAGTTGAGATACATTACACTAGTGTCCCTCATTCGGGTTCTGTCACTGAATCTAAAAAGGCACAGTTGCCTTTGAGTTGAATTCACCCTCTTTAGCAGCAGTATTGAAGTGGTTTGCGCTTGTCAGCATAAAGTTTTTTCCCCCTTTTAACCTCCCAGTTTTAGCTTACACAGTTGGGTTTCTAGCCAAGTACCTGAATAGCTTTTCAGGATCAGCACAACTCTGCAAGGTTCTAGTGGCCAGCTGGAGAAGATATGAACCCCTCCTGGTCCTGCTTCATCCAAACATTAGGTAGAAGGGAGCAGGTTGTCCATAAAGTGCGATCAAAAGTCAAGATGGTGGCCACAATGTGTGAACAAAGCTATACCTGTAATTCAGTGGGTGACACCATCCTGATGGGTTTGACCATAGTTTGTAGATTCTTGTAGAAGTCTACCTTCTGCACCCTTGGCTTTCCATGGCCATCACAGTCTTATTTTAGACTCTGTACAGAAGCTGGGAGACTTTCCATTTAATAATTTAGAATGAGAATGAAAGGATCTAAACCAGCTAACCTGGAGAGTTGTAGGAAATTGTGCTCTCTTTTTTATATGCATTTTAAATGTTTAGGAACATCTGCATAAAGGAAATAGATTTTCTTCCACTACATTGTTCCAGTAATGTAACTTTCCTAATTAAACTTAAACCTAGTTAAACAAAAAACAGGAGACCTCAGTTTGGTCTAACAGTTAAGGCAGCAGGCTAGAAACTAGGGTGACCATGAATTCTAGTCCTGCCTTAGGTATGAAAGCTGGATGTGGGTGACTTCGTGCCAGTCTCTCTTGCTTGGCCCAACCCACCACACAGGGTGGTGGTTGTGGGGAAAATGGGATGAGGAAGGAGTATGAAGTATGTTTGCCACCTTGAGTTATTTGTAAAAACAAAGCCAGGATACAAATAAAATAAATAAAAATAAACATTGGGTTTGGCATTCAGACTCCATTAAACATTGTATTCATAAATGTTTCCCAGAAAGGTGGCTTCTCAATAGGAATTTATTTACAGACATTTGCTTCTAGATTATAAGTTTTATGATAATTACCCATGTGCTGTTTTTTCTTTAATCAGATTTTTTTAAATCTGACTAATTCCACTTACTGAGTTGTGATGATCCAAATGCATATGCCATTGTTCCTATTTATTAAATTGAGATCTGATTCTCAAGGATTGCTGCCACATTATTGTAAGCCATGGTCTGATTAAAACATGTTTGATTGAATAAACCACAATGAGCTACACTCAAAACAGTTTAGCCAAAACCAAATCATGTTGACGCTTATCAGTAATGTTGTGTGAACTCATCCATCCCCATCTATAGTCTTGGGATCTTATGAATTGCATTCACAGTTGCAGCAACCTTGATGCTCTCAATGCAACATGATGTCAACACAGAAGGAGTCTATTGTCATAACTTACATCCATTTGTGCAGTGACAACACACAATGCATGCAGCAGCATCCCCTCCCCCACCTATGTATTTGTATTTTTTTTTTTTGCCTAATCAAATCATATTTCTCCACTGAGCCGAAGGGAGAATCCAGGATGGGTAGTCTCAAGTCAATAAGAGTCAAATAGCGATTTTAATTAAATGTATTTTAAAATTAGAAAGCTTCATTTAAAGTCCAGGATGTTCCCTTCAGATACAAGAAGTTAATAAAAAAAGTAAGTCAGTCTAAAGGTCTAAGAATAAGCCTTATTCTGCATTTTGTCATAGAACAGATTAATTCTTTCTCTTTGGCTGAAGTGAATTGGTTTATTGGATTTTTTTTTACTTAATAGCTTTCTGGGAAAGAATTTAATCTAGTAGCAATAGAAATCCAGTGTATTTCTATTAAATGGAAATTTTCAATCCTGCATTAGAATACTTTTTTCCCCCAGCAGTTTCCCTAGTGAAGCGTGTTTTGATTCAGTGTAATAAATGCCATTTATCCATTTTAAGTGTTTCACCCCTATAGGACAGAGGTCTCCAAACTTGGCAACCTTAACATTTGTGGACTTCAGCTCTCAGAATTCCCCAGCCAGCATGGCTGGTTGAGGAATTCTGGGAGTTGAATTCCACAAGTCTTAAAGTTGCCAAGTTTGGAAATCCTTGCTGTAGGATAAGGGAGAACCCTATCGTGCAATTTCTATTCTGATGCCTTTTACCGTCTCCCCATTTAAAAAGTTTTTCATGTTAAAACCCTAGAACAAGGGTGTCAAACTCAATGTCATTGAGGGCCGCATCAGGGCTGTGGTTCACCTCGGGAGACGGGTAGGTGTGGCCAACTGGGTGGGCCAGCTTGCCACCACTCTGGGCGTGGCCAACTGGGTGGGCGTGGCCAGCTTGATGCCACTCCCCAAACTGCTGGCATGTTTCCAGGGCTGTCTTAATGCATGGGCCTGATGGGCAGTTGGCACACTAATCTCTGAGTTAACCCTTCAGTGCACCTTGTTTCATATAAATACAGCAACATATTACATTTTACTGAATTTTTAATTAATACTAACCTGCATTAATAGAAATTAACACTGATTTTTTTTCCATAGAAGTGCCAATAAAATAAATATATGTTTACATTTATCGACCATTTACATTTTTATTCCTGTGAGTAGTTGTCATAGGGTCCCAGTACACTGCTTTGCTCGGGGCCTATAATGCTATTAAGAGGGCCCTGCATGTTTCTACTTTGCATTGGGTAGGCTGGGCCGAAGCCACACTGGCCCAATGTTTCCTCTTTGCAGTGAGTAGACCGGGCCAAAACGACACGGGCTGGCCCCTTAACATTTTCCAGGACTTCTCGCAGGCCTTGTGTTTGACACCCCTGCCCTAGAAGGTAGATGCAGATTGAGTTCACACATTTTGTGTTTTTGGTCTGCCTCAGGCTGGCTGGGGAATTCTGGGAGATGAAGTCCCCACATCTTAAATTGGTCAAGTCTGAGAAACACTAGTCTAGCTCAGTCATTAAAATTTCTGACCAATTGGGCTCTTACCTAGGGTACAGACCCTTCCCCTAAAATGACCATATAAACTTGTTTTTTTTAATTTAAATTCACATTTATATGCCGCCCTTCTCCGGAGACTCAGGGCGGCTTACAATTTTTGAAGCACAACCCAATGTGCTCAGCAATAGCCTTCATTCCATTGTATATGCCTGCTTATTACTAGGGCTTTTGGCGGCATCTTTTACAAAGTCAGCTTATAGCCCCCAACAATCTTGGGTCCTCAATTTACCTACCCTGAGAGGATGGAAGGCTGAGTCAACCTTGAGCCTGGTGGGATTCGAGCCTGCACTAATTGCAGGCAGCTGGAACTAAGTGCTAGGCGTTTAACAGCCTGCACCACCAAGGCCCTTGGTTTTGGTGTCCACGTCTCTGATGGTCCTGGAAGTATGGAAACAATCTTTTTCAAGTCGTTGTCATCTCTGGATTTCTCCAGAACCTCTGAAATTACTGGACTTCACTGCTTCCTCCAGGAAGAAGTCAGATCTAGGGGTCAACTGACTTGTTTTCTGGATGGCTGGCTGGTAGAAGGACACAAAGGAGAGTGTTCTTGGAGAGTCAACATTTTGGTCAGTGTGGTCACCTCCCCTCCCTTTCATCCTCACCAAGCATCAATAGTTAGCCTTCTCCATCTCTAGAAGAACAGCCATAAGTCTGGTTTTGTTTTAATGCATTGTGTTTATCTCAGTTTTGCTGTTATGGGGGAAACAGGAGGAAGAAGGAGCATTAGATATGTTCAACCACTTTGAGTTGTTTATTAAAAAATAATAAAGGTCAGATATAAATAAATAAAATGAAATCTGTTGGTTATCGTAAGCAGTCCAATGTCTTAGTGTTTGAGATGGGCGGCTCTGCTGGTCTGTGATTGTAATAAAGAGTTGAGTTGGGCAGCTACTGTATATTAACTCAGTAATGTAACATTACACATCTGTATCAACAAACATTCTAATGTTATGGAGCCATCACAACTCTTAATTTGGTCCTTGGATAAAATGTGTGCTTGGGCAATTTTCATCCTGCTTGCCTGCCTGCCTGTTTGTTTAATTAATTAATTAATTAATTTTTCAGCAGCATCCTGATCTCAAACTCCATCTGTCATGTGATGGCATAGTAAGCACACACTTAAGAGAATTGCATTGCTTCTCTTCCTTCTCTTCCCCTGTTAAAAAGAAAAGCTTCTCTTGATGAAAAGATATCACTCTTAATTTTTTTTATGGAATAAGATGGTTTATTAGAACATAATTAATTTCAAAGGCCATAGCTTTGAACAACAGGCTCTTAGAAATAAGCAGAATTGAAAGCTGCTTTACTTCTAAGAGTAAGGAAGAATGGAAAACCTGTACAGGTAGTCCTCCATATACAACAGTTCATTTAGTAGCCGCTCAAAGTTGCGACACTAGAAAAAAGGGACTTACGACCATTTTTCACACTTAACGATCGTTGCAGCCTCCCCACGGTCAAATGCAAAATTTAATTTTCAGCATTCCTATCACTGTAAATACTGGTGTATAAAAACTGAAAGTCACTGCTGTCAGTTACGATCATGCTGTTGTGTTATGCCTGAAGACCAAAAAAAGTCTGATTTCAGGAAGGAGGTTGGCCTGAATTCCTCAGTGTGAAAATGCTCAGTGAAATTATGTAAAGATCTTGCTGGGAAGGATGTAAATACTATTTGGGGGAAAAAAAGCATTTGCATCATATTTTCCATCTATAAATTAACATTTAGCATTGCTAGCTAAAGCCCAATATAAATATTAAATGCGTAAGTCGCCTAGCATTTTCTAAATTTAAAAAGTAGACCCTTTTTTCTCCAATATTATCTTACATATTGCATTTTGTTTTGTGCATATAAGTGGGGACTGTTGATAATCATTGCCTTTTAATCACTGAGTGTCCTTCAGCCTGCCATGTGATAATGTAATCCTCTCCAGGTTAATACCGTTGCAAAATCCAGCTTTTCCTAGTTGGTGATGCTCACCATGAACGTGGTAATTGAACCCATCTGGATAGGATCAAAGTGAGGAATAATGTACGTTTAGAATGGCACCCTGAACTGTGCTGTGTAATATTTTCTTTTTTCCACTTCCTATTATGGTTGTATTCTGGAACCAATATTTACTTGTTCGAAAAGGAAACAAGACTGCTCTGAGTTTGCGGCTCCTCTGAAAAAAATTGGCTTGAGCTAGTCTATTTGAAGCTTGATTGATCCGATCTGCAGAGTTGAGATTGCAGAAGTCCAAACGGAAATTGTTTAAAGTTGTTTCTTTTGTCTAATTTTGGGCAGGAGGGCTGGGGCGAACATTTGAAGTTCTCATTATTTTCAAGAATCCAAAGCACTTGCGTGGTCCAAATTCATATCCTTCTGAGATGTAAAGGCGACCTGTGGAGTAGGTTAGCCCAGAATTAATCATGGGTGGTTAAGCCATCCATAAACGATGATTTATATAGTGCATTAAGCTGTATATCAAATATTACAATTCATATATTGCTCATTCATTGAACTGTTGTAGCAGAAGGCCAGGCATAGCCAGGAGGTGGAGTCAAGAAAGTAATTAGCCTAGAAGTGTTAAGTTCGAAGTCCAACTCTTCTTGAATTTCATTAACTTATTTAATGCCAATTTAGTGCTGGCCATTAGTTAACTAGATTCTTGTGTATAGGCATGAACAATAAATCTGCTTCACTAGAATTAACATGTTATCCTGATTCCTAATGTCTGAAAAGCTAAAACCAGACAGACCACATTATGACTCAAAATATTGTGTGAATCCAAATATTGATTGGAAATTGATTGTCTTGGAGATGGGGAGAAACCTCTTCATTTTTTCCAACTTGATGTCCTTCATATATGTTGGAATGGCAAATTCCAGAGTTCTCTGCCAGCATAATAAAAGGGAATTCTGGGACTTGTAGTCCTGACATATGGGCTTTTTGTGTGTGTGTGTGAGAGAGAATTGTAAATTAGGAAAAGGTGCTTTAATTGCTTGCTCCCATTCTAGAATTGCTAAATGAAAAAAAGAAGTAAGCAAAACTATGATTAACCACAACTGACACTTTCACATGAGAATGATTCCACACAGGATTTCCATGGAATAATTCTCTTGTTTAAATACAAATTAAAATGGAGGCGAAACCATAACTTTCCATGAAAAATTGCACAGCTTCTTTCTTGGGGATTCAGCTTCTTATACCATCTTCCTATACTTGGGAAGTCTTGTAACCTGAGCTATTTTGAATTTTTGAAAATAAAATCACTATAGCTAGCTGATTCTTGAACTGTTGATAGTTGAATCAGGCTGTCCTGATAACACTAAAACATGGATTATAGCCAAGCATTTCAATCACAGGATGTTTTTTCCCCCTCTCACACTCACTCAAATATTTTTTTTATTTTCACAAGGGTTTTATCAGATCAAATATGTACAAGTCCCTGGATGCCATATTTTCCCAGACACACTTGTAGTTCACCAGGGCCACAATTTGCAGATTGTATCCAAAGATGCGGAGTTTAGACTCAAAGTATGGTAGTTTTTTCTCAGGAAAACATAAACTTTGTCTGTTTCCTCCCCTTTTTTGCAATGCAGGTTTACTTCTAATGTTTACTGGTTGATTTTTTTAAAATGACTCACATCTTCCTTATATTTCTTATATAATTTAACAATATAATCCAAGAGGTTTGAATGTGTAACCCGCAAATGCTTTTCATTAGGTCCTTACCTAATGACAGGCTTCAATTTGGCTTTTTCTCTATGCCTCGAAAGATGATCAACATTGGACGATGGAAACGGCAGCTTGCAGTTGGAGTAAATCTCAAGAAAGGTCCAGTTTCTGATTGCTCACCAGTCCTTGGAATATGCTTTGCCTAATAGGTAGAAGAGAAGAATATTTTGTGTAAGATTCAAGGTGCTGGTGCTAACCTATAAAGCCCTTCATGGCTTGGGTCCAGGGTATTTGCAGGAGCGTCTCCTGCCACCATTGAGTTCCAATCGCCCAGTGCGTTGCCACCGGCAGGGCCTCCTTGGGGTGCCGTCAACCAGACAATGTTGGTTGGCAGCGCCCCAGGGGAGGGCCGTCTTGGTGGGAGCGCCCACCATGTGGAACCAGCTGCCCCTGGGGCTGCGGTTGGCTCCTGACCTGCGCGCCTTCCGCCGCGATCTAAAGACCTGGCTGTTTTTACAGGCCGGCCTGGCTTGAGAGTGGTTGGGGTTTTAATTGGGTATTTTGGTATGTAATTTTAGGTTTTATTTGGATTGGATTAACAAATTTTTTAATAATTGTATATGTGTTGCGTTCGCGTGTGAGCTGTCCCTAGTCCCTCCCGGAGATGGGGCGACATATAAATCCAAACAAACAAACAAACATTATTTGTGGAGGATGTGCTCACTTTCCCATCCTCTCTTAAATGAGTTTACTTTAAAAAAAAAAGAATGGCTAAAATTAGCTGGAGAACTTAAACAATATATCATAAAAAAGGGATATATCTGTGAAGTCACTCAAAGACAAGACCAGCTCCAAGGAGATTTGTAGGTATTGGTTGGATCATTTGCATGTAGCAATAGCAACAGCACTTAGACTTACTGTATTTTTTGTACTATAAGACACTCCAGACCCGTAAGGTGCATCTAGCTTTGGGGGAGGAAAATAAGAAAAAAAAACTGCCTCTGCCTCCCATCCCAGCATCCATCAGTATTCATCTGGCTAGCATCCTTGCAACAAACGGCAAACAGCCTGCTCAGCTTCAGCACGTTATCGCAGCCTGAGTTAGCATGAGCAGCTGATTAGTGGTTGGATTGGCCTCCTGGAATACCACCGATCGGCTGTTTCAAGCTGTGGGGATCGCCGCCTATTGCTACCGCCGCCTATTGCCACCTCCACGTGTCCCATTTTCAGCCTCAGCATGTCCTTTTTTTCTGCCTCACACCTCAATTTTGGCCTGTTCCAGGCGGCGGGGGTTGCCATCACCGCCGCTTTTCGGACCAAAACGGGATGTGCAGAAGTCAAAACTGGATGCGCAGAGGCTGAAAATGGGGCACGTGGAGGGTGAAAACTGTCAAAGGATGGGGGCTGGCAGGTGGGTGGAGCTTCGTCAACATTTGCTCTATAAGACCCAGACATTTCCACCCACTTTTTTTGGGGGGGGGAAGTGTATCTTATAGTGTGAAAAATATGGTATATACCGCTTTATAGTACTTAAGAATGCTCTCAGTTCAAGAGAATGTCTGCTGAATTGTGGCTTGTCCCTAAAATCTAGGCAGGTGACAAACTTAAGTTCAATGCAGAACAGAGTTTATTTTGTAGTTCCTTCCCTTCTTAGAGCAAACCTGGTTTAGAGAAGTTTAGAAAAACTTAAGCTTGAACACTTATTGTTCTTCTTCTCCAATATGGTTTTGAGATAGTCCAGAGCTTTTACATTCATCATTGTCCAGTAACCATAGCCAAGTTCTTGCGTAATCCCTATACCCATGACTGGTGAACAGGGCAGTTGTGTTCATCATGTCAAGTCAGAAATAAATAATCCATATTATATTTTATGACCAGGTTATTGCATTCAAGTTAGGAATTACGATTGGTGCTAATTGGGACTCCTTGCAACAAGTCAGGCTAGTTTACTATGATTTACTTGTTCCAATAACCAAAGTTCTTAACCACAGTTTGTGTAGGATTGTACAAAATGAGAAATTAAAATGAATTAAAACAAAGTTTTTATCGCTTCCTTATAATGAATGAAAAAGATAGGAAAGCAGATAGTTGCAATAGCATGATTTGTGAACCAACCAAGGTTTGGGTCCAGTGTTGGGCTGCAACTGGTTTAACAACCAGTTCGGTGAGTGCATACCTAAGGCATTTGTACGCAGCGCTGAAAGTGGAGCATTTAGAAAAACTCAGCTGCTTACCTTCCAAGCCAGCAACATCAAGTACCGTGTTTCCCCGAAAATAAGACTCTGTCTTATATTTTTTTTGGCTCTCAAAAACACACTAGGTCTTATTTTCGGGGTAGGTCTTATTTTCGGGGAAACACGGTAGAACAGCGAGGGGGGTGGAATCAGCTGTGCCGCACGATTGAGATGAGCTAGAAAGCAGGAAATAATGGACAGGATAGAGCAGGGGCAGGTGGGTGGGGCCAGTTGATCATCGGAACTACAGGTTCACTCGAATAGGTCCAAACCAGCAACAGGCCACCATTTGGATCATTATATTATTTTAGATTCCCACATAGCCATGATGGCGAACCTATGGCATGCGTGCCGGAAGTGGGTCACACAAGAAGTCGCCTGGAAGAGCCCCACTGCACATGCGAACATGCCGCCCGCCTGCTAGCTGATTGTCGGGTATCTGGCGTGCATGCACGGGGTGCGGGGGTACACGGGGCAGCACGGGGGTCTTGTGTGTATGCGCAGAGATGCACGGGGATCATGCACACATACACAGATGCATGGCGTGCTGGGGGAGTCACGCACATATGCGCAGGGGGCTTGGGGAGCCCCGCGCGCATTGCCTTCTGGGTGCTGGCATGCAAGCGCATGTGCGTGAGTGCAATTTTTGGCACAGGAGCCCAAAAAGGTTAACCACCTCTGCCATATAAAGTCAGATTAGTTTCATTTAAACCCAACAGGATTAATTTTTAGCGTTAAATTCCAACTTCCAATGATAAGCATGATCCTTTTTTCAACAATAAGTAATTAATATTAATACGTGTAGATAACAAGATTTGGGAAACGTATTTTGGTAGATGCATAGCACATGTCAGAGGTCCCTTCAACCAAGCATAGGAGTCTCCTGGGATCAAGGTCATAGCCCCTATTGTGACTTGAATGGTTTCCTGAATCTTTGATCAGTTCTAGGATGGACAGGCACAGAGGAATGAGACCTTGTGAGCTTCTGGAAGACTACCAGAACTCAATGCTGCTGCTGCAGTCAATAAGTCTGTTTTTACTGTTTTCGGAGTAGGTTGGGTTAGAAGAGCATCTTCCTTCCAATGACCTGAAATGGTTCCATCAGAGTTTGGCCATTTGTTGCTATATTTCAGCAGCATGTTCTTGGACTGCCCAGGGAAAGTATCTGAGGACCTAGGACAAGGGTTGCCTGTTTAATGTGATTCCATTTCTTCAGAGGTCTGGTAGACAGGATTAAACTGGAAATGGTGTTTGGGTTGGGGAC
Source organism: Naja naja (assembly GCA_009733165.1). Classification (NCBI taxonomy): domain Eukaryota; kingdom Metazoa; phylum Chordata; class Lepidosauria; order Squamata; family Elapidae; genus Naja; species Naja naja. The sequence goes on along the minus strand of CM019159.1, from coordinate 11,815,620 downwards.
AGCCGTGAGTGGGCAAAACAGATTTTTCCTCTAATCTTTCACTCTTCCTGCTCTTCAAATGGCAAATTGCTGAAGGAAATGGGGAGATTTCAGTTAGCATATATAGTAGTCCGTTACAAATATCTTCACATGGCCATTAGCTGTGGTTCAATGGCTGTTTAAGTCAACTGGAAATGCACAATTGGTCATGGTGTAGGGCAGTGGTGGCTAACCTTTTTGGCCTCCCGTGCCGAAAATCACGTGCCAGCACCCAGAAGGCAATGTGCGTGGCCCCCCATGTCCCCTGCGCATGCGTGCATGGCCCCTCTGCATGCATTCCTGTGAGTGGCAGCACGTGCGCATGCGCAGTAGACCTCTGGGCGAAGGCTCGCGTGCAGGCAGTAATGGCTCTTCATGCCACTTTGGCACGTGTGCCATAGGTTCACAATTATAGGGCTTGAGAATCAACTTGGGTCTAGTGGTGAAGGCACCAGAGTAGAAGCCAAGAGAATGTGAGTTCTAGTCCCCCCTTATGCATGAAAGCTGACTGGATGACCTTGGGCCAGTGACCTCAGACCACAATGTCTGGCTTGAATGACATGGCAGTTGGTCAGTTCTTGTCACAACCAATGGATCAACATTTGGTTGATGCAAAAAAAGTGGACACTACAATTGCAGGAAAAATGCTAGTAATAGTAAAATGCGGTAAGAGAAGTTTCGTATGAGCAGATTAGAGGCCTAACATCACCTCAACAATGCATAAGCTGACTACTGGCAAATCAAGGGTTGGAACCTAGAACCTGAATCACATTATAGAGCTGGTTGCGGATTGGTTTGGTTCTGAAAATTGGGGTTGACTGACTTCTCAGGATAAACCTTTTGACCTGGAACTCAGTTGGTGGTATATCTAAGACATAGTTCCTTTCTCTGCCTATGGTGCCATAATGGCACTTGCCCAGATAAGACCACGACTGGATATGTTCTGTAGAATTTGCTACTTCATGGTGTGGATAGTGTAATGTTCTGGGATTGAGGTCATTTATGGAACCAGCTGGATAATAGCACTTATGTACCGCTTCACAGCAGTGGTGGGATTCAGCAGTGGTGGGATTTACTACCGGTTCTGTGGGCATGGCTTGGTGGGCATGGCAGGGGAAGGATACTGCAACATCTCTATTCTTCCCCTCCCCACTAACCTGCTTTCCAGTTCTGTTCTCCTGTGCAGAGCAACAAGAGAAGACCCAGCCGATCAGCTGGGACTTGGGAGGTGGAGAATAGATGGGGGCGGGGCCAGTCAGAGGTGGTATTCCGAACTACTCAAAATTTCCGCTACCGGTTCTCCAAACTACTCAAAAATTCCACTACCGGTTCTCCAGAACTGATCAGAACCTTCTGAATACCACCTCTGCTTCATAGTGCTTTATAGCCCTCTGTAAGAAGTTTATAGAGTCAGCCTATTATTCCCAATAATCTGGGTTCCTGATTTTACCAACCTTGGAAGGATGGAAGGCTGAGTCAACCTGAGTCAATTGTATCCTATTGTACCCTATTACTATCATTAAGTGTTGTACCTTATGATTCTTGATGAATGTTTCTTTTCTTTTATATATACTGAGAGCATTTGCACCAAGACAAATTCCTTGGGTGTCCAACCACACTTGGCCAATAAAGAATTCTATTCTATTCTAAAAAAAAAAACCTTGAGTCGATGAGAATCGAACCCCTAGCAATCAGCAGAATTAGCCTGCAGTACTGGATCCTAACCACTGTGCCACCACGGCTCATAGAAACAGAAAATCCAGATAGGAAAACTACCATTATGAGAAGCGTGGCTTCTAACTGTGTTGACAGTATCAGCTCTTTACTCTTAGGAAGGGAAACATATTTGGCCCTGAATAGTGCTAAGCTGTTGGGTTTTGATCTGACATCTCAGAGCTTCCCAAAGCTACCGATAATCCACGACTTAAGATTCACAATGGAGCCAACATTTTCTGTTGCTAAGCAAGACAATTGTGTTTTGCCCAATTTTATCACCTTTCTTGCCACAGTTGTTAAGGGAATCACGCAGTTGTTTAATTTAATTTAATTATTTAATATTGGGATTTCTATGCCGCCCTATCTCCCGAAGGACTCAGGGCGGCTCACAACAATAAAAAACAGGAATACAAAATTTAAAAAACTATTAATTTAATTTAATTTTAATTTTAATTACATTTATATGCCGCCCTTCTCCGGAGACTCAGGGCGGCTTACAATTTTTGGGATACAACCCAGTGTGCTCAGCAATAGCCTTCATTCCATTGTATATGCCTGCTTATTACTAAGCGGCATTTTTACAAGGTCAGCTAATTGCCCCCAACAATTTACCTACCCCGAGAGGATGGAAGGCTGAGTCAACCTTGAGCCTGGTGGGATTCGAGCCTACAGCAGTTGTAGGCAGCTGGATCTTAAGTGCAGGCAATTAACAGCCTGAGCCACCAAGGCTATTAAATAAGAGAACCCCAATTATAAACATTAAAACCTTAAAAACCAACAAGCAAATTTTAAAAACAATTTAAAAAAACCCTTCAGTCCAGGTTGGCCGATCGAAAAATTAGGAGCACCGTTGTTTCCCTTTGCTTGCTAGAATTTCGCTAAAGGTGATCATATGACCCTGGGGTACTGCAACCATCATAAATATATGCCAGTTGTCAAGAAAATCTCAAAGATTTTATCTTGTTTGCAAGGAGGGCTGTCTTTCATTGACTAGGAAAAAGTCTGCTCACTGTGTAAATTTAAATATATCTCTTAAAAGTAGTCAAATTGCAATTGTTTGTTTAGAAGAAGGCCTCTCTTTACTTGAAAGGAAACTTATCTTCGGGTAAGATAACTACTCACATGCTGGTAGCATCATATCAAGGAACATGTTTCATTATCTCATTTTAAGGCACACAACTTTGCTGTTTTGGAACCCAACTGGTTGTTTGCTGCTGCCACACAAGGTTGCTTGCCTCATGGAGGTGTGTGTTTAAACGTAGGTGGTGTATGAAATTGGAAGGCTTGGTTTTACTTGTTTAGCTCTGTTGGGTAGGTTTTTATGGTAGCTCCCCGAGGGAGATAAAAGCATGCAAAATGTGAATACAATAAGGAGGTGACAGCTCACGTGGCAAGATTATTCACTTCCTCCCTTCCTCTTGTTCATCTTGAATGCCTAGATGGGTCATTCTTTAAATGACCCAGCCAATGGCTAATTGGAGTTCTCAGCAAACCTGAACTCTGTAATCTGATGGAAACCCTTCCTGGTGCTGCTTAGGAAATCTAAAACAAGTTTGGAAACTTGGGTTAGATTTCAGTTCCTTTGGCAGCCTCTTTTGAAGAGTGAAAGCGGTGATGCGATGGCTCAGCGGCTAAGACGCTGAGCTTGTCGATCAGAAAGGTCGGCAGTTCAGCGGTTCGAATCTCTAGCGTCGCGTAACGGAGTGAGCTCCTGTTACTTGTCCCAGCTTCTGCCAACCTAGCAGTTCGAAAGCAGGTAAAAAATGCAAGTAGAAAAATAGGGACCACTTTCGTGGGAAGGTAACAGAGTTTCGTGCGCTTTCGGTGTTTAGTCATGCTGGCCACATGACCACGGAGACATCTCCGGACAGTGTTGGCTCTTCGGCTTTGTAACGGAGATTAGCACCACCCCCTGGAGCCGTAAACGACTAGCACGAATACGCAAGGGGAACCTTTACCTTTGAAGAGGGAATCTAGTTTAAAATGAATTCTGACTGTAATGTTAATACAGGGGTGCATTGGTAATCTCCTAAAACTTGATAACAAATGTTTTAACACTGAAATAAGGACTCTTTCCTGAATAGGACTGAATATTTTCTTTTTTCACGTTTGGTAGCGATGTTTCAAAACCCTACAGTGATTTATACTAGGGTAAAAGAAATTCTAAAAGTTATATTTGTTTTCCAAAATGTGGTTTTTAAATTAAATATTACTTTTTGGATTATAATTCTATATACACAAGCCAGTACCACATCGAAAATTTCAGTTTGTCTTAACATAATATTCAAGTTATGAAATAGTTGTTAAATCAGAGTAGATCTTGAATAGAATTTGCTGAATTTGATCTTATGGTAATATTTATATACTGTCAGAGTTGTAATAGTAACCTGTACTTTTCAAAATGATGTAATAATAGATTCAGTTGGTAAAAAGAATTAATGAAATATTGACAATTTTAACCTTAAAAATATCTGGAATATGTTGCAGATATACATAGTCCTTGATTACAACAATTCATTTAGTAACCGAAGTTACAGTGGCATTGAAAAAGATGACTTATGATCATTTTTCACACAGCCATTACAGCATCCCTGTGGGTACGTGATCAAAATTCAGATGTTTGTCAAGCCATGCTGACTGAGGAATTCTAGGAGTTGAAGTCCACAAGTCTTAAAGCTGCCAACTTTGGAAACCCCTGATCTCTACTGTATTATAGTGTGAAGCTTTTCTAAATGAAGGCAGAGTACTTGATCCATTTCCCATCACATGGTGGTCACTTGAGATTTTCAGATTTGGAACCACTGAAATAAGGTTTGGGAATGACCCCCTTTTGAACTTTTATTGCAAGTTTCCTAGACGTCTAACATTTTACAAGAAATTTTTTTTCTGAATTAGAACTAAAATGACATTTCCAGAGCAAATTTGGTCTCGTGGTTAAGGCACCAGGTGGAAGACCAGGAGACCGTGAGTTCAAGTCCTGCCTTAGCTATGAAATCCCACTAGGTAACTTTGGGTTAGTCTGGGTATCAGCAACATGAGGCTCTGGAGCCGCATGCAGCTCTTTGGGTCCTCTGCTGTGACTCCCTGTTGGGTGATCCTACCACTGGCTGCCCCTGCCCTTCACCCTCCCAGTCACTCCTCGCCTGACCTGAGAAGGTAAAACATAAAAAATAGAAATGAGACGGAGGGAGGGAGGACAGAGAGAGAGAGACCCATTTCCCACAGGAAACACTGGGAGCCACAAAACCTGGTTAGGCATGGTGGGTCATGTGACTGGGTGGCCACGCCTACCTAGGTTTTGTGGCTCCCAGTGTTTTCTTTTATGTGGGAAACTGGTCCAAATGACTCTTTGAGTGTTTGAGGTTGCTGACCCCTGGGCTAGTCCCTCTCTCACTCCACCCCACAGGTTGGTTGTTGCTGTGGGGGAAATAGAAGGAAGGCGCATTAGATATATTTGCTACTTCGAATTGTTTGTAAAAATAATAAAGGCAGTATATAAATAAAATGTAATAAAATAAAATATTCTGTCCATTACTATGTGGAGAAAATGACCATCAAACCCATGCTTCGTATTCTGTTTAGGTGACTAATTTGGGTGCACCCAGTGCTGAATCAGCGATCCCAGAACAGTGGCTCATGTTAGAAGGGCAGCGGTCAACCTCCGTTTTTCAAAACAGTGATTTTTTTTTTACAAAAGTCAATATTATTGAATTGGGAAGCCTCTCTTGCTCAAAAGGCCAGTGTAAGTTTTGGAGTATCAACTCAATAACCATCTCTTAAAAGTGAATGGGAAGAATAGCATTATTTGGAGAATTCCAGTGGAAGAGATAAAATGTATACTTTTAAACTTTTGCAAAGTTTAAGGTAGCCAATGTATAAACTTCAGCATTTACATTTCCTCTTTTTAGAAGATTTGTTTCCAGGAAGCTACCCAGGCATTATCAGAACTAACAGGTGCTGGCATGTTGTACAGAAAAGCTGTATAGTAAGTTTTGCAACTGAGTGAAGGCACCTATTTTACTGTAATTTAGGAAATTGAGGCAGGGTCTTAAAACCATAAGTCATCACTCTGATTTTTATTATATTAATGGGTTTCCCCCGCCACTTTTTTTGTTCCACTTTTATTTTGTTCTCCTATGAAATGAACAAAATGTGAAAAGTTTTTGGTGTCCTGGAACCTACGACCTACATAATTCCATCTGTAGTAAAAATTAAAAGGTCTTCAAAAGTAAATTTAGTTAGCAAATGTAATTACTTTTGGAAGTAAATTGCCCTTTCATATCAAAATACATACCGTGTTTCCCCGAAAATAAGACACTGTCTTATATATTTTTTGGCTCCCAAAAACACACTAGGTCTTATTTTTGGGGTAGGTCTTATATATTTATGGTGCCAAATAGTGGGTGTGAGTGTGTAGGGGGGGGTGTTTCATGGGTGCACGGTTGCTCCCTGAAAAGTCTTCCTGGAACTGGAGATTTACACTAGGTCTTATTTTTGGGGTAGGTCTTATATTAGGGCAGGTTTAGAAAATAGTGCTAGGTCTTACTTTTGGGGTAGGTCTTATTTTCGGGGAAACACGGTATACCAGACCTGATGATTTAGCTAAACTCCAAGCATTCCATCTTCTTAAAGTTGCAGATGGAATTCAGATCCACGATGGGTGACATACAAACAGACATATTCCATTTTCTCAAAGAATTTCTATTTTCTTAAATATCTAATGATTTGGAAAATTCCAAAGTACTGCTGCTCTGATTTCAGGTCTGGAGTTTGACCAAAGTAACTTCAGATGGCTCACATCATGTAGCAACATTATAAAAAAAAAATCTAGGTAAGACTTATAAAAGCTGCATAGCCTATATATATATATATATGGAAACAGGTAGATCAAATCCTGATTCATTTTAGTGAATGAATCTAGTTATACAGGTAGTCTTCAACTCATGACCCAATTAATACCAACATTTCTGTTGTTAAGTGAAGCAATTGTTTAGTAAGCTGCACCTCATTTTAGGACCCTTTTTGCCATAGTTATTAAATGAATCATTGCAATTGTTAAGTGAGTGATGCAGTTAAGTAAATCTGGCTTCCCCGTTGACTTTGCAATGATGACGATGGTGGATGGAAAGCAATAGATTGAAACTGATCAAGGAGAGAACCAACTTAGAACCAATTTACAGAAATTTACAGCCAGTGAGATCAATTAACCAGTGGAATAGCTTGCCTCCAAAAGTTGTGAATGCTCCATCACTGGAGATTTTTAACAAGAGACTGGACAGGTATTTGCCTGAAATGGTGTAGGCCCTAGGGCTGTGATGGCCAACTTACGGCATGCGTACCAGAAGTGGCACGCAGAGCCATCTCTGTGGGCACATGAGCCGTCACCCCAGCTCAGTTCCACTGTGCATGCGTGCATGCCTCCTGCCAGCCAGCTGATTTTCGGGTATCTGCCGCACATGCGTGGGAGGTGAGGTGCATGCGGGAGATGCTTGTGCATGCGCAGGGAGCTGGGGTGCATGTGGGAGATGGCATGTGCATGCGCAGGAGGGTGGGGGAGCACGGGAGGATCACACATGCATTGCATTATGGGTGCAGGCACGCACATGTGTGCTCATGCGCACTTTCGGCACGCGACAACAAAAAGGTTAGCCATCACTGCCCTAGGGTCTCCTGCTTGAGTTGTAGGTTGGATTAGAAGATCCCTTCCAACTCTGTTGTTCTGCATTTTGCATAAACTCAGAGCTACTGTATATAAACAGGGAGCAAGCCATACTCATTACCACTGATGCTATTACCTAGTTCAGGGGTGTCAAACTTACGGTTCGCGGGCCGGATGCAGGGGTGGGATTCTACCAGTTCGGACCGTTTCTATAGAACTGCTTGTTATGATTCTGCGCAGTTCGGAGAACCGGCAAATTGTGCTCCTGGCTGGCCTCGCCCCTCTCCGCCCGCCCCTCCCCACCCAGTCAGACCTTATCGTGCATGTGCAACACCGCGCGCATGCCCGACATCGCTGACTGTGTTCTTCCCCGTCCAGTCACTCCTTAAGGTATTTATTTCTTTTTTCCCTCCTGACAGTCAGCTGTTCCTATGATCAGCTGTGCTGGGATTCTGCTCTTTGTCTCCCAAGAGGCTTCCCTGAGGCCCAGGAAGGCAAAAAATGGAGCGGGTGCAGAACCCCCCTCCCCCGCTCCATTTTTTTCTTCCTGGGCCCCAGGGAAGCTTTCTGGGAGCAAAATGCCCCCCAGGAGGCTTCTCTGAGGCCCAGAAGGCCCCCAAAATGGGGGAGGTGTTTCAAAAGAGAAGCCACACCCACCCAGTCACATGGCCATGCCCATCTAGCCACGCCCATCTAGCCACACCTAGAGAACCAGTTGTTAAAAAATTTGAATCCCACCCCTGGCCAGGTGCGTCATGTGCTGGCCATGCCCACCCCCATTTTAGCGAAGGGAAAAATTCACGATATGTCACATGATGACGTGACGATGCGAGTGTGACATCCCTGTCCTAGTTGGTTAATGAAAACAACCAAGCACAGAGCTTGTTGGAAGCTGGCTGGGAAGATTACCACTGGTGATTGCTTGACCATAGGATCACTGCGGCCGTCATAAACATGAGCCAGTTGCCAAGTGTCCGAATTTTGATCACATGACTTCGGAGATGCTGCAAGTGTGATGACTGGTCCTAAGTCCCTTTTTTTTCAGTGCCATTGTAACTTGGAACGATCACTTAATGAATAGTTGTAAGTCAAGGATTATCTACCCTGTTTCCCCGAAAATACGACCTACCCTGAAAGTAAGTCCTAGCTTGATTTTTACACGTGTGGCCAATATAAGCCCTACCCCCAAAATAAGCCCTAATTAAGATCCCGCTCACTCCAGAGTAGACGGGTAAAAGTTAAACTAGTGTGGGGATGGGGGTGGTGGAGCTGCCCTACTACTTACCTTTGGACAGTTGTAGCCAGGCCTCGGACACCCTGATACCTGCCTTGCTGGCTTATTTCTTCTGCAGCTGGCAAGGCTTTCCTGAAGGCCTCTATAGCTGATAACAAAGCTCTGGATCGATCCAGAGCTCTGTTATTGGCTGCAGAGGCCTTCAGAAAAGCCTTACTGGCTGCAGAAGAAGTTCCTGAAGGCCTCTGACAGTGAAAAGGAGACCGGGGGCGACGCACGCAAGTGAAGTTAGTCAGTGGATGACATCCCCCGAAAATAAGACCTGGTGCCTTTTTTGGTGGCAAAAAAAATTATAAGACAGGGTCTTATTTTCGGGGAAATGTGGTATAGTTCATTGTTCTCAGAGTCTGGATGCCATGTAGTTTATTATAAGTGTAAATGAAAAGTCACTTTCCAACTGCCTGTCCCATTGTAAAAAAGGTAGTGGAGCCCATATGGGGAGGATTTAACTTTTTCTAGCTAAGCTGATTTTGGCGTATTGCAGTGAGAGAACCTTACAAAAGGCATGTAAATAATAATTTACTTATATTACATTTGAACTAGATTTGAACACCTTTTGGCTAAATATTGCAGGAAGCAGCTACAATTATGCAAGAATGGAAGCTAATCTAATAATGAATGAATGAAGCAATTCTTTATTAGGGCAAAAGGCCAACCACTTAAAATAGCCCACAAACATTAAAAAGTCCACCCAATAAACAAAAAATTCTAAAACAGTTATTAACTTAATGAAACTGGAGGAGGAGAAGCGGCCTTGGTGTAGGAGAGGTAGAAATCAGGAGTAGTGTGGTTACCTCTTTATTAAAAGACGAAAAACTTTTATGAGTCGCAGCTCACCAACACTATTGAGAGAGAGAATGAGAGAGCTGGATGATGACTCTTGATGATAACTCCTAATTTCTTGCTTTGTCACATAAGCTGTTCTGCAAAATTTTGCTAGCGTGTAGCTCAGTGTTCCTCAACTTGGCTGCTTGAAGATGTGTGGACTTCAACTCCCAGAATTCCCTAGTCAGCCATTTTGGCTGGGGAATTCTGAGGAATTGAAGTTCTCAGATCTTCAAGCACTTGAGAAACATTGGTGTAATAGAAGATTGTACTAAGCTGCCTGTCTGCAAATAACAAAAATAATTCATTTAGGGGAAGCAGGAGGATTTGCTAAAATATATTTCTGGTTGTTGGAAGAAATATCCTTCTGGGTTCAGTTCCAAGTGGGGAAAAAAACACTGGAAACATGGAGGCTGTTTGGAAAGATGGTTTAATGGTGGACAGGACCACATGGCTTGGAGCTCCAAAGTGAAAAGGATGATCACATGCTTCAAGATGTTGGGTGAAGGAAAAGAAGGGCGGGCCAAGATGCTGAGAGACCCTTAGTTATATACCTTCTGTTGGGTCCCACCTTAGTGTTTCCTGTTCCTGTGTAAGAAATGTTTCCCATTGGCTGTCAGACTTCCAGGGGTGGGGGTCTTAGCTAACTTTGTAGGCTTTGTCTGGACCACATGGCTTCACCTGAGTGCTGGCTGATGCAATCTTCCCAGGCCATGTAGTGAGATGGGCAGAGGCCTTTGTTATGTAGAATACTCTGGCCTAGGCCTTAATGGCCCGCCCATTAACAAAGGTGGGGGTGAGCTTCTGCTTCTGAGGTGAGTTTCTGCTTCTGAGTTTCTACTTCTCTTTTTAGGGGAAATATTCTGCCTTTTTAATATTTCCTAGGACCTAGGATATTTCAATTTTCTAGGAGAGGGGTTCCTACATGGTGAAATCTCACATTAACAAATCTCCAGTTCAATGGTCTTGGGACCAAATGCAAAATTCGTATCAAGACATGCCCCTGAAATAGCAGACAAGGCTGTTAAATCCAAGGGACTCTGGACAGAGCGATTACATTTACAGTAATTTTTATGCCATTTGTAGCAATTTACCAGATTTTCATCATGAAGTTATTAGACAAATGATGCATGTTGTGATATTTATATCATGGTGTGGATGATGGAAATGGCCACCAATGATGTAATTTGAGATTTAGCAGATTCAACCCCCAATAATTCTCTTAAAATCAATGTTTAAATTTATAGCAAATTCCTATAATAATAACCATATAATAGAATAGGTCCAACTATTTTGACCTCATAAAAATGAACTGTGCAGAAATAGAAATTGTTATGTATGCAGGTTTGAAGTCATTGGTTTAGTTTGAACTATTCTTGTAAAATGTTAGAAATGATTGGTTTAAAAAGTGCGGGAAAACCCTGCACTCTGATTGGCTGTCAACTGTAGCTGCTGGCTATAAGTAGCAGCCGCAGCCCAGCCAAAGCGGGTCCGATCTGAGCTGAAAGTCACAATAAACTTAAGAGCTGAAGCACTCCGTGTCTGCCTCTTCATGCAAACTTAACAGAAATGCTAATGTGTTTTCTTTGCTTAGATACTGTTGTATCCAACTGTTGTAATTACTGCAGAAAAAGTTTAATTACGATCTCATTTTAGCCAGACTTTATTAATTTAATAACTTTAATAATGGAACACATCTCACTTAATTAATTGTATTTTATTAATTTAGTTTCTTTGTTGCGAATTGCCCAGCATCATTGAGAACCAGGTGGCATGGAGTTTAATAAATTGTTATTTATACAAGAATGTTTGAACAAAATATGAAGACGACGTATGAAATAGTTTTGTGTGTGTGTGAGAGAGAGAGGGGGGGGAGAAAGAGTATTCATTGACTAAATAATAAAATTCTATCTGGGCCAATTTCATTATTTTTAGTTGTTAGGAATATGAAGACTTTTCTCCTTTTTTCTATGGTGTTTTGTTCATCCAGGCTGCAGCACAATAGCTTGCGCTCAAAATAATAAGTCTCTCTGATGGAATTTGGCACTGCCATCCTCTTTTCATATTGATGACGTAAGTGCTAATTTTCTGAGAAAAATGAGGAAAAAGCATTATGCAGACATCGCCCTGCCTCTGGAGTGAACACCCTTTCATCTTCTCCCAGTAACAATTTGGATTTAGCAGCATCGATTGAACTAAAGATTTTGGCAAGCTTTCTTTTTTATTGGTTTTGTGGACGCCAGCAATTAAGAGATAAATTGGCTTTAAAGAGATTTTTCATTGTTGAAGTTTGAAACCTTGACTGTAATTCCGATTTTTGTATTACTGGGTTTGATGCTGGTTTTACATTAGAATCTGTAATATTGCAAGTAGAACAAATAAATGAATAACCAGTTATCTAAGGTATAAATCTTTTAAAGGTCATTTTAGCTTCAAATGCCCCATTTCAAGCTCAAAATGGATGTTTTGGATTCAGAAGTGGATGTTTTCTACTTGCCAGAAGTTTTCCAATGTTGCCTTACGCTTTGGGGTCACACATTTGGGAGTCCAGAAATAAGAGTTAACAAGCATCCAGATGTTTGCCATGACTTCAGAACAGCCTGTTTTGAAGCGGAGATGTTTTCTGACCTTTAGGCTACGTGATGCCCTATCTGCTAAGTAGAGAATGGTGAAAACGTCCATTTGGTGTTCAAAGTACGATGCTGATGTGTGAACTGAAGGCTATTTCATTTCATTCTGCCTTTTTTTAAAAAAATTACATTTATATGCCGCCCTTCTCCGAAGACTCAGGGCGGCTTACAATTTTTGGGATACAACCCAGTGTGCTCAGCAATAGCCTTCATTCCATTGTATATGCCTGCTTATTACTAAGCGGCATTTTTACAAGGTCAGCTAATTGCCCCCAACAATCTTGGGTCCTCAATTTACCTACCCCGAGAGGATGGAAGGCTGAGTCAACCTTGAGCCTGGTGGGATTCGAGCCTACAGTAATTGTAGACAGCTGGATCTTAAGAGCAGGCATTTACAGCCTGAGCCACCAAGCTTCCTAAAAGACAGGTGAAACCGACTCAGTGAATTCTGCAGTCAGCAAGTGAAACGAAGCCTTGCATTTCAGAATCCAGAAACAGTTAATGGACATCTAACAACATGTGCAGAAAGTGGAAGCTACATTTTGCTTTGAACCCCAAGCCAAAGCATCCTACAAAGGAATTTGGCAGATTTTAATTAGAGCTGGTTCAGCAAAAAGAAAGCCAGGGACATTTGGTTGTTACAGGTTTGGGCTGCAACTAAATCCTTGGAGATCTTGCAGTGATTTTATAAGATGTCGTCTGAGAGAGACTGGTGGGAGGAGTCAAGCAGGGAATTAGCCTGGAATGCTTATGAAGGCACAAGTGGGCAAGGTCTGACCCTCCTTCCCCCAATGCTGTTGAACCATATCTGCTCTGGTCCAAGTACACACCGCCAGTCCGAGAAGATTCCTGTGTTGTAGGCATGTGCAATAAACTAACTAATTGAACTCTTCATGGGTGGATCTGATGGATTGTGCCTTGACAGGCAGATTGTGCAAAGGTGATCTGCATGATGGTTAGAACTGCAGAAAAAAACAATTACTACCAGCCTGCTGTCCATTGAGGACCTGTATACTGCATGAGTGAAAAAGAGGGCTGTGAAAATATCTACAGACCCCTCACATCCTGCACATAAATTGTTTCAACTCCTACCCTCAAAACGACGCTATAGAGCACTTCACACCAGAACAGACACAAGGACAGTTTTTCCTGAAAGCCATCACTCTGCTCAACAAATAATTCCCACAACACTGTCAAATTAACTACTAAGACTGTATTACTATTCTTCTTCTCATCCTTACTAATACCTACAGTATCTCTTCCCACATATTGCTATATCCATGTTGCTTGTATCTTTACAACATTGCTTTTATTGTTTTCTAGCATGATTTGATTGCTTATTAGTATCCTATGACTATCACTAAGTGTTGTGTCTTATGACGAATATACTTTATTTTTTCTTTATGTACACTGAGAGCATTTGCACCAAAGACAAATTCCTTGTGTGTCCAATTACACTTGGCCAATAAAGAATTCAATTCTATTCTGTTCTGTTCTGTTCTATTCTATTTTCTATTCTATTCTATTTTCTATTCTATTCTATTTTCTATTCTCTGCTCTACTCTACTCCACTCCACTCTACTCTACTCTACTCTACTCCTTTGCCTAGCTACTCTTCTGCCTTCCTTGCTAAGGTATCTTTCCCATGCTTTCTCCTTTCCTCATCCACCTTCATCAGTGATGTTCCAACGATGCTCCAGCACTACATATTCCATTGGTCCGTTATCATCAACCTTATCATTGCCTTCCCTTCTCCCTCTCAGTCTTTACCCATATCATCATCCAAGAAACCCTCAACCTTTCCTCTCTTGTTGTGGAAATACCCCTCGTTTGATCTATAGCTGGAATCAAACCAACAGGACTCAAACATCTGAAATGTTTGTGGTGCAAACCACTCACATCCCACTCAATTGTGCATGGAAAGTGACGCATGGGGAGTTCTCGTCTCACAACAGTCCTTTTAGTTGTCATTCAAAGTTACAACGGTACTGGAAAAAACTGACGTATGACCATTTTTCACACGTACGACCGTTGCAGCCTCCCCATGGTCACCTGACCAAAATTCAGATGCTTGGCAACTGCTTCATAGTTATGACAGTTGCAGGGTCCCAAGGTCATTTGATCAGCTTTTGCGGCCTTCTGACAAATGGGAAGCCAGATTCACTTAACAACGATGGCAAGAAAGGACGTAAAATGGGGCCAAAAATCACTTAACAAATGTGTCGCTTAGCAGCATAAATTTTGAGCTCAGTTGTTGTAAATTGCCTCTACAAAACAGAGTACAAGGACTACCTGTATTTCCCAGTTCATGGCTAGATCAGAATGTTCAGATACTTCAGGTTGTGGAACCTGTTAGTTCTTTAAAAAGGAAATTTCCGAAAGCCCTGAGAAGAAAAGAAAAAAGAAGGTTAGTAAATAGCGAAAGAGAAGTCTAGAATTCTCTTTTACTATTGTTCTTAGAAGAACCCGGAATGAAATTAAGTGGACCTGGAGCCTAAACAAACAAAAAAAGAGAATATCTTCAACAACGCAATAAAAAGAAAACTCAAAATGATGGTTTTATTGTCTAATAGTCTCCTGCAAGTTCTAGTTAATTCATTTAACGAGGGGATCTTCTAAAATGAATCCTGTTAAATAAAACCTACAAGAATCCTCTTTAAGTGCACTGACAATGTTCATAATCTTTGCTTGGGTGATATAGCTATAACTGATAGCAGTGTTGCCTAAGCAATTATTAGACATTTTTAGTTATTAAAGCAACAGAGACTCTTAAGTTTTGCCAAAATGTTGGTTTGCTTTGAATAAAGCAATGCTGTTGAATGCTCCTACCTGCATTCAGTGCTTCAAATGTTTCTTTTACAGATGCAACATATTCCTTATTCACAGTAATTATTCAGGTGTCTTAAAAGAGTCCCACAATGGTTATGCAATTTATGAAACATGGCTAATGGCCAAAGAGTGATGAATCCCTCAAACTTTACTTGGCAGGTGCCAGGAGAATTAAGATGAACACTTGGAGTGGCAAGGGAGTATTTCACTATGAGAAATTGAACTGTGGGTTGACTGTTTTAAATTAATGGAACATTATCCTATATTTAGTGCCACATGTCTTTTCAATTTTAGCGGTTCAGATAATGGCGTTGGGCCAGACAGCTGTGAAGGAGATCTTACTTAAAGGCAGGGAAAATACACATGTCTAATAAACAAGAGGGCTGTACTGTATTTTGGTGGTACATGTCCATCAACCCTTTTTGAAATGTATTGAGATCAGTGGTGTCTTAATATTCTTTGGTACCTGATTTTGAAAGCCTCTCTTTTTGAAAACCTTTTGAATGGCCTCTTCTAAAGCTTCATTTTTTTCATTTATCAAACAGGCAAGTTAGATTATTAATATCCATCCTAGTGGGAGAACAGCTTTGTTAGTCTAATGTTTGCAAAAATAATAATAATCAGGATTCTGGTAACACCTTTTCTGAGTAACACATTTTATTAAAAGAAGTTTTCATGAGCAACAGCCAATATCCTCTCCTATGTGCAAACAAAGGAATAGCTTGCAATTTCTGCCTTGCAGCTGGTTTGCAGCTTGCAAAAAAAAAGCATAAAAATGCAAAGGACATTATAAAAATATAATTCCCAGAAATGGCATACGACAACAAAGGTGGTTTTTAAAGATATTCAGATATAGTGAGATACAGTGAAAAGGTTGCTGGTGTAAACTATATTTAATTAGATTTTCTTCCTTTTTGTTAGTTCTTCCTTTTCCTTTGCTTGCTCTGCTTCTCTCTCTTTCTACTCTGTGTAATATTGCTTATCTCCAAATAAAATAACGTGTTGTGTACGTACATATTCAAGAAAATCCTCTAGATGATCTTTTTGCCTAATACACTGTTATGTCCTAACTTCAGAAGGAGTTTGATAGCACCTTTTCAGGGAATCCATATGATGAAAAAGGCACAAGGGTTTGTGATCTGTAACCCGCTTAATCAGATGCACGGAAGACACTCGATTTACAAGGTAGCAAAATTAATACAGGCACTAAGAGCAAACGACTGCAGAATGCATGCTTATGAGATCTCTCCAGGCGTTCTCAGATGTTCTTGACAAACACAGCAGATTGGTAACACTTTATACAGGTAGTTGGCAACTGTAGCCTGCATCCACACAACCATTTGTCTGAAATGGGATAGAGCCGCGATGGTGAAAGTTCCATTTTGCTGACAGAGGCACTGCGGGCCAGTCCTTTGCTCTTTCCAGGTTGGGCCCGCGGGCCAGATCTAAGCACCCCACAGGCTGGATGTGGCCCCGGCCTTGAGTTTGACACCTCTGTTCTATACATTGCAAGAGAAGATGATGACTTTTTAAGGGTACGGTTCCATAATGTAGCACTCATAGCCATTTTCTTCATGTTAAACAAGGGTACTGACTAGAATATGATAGTAGGTACATTGTGGAAGGTAGCTTGATGGTCATGATGATGAAGTTATGAAACAAGAACATCAAGCCTTGCAGCTTGCAAAATTGAAAATACAAATCTGATTATTATTATTATTATTTTAGAAGTGATACTTTCATTTCCTGATCCTGCAAAATACATGGCTGGGTTCCCCCCTAGGATATCCTGAAAGTGTGAGATTGTCAATGACTAAATCAGAACATTTGATAATAGACATATTTGTTCTTTGAGGAACGTTTAGGAAAGGCTACAAGTCTAAAGCGCTGACGTATAGAAGTGAAAATCTCATTTGGAACATAAAAATTTCAGTTTCAATTTTTGATTTGCAAAATACCTCCAGAAACGCCCATCAGACTTCAAATACTCATTTTGAATGGACGTGGGTTTCCATGTTCCCCATATGTTAATAAAAGAGGGCAAGTCTTAGCATGTTTCTATCCGAAAACTTCCTTTGAACAATGAAGTTGGCCACCCTTGAGTTTAGCAGATAGGTAGGCAGAATAGAGAGGAAGCCGAGTTTTATCTCCAGCAATTGATTCCTGGCCTGGTTGATACTGAAATCGCATTGTATTTTAGACAGTTATTTCCTATTGGCATTAAGAAACACTGAGACTTATTTGCTTTTTGGTTGTTCTGTGGTAGTAGATGAGAGTCTTTAAGTATTGAGAGAGCTGCTGAAAAGCAATTCAACAGGTTGTGTTGGTATTGCACAACACTGCAAAAATTCACAGGATGAGTGAATCTTGAGTGGATTTGAGCTGGAAAACATCTCTGAATCCTTGCAGTTTTAATCCATAATAACACACACACACACACACACACACTTTTCGGGATGTGTGAGCTTAACTTTGTTTTACTTAGGACTGTTTGTGCTGTGAGTTAATGCATTAATAAGACGTTGCAAGAGTTTGCCTAGATCCAGTTATTCTGGTCCCTAGCTATATAGTACAGTTGTATTTATTTATTATGTTTATACAATATTCTGCTTTTCATTCAAGAACACAAAGGGTGTACACAGTGTTCTTCATTAGGCTGAGTTGAAAGAGAATGTCGGGCTCTAAGTTATTTTCAGGGGGAAGGAACATAGTGGAATCCTATAGAAAATGGGTTGGGTGCTTTATTCTGTAGCAAAATCAGTTGAAAGCTAAAGTTTGAAACAATGCTGATGATCAGTGTCTCCAAATCTTTAAGGAAACTAATCCTTGGGCAAGTACCTGCAGCTCAGGTGGAAGAAAAAGACCTTCACTTATTTTATTTTTTTGCTTCAAAAGAAACAAAGGTCCGTTTTTAGTTCTTCCTGCCTTCGGCAAATTTAAAATAATAGTGTTGGAAGAATTATCCTTCTGGCTTCAGTTCCAAGTGGGGAAGAAAGACACTGGAAACATGGAGGCTGTTTGGAAAGATGGTTTAATGGTGGACAGGACCACATGGCTTGGAGCTCCAAAGAAGGAAGGACGATCACATGCTTCAAGATGAAGGAAAAGAAGGAAGGGAGGGCTGATATGCTGAGTGTGCCTGGGTTTTATACCCTCTGTTGGGATTTGAATTTGAGCTTGTATTCTGATTGGTTGTCAGACTCCCATGGGGCCATGCAGAGGCAACTCTGTAAGCTGTCTTGAGTCCCAGGCTTGGTTGAGCCTTGCTGGATGATGATGTAATGAAAGGGCTTTGAGCAATTCCTATAGGTCTACCTAGAGATCTTTGTTATGTAAAATAGGCTGGCCTAGGTCAGAGTAATGGCCCATTAGCAAAGGTGGGGGTCTGAGTTTCTGCTTCTGAGATGAGTTTCTGGTTCTGAGTTTCTACTCTTTAGGGCAGGGGGGGTCACCAAAATTTTGGACCTCAGGGACCACCAAACTCATAATTTTAAATCCCAGGGACCACTATTGGGTTCTGTGGGCGTGACCTAATTTGTGGGTGTGGCTTGGTGGTCATGTGACTGGCTAGACTTGGCTTGTATGTAAATATTATAAATATTTATATAAATATTGATTTTTTTTATAAAAAAGAGCAACTTTTATACCCAAAATCAGGCAAAGCAGTCAGGTAAATTGAGTTGCTCACAGAATCATTCAGTGATCTATCTATCTGCCATCCGCTAGCTCAGTCTGTCACATAAAATTTGCTTGCAAGCAAACTCATAAAATTTGCTAGCAAGCAAACTCACAAAATTAACTCACAACACACCATGTATGTAAATATTGAATTTTTTATAAAAAACAGCAACTTTTACCCAAAATCAGGCAAAGTAGGCAGGCAGATTGAGTTGCTCACAGAATCATTCAGTGATCTATCTATCTGCCATCGGCTAGCTCAGTCTGTCACATAAAATTTGCTTGCCGTGAGTCTGCATTGAATAATAAAACCTTCAGTCCTAAGGAAGTTTTGGCTCTGCTTTTAAGCAGAGCCAAAGATCTAAAGACTAGCTAGAAAGCAAGACATCCAACCATTTTCTGCTTCCTAGCTAATCTAAATCTCTGGCACAGCAGAACAGCTGATGGTCGGAAAAAGAAAAAATACCAATTTAGCAGGCAAGCTTGCCTGGTAAGGAGTGAGTGGGCGGAGAGGGTTCCTGCAGGCCATGTGGGCGGCTCAGCCTTGTATTCCTGCGCAGCCTGGATTAATTGCTTTGCGGGGGTGCTCTGAGGGTGACATTTCTCTGCGGTCCACCAAAATTTTCTCATGGCCCACCAGTGGGCCACGGCCCACCAGTTGGCAACCACTGCTTTAGGGGAAATATTCTGCCTTTTTAATATTTCCTAGGATATTTCATTTTTCTAGGGAAGAGTGGGTGATAACTTCCTACAATAGAATAAGGGTAATGCAACACATTCAGAGAAGGTCAGTATTGCTAACACTGCACTTTTAGTTGATGCCACTTCTTCCTCTTCCTCTCCCAGGACTTGGGGAGGGCTCTTGACCTGTCCATTGGGATGTCTGGATGCTTCCCCATGCCTTCTTCAGAAGGAGCTGGTATGTGCCAATGGGGCCATTGCATGCGGAATTGTGGTATCCCAAGATGTAACTTGTCTGTGATTGGGTTGATCTTTTCTAAGTTGAAATGAATTTCCTAGGTTGAAATGAATTGAATTGAATACCTTATTTGGCCAAGTGTGATTAGACCAGGGGTGTCAAACTCAAGGCCTGGGGGCTGGATCTAGCCTGCGGGCTGCTTGGATCTGGCCTGCAGGGCCATCCTGGAAACAGGGAAGGACTACCCCGCAGTGCCTCTGCCAGTGAAAACTGAGCTCAGGAGGGGCACACATCGGGATTGTGTTTGACCTCGGAGGGCTGGGATGGGCATGGCCAGCATGATGTCACTTGTGTTGGGGGGCACCTGTGGTGGCCTGAGCGTTTTGCCAGTGAAAACGGGCTCCCGAGCTCTGTTTTCGGCTGAGATGGCCTCCTGCAATCTTCTGCCAGCAAAAACAGAGCTTGGGGGGGGGGGGTCACGCACGGCCCTCACAAGCTCTGTCTTTGCTGACAGAGGGTTGCAGGTTGTTGTCCCAGCCAAAAATGGAACTTGCAAGGGCCATGCGTTGTCCTCCTGAGCTCTGTTTTTGCTGGTAGAAGGTTGCAGGAGGCCATCGCAGCTGAAAACAGAGCTCGGGAGCCTGTTTTCACTGGCCAAGCGTTTGGGCCACCACAGGTGCCCCCCGACACAAGTGATGTCATGCTGGCCATGCCCATCCCAGGCCTCTGAGGTCAAACACAACCCTGATGCGGCGCTGAATGAAATTGAATTTGACACCCCTCGATTAGACACACAAGGAATTTGTCTCTGGTGCAGGTTTCTTTCTATGGTTTTTTTTATGCCTTCAGCAGCTAACCCTACAGGTTTTTTAGCTCATAGATGTCTTTCTGGCCTTCTTCTTAACCCGAAGATGATCTTCCTTGGAGCAAGGAAGTGGAACGCCATGTACCATCACTTCCTTGCTTTTTCTTTTAGGAACACTGAGTCTTGA
The DNA here is from genome assembly GCA_009733165.1 of Naja naja. NCBI lineage: Eukaryota > Metazoa > Chordata > Lepidosauria > Squamata > Elapidae > Naja > Naja naja. The sequence continues at coordinate 11,795,060 of CM019159.1, read as the reverse complement.
AGGATCCTTGGTGCTTTCTGAACTTGGTTGTTTTCTTGCAGGTATTTCATTACCCAAATAAGGACACATGGGTGCACTGACGGTGTTGCTTGATTTGGGTAATGAAACGTCTGCAAGGAAACAACCAAGCTCAGAAGAGCATCAAGGACCCCTCATTTCAACCCCTGAGCTACAAATATTCTTGTAGGCTTTAAAGTCTCATAATGTGTATGAAGTTCTTCACTCTCTCCCAAATGAATCTCTCTATATAAAAGCGAAATACCACTCACACATCATCACAAAATCTCCAGAACCATAAAGTCTACAACCTTGAAATTTGGCATGTATGTTCCTCTTGGCTTCTAGGTGCTTACTAAGAAAGGGTTTTTAGAAATGACCATCAGAGCATTACCATTTCGTATATTATTATTAACACGCTCTGATGCTAAGGAGTTCTACGAGCCTTGGTGGCTCAGGCTGTTAAATGCCTGCTCTTAAGATCCAGCTGTCTACAATTACTGTAGGCTCGAATCCCACCAGGCTCAAGGTTGACTCAGCCTTCCATCCTCTCGGGGTAGGTAAATTGAGGACCCAAGATTGTTGGGGGCAATTAGCTGACCTTGTAAAAATGCCGCTTAGTAATAAGCAGGCATATACAATGGAATGAAGGCTATTGCTGAGCACACTGGGTTGTATCCCAAAAAATTGTAAGCCGCCCTGAGTCTTCGGAGAAGGGCGGCATATAAATGTAATTAAAATAAATAAAATAAATAAATACTCCCCCTCCCCACCTGAAAAGAAATCTTTTTCCAAATGCAAAACACAAGCAGAGGAGAGGAGTTTGTTTTAGTTTCACAGCAATAAGCAGCTGTACAGAACAGTCGAGCTAAGCCACGCCCAGGCTCCTTGCTGTCTCCTTCTTGCTCACACAGCAAATACTGTTTCAGTTTCCAAACAGCCCTCTACTCTCTCACACACTGACAGGATGCTAGCCTGATGAATACCGATGGATGCTGGTTATTTTCTTCCCAAAAAACTAGGCCCAATCACATAGTTTTGTAGTGAAGCACAGGTATCGAGCTAGTTAAGATATAAAGAAAAGGCATTTAAATGAGGTCTGGGTGCACTGCAGACAGAGTAAGAATTAGTGGACTGGACAATCCACTGTATCCTTCTATTCAAAGAAACTGAAGTCCCCTTCCAAGTTGGGTGTTTCTCATTGACTCCCATCCCATCAAAGGAGACTGATGATTACCACCCAACTTTTTCCAGGGATGGATCCATTTTTGACAGGGTTACGGAACTTCTTGGTGATTGCAAAAAAAGGTGGAACTTATATGTCATTCTAGCCCAGCCACTTACATAAAAACCAAGCTGCCTTGCATTAAATCTGTTTTCTTGGTGAAGAAATATTCTGCTATCAGGAATGAAAGATTATGAATGGTGTCCATTTTGCATAGAACTGGAACTTTTCCTGGTGAAAGTTATAACAGGGATCCAACAAACTTGGATAATTTTCCGTCCTTCCTTTCTTCCTTTCCTTTCCTTTCCTTTCCTTCCCTTCCTTCCCTTCCCTTCCCTTCCCTTCCTTTCCTTCCCTTCCTTCCTTCCTTCCTTCCCTTCTTTTTTTCGTTCCTCCCTCCCTCCCTTCTTTCTTTTTTCCTTCCCCCCTTCCTTCCTTTCCACAAAGGAGCTTTTTGGAAAAGATACAAGTGTGCCTTAGGCTTGCTAAATACTTGAAAAGCTATTAATACCCTTTGCTTTTTTTGGTTGTCACTGGCCCAAATTAACAACGCAACAAAACAGGTCACAGGAAGCAGGAAATGCAAACAGAGGTCAGGTTGGAAATGAGCAGCAGAAAGCTGAAAGGGTTATCTCTTTTTTCTCTCTACTAGTAATGCAAAACTAAGTAAAAAATAAAGCAAAGAAACAATATTGAAAAGATACAGACAAAATTAAATTAAATATATGGGAGTTTTACACACAGGCAAACACAATGCTGTGTAGTTTTTGTGCGATTTGCAGTCTCAGCCATGACTTGTTGTCCTACACAGTGTCGTAGCTGTTACCACACATTTAGTAGGCATTTTATCTCACCTTTATTGCTGCTCTCCAGTCACTCCAGTGGTCTTCCAGAGCATTCAACTAATGCTGGCAAAACAAACCCATGTTTTACACAATTAAGAGAGTGATCTAAATTCCTAGCATAGCTTTTCCTGTTTAAAAACAGAATCACCAAGAGGAAGCAGGTGGATGGTGGTTTGCTAGAATTGGGGGCAAAAAAAAATTCCCAGTCCCACTATTGGAAAAATCCTTTCTTAGTGAGCACCTAGAAGCCAAGAGGAACAGACATGCCAAATTTCAAGTTTGTAGGCTTTACAGTTCTGGAGATTTTGTGATGATGCTTGAATGGTATTTCACTTTTATATATATAATAAAGAGCTGCTCCATCCAGCTTCTTAGATGCTTCAAGCTCTTTGAGGCCTTTTCATCAGAAACAGAAGACTTTCTATTTTTACATAGATTGTGGTAGCAGCAGCTTCACAATTTAATTCATTTGCATAATTCAAAAGACATCAGCTCTTTTTCATTCCTTCATGATGCCCTCCAGCTAAATGTTAAATATGTAGAGTTTTCCATTTTCTCCAAATTTAGGATATTACCATTATCAGTATCAATATAAGCTAAAGTCTTAAACCACAATTTAAAACTGCTTTAATATCCAGAGTTGCTCCCAAGTTAGAAATTCAATAATTGGCAGTTTCCTCATTTCTTTTGTCTTCATTGTGTATTTTATTTTAGTGTGTTTGGGCAGTGTTGCAGATTTTCATAAGGGTATCTTGTCAAGGTGTATCTTTTTTTAAAATTTTTTTTTAATTACATTTATATGCCGCCCTTCTCCGAAGACTCAGGGCGGCTTACAATTTTTGGGATACAACCCAGTGTGCTCAGCAATAGCCTTCATTCCATTGTATATGCCTGCTTATTACTAAGCGGCATTTTTACAAGGTCAGCTAATTGCCCCCAACAATCTTGGGTCCTCAATTTACCTACCCTGAGAGGATGGAAGGCTGAGTCAACCTTGAGCCTGGTGGGATTCGAGCCTACAGTAATTGTAGACAGCTGGATCTTAAGAGCAGGCATTTAACAGCCTGAGCCACCAAAGCTCATCTTCAACATGTTCTCAAGCATTCCAAGAGTGTTGGGGAGGGAAATGGGATTAAAATGTGGATTATTGAACTGCTGTAATCCTCCCAGAAGTTAACTTTTCAGGTTGTTGTGATTAGGGCCTTTTTAGCATTTAGTATGTTCATTTAAATGATTTTTTTAAAATGGTGGCAATCTCACAAAATACCAAACACAGTTTCAGGAAAATATACCAACATTTTACAAATAGTGAAATGATTCTGGTTTTTGTACTCCAGTTATCTCTTTAACTCCTGCTGGTAGGTAGGAGTTTTTTGGGTGATTGAGTTTTTCACCCAAGTATTTTTCATTAGAGTTGCTAGTTTTCTGCTTGGAAGTTTAGATGACGTTGCAACTGGGTTACTGTGTTATGTTAGCCATAATTCCTATATAGTTTGATCCTAGTGTAATGTGTGAACGTGACCAATTGTGAAGCAAGCACCTAATTTACTCTACAAGACAGTTTCTCAGCAAAAAAGATTACTTAAACCAAGGGTATTCAAACTTGACAAGTTTAAGACTTGTGGACTTCAACTCCCAGAATTCCTGAGCTAACATGACTGGAGGAGGAATTCTGGGAGTTGAAGTCCACAAGTCTTAAAGCTGTCAAGTTTGAAGACCCCTGACTTAAACTGTCCCTAAAACCAGGCTTTTTCCAGATTTGGAGGCCACATATGTTTGTTGGGGGTAGCAGGGGATGGTCTCTGAAATATTTGGTGGATTCAGAAGAAGCCTCAGTTTAATTCCATAAAATAAAAGTGAATAATACAATCTGCCAGTTACTTATTTAATGTTTTTCTTCTGTTGTTTAAGTAGTACATTTTGATAGACATTTTTTTAGAAATATCCAAGGGCTACAAGCTACATACTTCCGCACTAAACAATAAGTTATCCTAATGAGAATGGTCAGCATTTCAGTTATAGTTAAGTTTTAATTTTGGGTTGGTTATAAAATCTGGATCAATTTAAATTGTCATTTCAGGAAGGAATATGTTCTGTTCCATAAACACATAGGTCATCCTCCCTCCCTTCCTTCTTGCCTTCCTTCCTGCCTTCCTGTCTTTCTTCCTGTTTTCCTGCCCTTCTGTTTCCTTGCCTTCTTTCCTGCCTTCCTGTTTTCCTGCCTTCCTACTTTTCCTGTCTGTCTTCCTGTTTTCCTGCCTTTCTCTTTGCGTTCCTTCCTGCTTTCCAACTGATAATAATCTTTTTTTAATTTAAAAAAAACATTTATTGAAATTAAAATATTAAAATACAAATATATCTATAGAAGAAAAAATAGGTTTGTACAATTCACCATCATTATTTGAGAGTACAAAAATGTTAGCTATCTATACTCATACATTCCAAATATTCATACATTTCAAATATCTCTAGTTAATCATATACATATATATAGAATTTATATCTTACTCTAACCTATACATTTCATATTCCTACTATCGTATCCATTGATACCAGTTATCTCCAAATTGAGTAATATTCCGAGTCTTCCTTATTATTTAATTCTATAGTGAGTTTATCCATTTCTGCACACTCAAAAATTTTCCAGATTATTAAACAATCTGTCGGTATAGTGGCCATTTTCCAAAATTGTGCTAGTGCAATTCTCGCTGCCATGATAATGTGTATATTTTGGGGGGTTTCCTTTAATAATTCCTGGAAGAAACAGTTCAGGCTTCAATTCTAGTCAGCAGTAAGTAATTTCATTTAACCATTTTTGTATTTTAATCCAGTATTTTTTAATTTCCGGGCAAAGCCACCATACATGGAAAAAGGTACCTTCCGCCTGTTTACAATTCCAGCAATTAGGGTTTAAGTTAGGATACATTTTTGTAAGTCTTGTTGGGGCTAAATGCCAACAGTAAAACATCTTGTATTGGTTTTTTTTATATGCAGTCAAATGATAATAATCTACATCTCTTTTACACGCACCTTTCTATCAGAAACCTAACAGCAGGCTTGTCAGTCGCCATATCTGATCACCAATGGTGAACAGAACTTATTTGTAAGCTGATTGGAATGCTATCCAAAAACCGATGCTCGGCTTCCTACCGCCTAACTCAAATCAGAGAGACTTTGGTGGTGCAGGCTGTTAAATGCCTACCACTTAGTTCCAGCTGCCTGCAATTAGTGCAGGCTCGAATCCCACCAGGCTCAAGGTTGACTCAGCCTTCCATCCTCTCGGGGTAGGTAAATTGAGGACCCAAGATTGTTGGGGGCAATAAGCTGACTTTGTAAAAATGCTGCTTGGGGGGCAAAAAGCCCTAATTATAAGCAGGCATATACAATGGAATGAAGGCTATTGCTGAGCACATTGGGTTGTGCTCCAAAAATTGTAAGCCACCCTGAGTCTCCGGAGAAGGGCGGCATATAAATATGAATTTTAAAAAAAATCAAAAGTAGCTTCTGCTGTGGAGCCCTTTAAGGAACCAAGATGAATTTGAACTTAGGAGACATAGTCAAAAGAGAGAAAGGGAAGGTTTTGAAGGCTGATTATACCTGCCTAAAGATTCACTATTTCTTTCCAGCAAGTGCTACAAATATGATTTTTTTTCTTTCATTGGAAACACAGATTTTTTACTTTTTCAGATAGGATTTGTTTCATTTCTCCTAATTGCTACCCCAAATTCACATGGTTTTCTCTTCCCTTTTACAGCAGGAAAGGATTTCGTATACTCCGCCTGTGAGCCCAGTAGATGATTATCCTTCCTCATCACCTCTCCATGTCCCACTGCATCGAACCATCAGAATGGAGGAAGAGACCCTCAGACTTCCAGCCCATTTGCGTGAGTTGTTTCAGACGCGGCTTTTTGAGACAGTGCGTGGGGAGAGGTACAGGATGGTGGTGGTTCCAGGTCCTCCTTTTTAACATGCAGACCCTTGCCCGTGCCATCGAAACCTGTGGGGGAGATGTGTTGCAGATCTCCAGCAGATATGCATGGTGGGGAAGATGTGTATCAGGATTTGCAAATCCTGATACACATCCTGGGTGGTGCAGGATTTGCAAATCCTGATACACAGCCTTGGTGGTGCAGGCTGTTAAACGCCGAGCACTTAGTTCCAGCTGCCTGCAATTACTGCAGAGTTGAATCCCACCAGGCTCAAGGTTGACTCAGCCTTCCATCCTCTCGGGGTAGGTAAATTGAGGACCCAAGATTGTTGGGGGCAATAAGATGACTTTGTAAAAATGCCGCTTAGTAATAAGCAGGCATATACAATGGAAGGAAGGCTATTGCTGAGCACATTGGGTTGCTCCAAAATTGTAAGCCGCCCTGAGTCTCCGGAGAAGGGCGGCATATAAATATGAATTTTAAAAAAATGTTTCACCCTAGAAAACTCCATTTCCATGAGTTGTTCTGTGTGGTCCAGGAGTAGTTGGACTCCAAAGGGGGACTTATTTAGAACAGGCCTGTATTGCGGAGGGTAAGGTCTTTACTGGTATCGCAGTGTTTCATGATGGCCTTAATGTGCTTACTGAAAAGATCACAACATGCCTTCAGAACCAACCACACAATGTTGTTTTTCTCTTAACACTATCGCTATGCTTTGTCTTCATATTCTAGTACAGGAGTGTCAAATGTGATTTCATTGCGGGCCACATCAGGGTTGTGTTTGACCTCGGGGGGGGGCGGAGTGGGTGTGGCGAATTGTGTGGGTGGGCCAGCTTACTCCCACTCTGGGCGTGGCCAACTGGGTGGGTGTGGCCAGCTTGATGCCACTCCCCAAACTGCTGGGATGTTTCCAGGGCTAACGCATGGGCCTGATGGGCACTTGCCACAAGCATGGGGACCCCATACTAATCTGTGTATGTTATCCCTTCAGTGCACCTTGTATTGTGTAAGTACAGCAACATATTTATCACATTTTACTGCCTTTTTTATTAATACCGTGTTTCCCCAAAAATAAGACCTACCCCAAAAATAAGACCTACCCCAAAAATAAGACCTAGTGTGTTTTGGGACCAAAAAATATAAGACAGTGTCTTATTTTCGGGGAAACACGGTACTAACATACATTAATAGAAATTAATACGGATTTTTTTCCATAGAAGTGCCAATAAGTGGTCTTATATAAGCACTGTGCCAAGCCAAGCTCTGTTTTCACTGACAGAGGTATCCTTGCTGTTTCCAGGGTGGCCCTGTGGGCTAGATCTAAGCACCCCGCGGCGGGATCCGGCCCACAGGCCTTGAGTTTGACATCCCTCTTCTAGTGTTTCCCCGAAAATAAGACACTGTCTTATATTTTTTTGGCTCCAAAAACACACTAGGTCTTATTTTTCGGTCTTATATATTTATGGTGCCAAATAGTGGGTGTGAGTGTGGGGGGTGTTTGCGGGTGCAGTTGCTCCCTGAGAAGTCTTCCTGGAACTGGAGATTTACACTAGGTCTTATTTTTGGGGTAGGTCTTATATTAGGGCAGGTTTAGAAAATAGTGCTAGGTCTTACTTCGGGTGGGTCTTATTTTCGGGGAAACACGGTAGTAGAGAACTTCTAGAGCTTATTGTGTGGGTGCAGCCCAAATATTCTTTCTGGGCCATGGTGACAATAATTAGATTTTCTGTGTGATTTTTAAGGATGCCCCTCTGAATAAATTATTTGTATTCCTAACACTGCACTACAGGTAGTCCTCAACTTACGACAGTTCATTTAGTGACCGTTCACTGAAAAAAGTGACTTATGACTGTTTTTCACAGTTACGACTTTTGCATCATCCCCATGATCATGGGATCAAAATTCAGATGCTTGGAAACTGGTTCATACTTATGACCGTTGCAGTGTCCTATGATCCCCTTTTGTGACCTTCTGACAAGCAATGGGGAAGCCAGATTCACTTAACAACCAAGTTACTGACTTATCATTTGCAGTGATTCACTTAACAACAGAGGCAAGAAAGGTCGTAAATGGGGCAAAATGCATTCAACAAACGTCTCACTTAACAACAGAAATTTTGGCCTGAACTGTGGTCATAAGTCGAGGACTACCTGTACTGAATTCTCCTTTAATGTCTTGAGAACTAGTATTTTGGGTTATTGGACTGTCCTTCGTTCTTAAGTATGTATTCATTTAATTCAGGGATATGGGGTTATAGCAGCTGTGGGCAAACTACGGCCTGGGGGCTGGATCCGGCCCGTTCGGCTGTTCTATCCAGCGGAGCGAAAGAGCGGAGGGTTCTCTTGCTCTCCCAGAAGGCTATGTGAAGTAATCTAACTTTGAATTTATATTAGTTCACACAAACACTCCATCCATGCTTTTGTTCCGGCCCTCCGGTCCAGTTTAAGAACCCATTGTGGCCCTCGAGTCAAAAAGTTTGCCCAGCCCTGGCCAAGCACACTGCTTGGCCTTTGATGTCCTGCAAAAATAGTTAAGGTTGCTTATATTTCTGATAAAAGGAGATTATGATGGGTTAAATATGATATGATTGCTTTGCTTGGTTTAGAATCAGTTTAAAGGAAGCAATTTCCAAGTAAGGAAAGTAGTGTGTGAAATTAGAGGCGCATTTTTCGACATGACCATCAAAGCAGTCGTATTTCCTATATTATTATTATTAACACGCTTTGATGCTAAGGAGTTCTACTCCCCTCCCCACCTGAAAAGAAATCTGTTCCAACTGCCAGTTGCCAAATACAAGGAAAACACAATCAGGGGAGAGAAGTTTCACTTTCAGTTTTAGTTTTAGAGCACTAAGCAGCTGTACAGAGCAGTTGAGCTAAGCCACGCCCAGGCTCCTTGCTGTCTTCTTGCTCACACAGCAAATACTCTTTCAGTTTCCAAACAGCCCTCAACTCTCACACACTGACAGGATGCTAGCCAGATGAATACAGATGGATGCTGGTAGACAGAGGCAGATTCCCCCCTTATTTTCCTCCCCAAAAACTAAGATGCATTTTATACTCCAGAGCGTCTTGCCTGCTCACATAGTTTCATAGCAAAGCCCAGGTACCCTGTTAGTTCCGGTATAGTTTGATCCTAGTATAATGTGTGAACTTGGCCAATTGTGATTAAAGAAACAAGCACCTAATTTACTCTACAAGACATTTATTTTCTCAGCAAAAAACTTAAACTGTCCCTAAAGCCAGGCCTTTTCCAGATTTGGGGGCATGTATGGTTGTTGGGGGGTAGCAGGGGGTGGCTCTGAAATATTTGGTGGATTCAAAAGAAACCTCAGTTTAATTCCATCTCACTTGTATAGAATGGATCAAAAGTGAACTGCTTGGCCTTTGGTGTCCTGCAAAAATAGTTAAGGTTGCTTATATTTCTGATAGTAGGAGAATATGATGGGTTAAATATGATATGATTGCTTTGCTTGGTTTAGAATCAGTTTAAAGGAAGCAGTTTCCAAGTAAGGAAAAGTAGTGTGTGAAATTAGAGGTTTTGGCAGGGCTAACCATTGATCCTTCGTGAGAACATAGGGAAAGAAAATCAGGGCAGGGAACGGTGTGTACCAGTCAGCTTTCAACAGATGTAATCACCTTCTTTAATACAGTGGTTTTGATGGTTAGACTTCCTCTTGTTTCTTTGATAGTATCCCAAGAATATTTTTTTTAATCGATGCTCAGTTGGTCAAATGCAATTCAGAAGCTTGTTCCTTCCACCCCAGACCTTCTCCCTAATCAGCCCAAAGGCCAAGTTTCAATTTCTTGAGGATGTTGCTTAAGATAAAAGGCCTTCCCTGCATTAAGGGCTTCCCAGATGTATATTCTGTGGGTAGAGCTGAGTTTTGTGGCTTCAGATGCTCTTTTTAACCCTGCCTGACTCATTTCTGATGTTGAGCCCTTCTCTGGGCCTAAGAAACGTGACATGCAGAGATGCTCAACAACTATGAAGGTGTTTGTTTAAGTCAGAGGTCCCCAAACGTGGCAACTTTAAGACTTGTGGACTTCAACTCTTAAAACTCTGAAAGTCCACAAATCTTAAGTTGCCAAGTTTGGAGACCTCTGGTTTAGGTCATGTCAGAGGCCATCAAGAGGTTTCCGGTTTCCTCCCAAAAATTCAAGAACACAAGAAAGGAACAAGCAAAGAAAAGCAACCCCTTTAAGATATACAAATGTTTTCATTCTGGGTTAAAACCCATTTAATGCTTGTTTTTTTTAAAGAACCAAAACATGTCCAGTGATGGAGAAGCGGGGAAATGAAGATGCCGGGGTAGGACATTAAGTCACAATTTAGACTGCTGTTGCGTGGGGACAGCTCTGAGTCCATTAGAGAAGGGCAGAAGCCTTTCCTGGCCAAGGGTCACTCCTGAGGTTTGAAGAACCTCCCCTGGGAACTCCAAATACAGGCCAGCTATGACTACAAATCTACTTTTCCAGAAACACAAATCTATTTAGTAAAAGGACAAGAAATTTCTTTTTCCACAGGCCATGGCACCTCTTCCGTAGGGCCCATCAAGTGATTCCAGGACCCCAAAGTTATATACACACAGGTAGTCTTCGACTTACAGCCACAATTGAGCCCAAAATTTCTCTGGCTCCGCGTGACTGTGTTAAGCGCGCTTGGCTCCATTTTTCATCCTTGCCATGGTTATTAAGCGAATCGCTACACTTGTAAAGTTAGTAACACTTCCCCATTTACTTTGCTTACCCGAAGGTGATCGCAAAAGGTGAATATGTGACCCGGCATTCGTCATAAATATGAGCCAGTTGCCAAGTCTCCAAATTTTGATCACGTGACCCTGGGGAATGCTGCAACGGTCATAAGTGTGAAAAATGGTCATAAGTCACTTTTTTCACTGCTGTTGTAACTTTGGTCATTAAATGAATGGTTTTGTGTTGACAGCTACTTGTACCCCTATTGTAAAGGTTTGGTCAGCTTCCTACCTGCTTTTTCACCTCCGTTTCCTCCCCCCACACTGGCCAATGGTAGGGAGTCCTAACCAGAATAGAATAGCGTGGCATGGCATGGCATGGCATAAGGATAGGATAGATAGAATAATATTGGAAAGGGAAAGGGAATAGAATAGAATAGAATAGAATAGAATAGAATAGAATAGAATAGAAAAACAGAAATAGAATCAGAGGTGGTATTCAGCAGGTTCTGACCAGTTCTGGAGAACCGGTAGCAGAAATTTTGAGTAGTCTGGAGAACCAGCAAAAACCACCTCTGACTGGCTATTCTCGATCTATTCTCTGCCTCCCATTGAGTCCCAGCTGATCAGCTGAGTCTTCTTTTGTTGCCCTACACAGGAGAATGGAGCTGGAAAGCAGGATAGTAGGGTGGGGAGAGAATGGGGATTTTGCAGTATCCTTCCCCTGCCACGCCCACCAAGCCACGCCCACAGAACCCCCACTGAATATAATAGAATAGGAAAAATGGTAATGGTAATTAATAGGAATAAGGTAGCGTAGTGTAGCATAGCATAGCATAGAAAATATGGCCTGGAATGGAATGGATTAGACTAGACTAGGTATAGGAAGAGGAATAGGAACAAAATAGCATGGAATAGGATAGGATAGGATAGAATAGGATAGGATAGGATAGGATAGAATAGAATAGAATAGAATAGAATAGAATAGAATAGAATAGAATAGAATAGAATAAGAAACTTCTAAGACCCTCTTTTCCCCTTCAAATTCGTGTAAAAAACAAACTAAAGCAGAAATTGGAATCGGTCATTTAAAAAAAAAAACCCGGTAAAACAAGATCCGAATGTCTTTACCAGCAGTCTTCAGCTTAAGCGAAACACATTGGTTGTTAAGCAAATCAGGCTTCCTCCATTAACTATGCTTGTCAGAAGCCATCTTAGAAAGTCCCCGAAGGCAATCACATGACCCTGGGATGCTGCAGCCAACTTAAATCCATGCTGATTGCCAAGCATCCAAATCTTGATCGTGGGAACATGGGGAGGTTGCAAGTGGCTGCAAGTGCAAGAACCGACTGTAAGTTATTATTTTTTTAACTGCCGTTGTAACTTTGAATGGTCATTAAATTAATGATTGTAAGCTGATGAATACCTGTATTTCTGTCTTGGCAGCTTGAAGAAGGCCGGATTTCAACTCTCAGTAAAAGGGGAAGGATTTCTCTGTTCATAATAACGCCTGCTTTCTTTTTGAAAGCCAGTGCCGCAGTTTGGTTGATGCAAAATGTTCCTTTTTTGGGTCTTTGGGAAAAATATTCAGGGATGGCAGAACCTTGTTCCTAGCTACACATTTCCCGATAAGGAAATAGGTCTGGTGAAGACAGCTATAAATAGCTATGTTTAGAAAAATGAAAGTTTACTTCATTTGCCTAAAGAAAGGATGACATTTAGCTCCTTTATTTATTATTAAATTTACATGTCCCCTGTCTCGCTATTCAAAGTGACTATGCAGATTTGCTGTCTACCTAATCTCATGGTAAAGGCCTATTTTACACATGTTAGTGGGGGGGAAAACTTCAGAAAACCTTTAGAAACAGTTTTTCTGTTTTGCATTGTACCTTTAGGCTGGGAAGCCAATTAGCAAGTAGGCTGAACATAATTTCCTATTTGAACAGCCTCCCTTAAAGAGGAAAGCCTTATGCTAAATAGTTCTCTTCTTACAACAGGTTATTTAGTGAAAGTTAACAACGGCACTGAAAAAAAGTGACTTATGACTGTTTTGTATACCAGAACAGCTAGACACAAGGACGTTTTTCCCTGAACGCCATTACTCTGCTAAACAAATAATTCCCTCAACACTGTCTAACTATTTACAAAGTCTGCATTACTATTAGTAATACTCCTCCCATCCTTCCTTTCACCCATCCCCTCCCACTTATGACTGTATGACCTTGTTGCTTGTATCCTAATGATTTATATTGACTGTTTCCTAGTATGATCTGATTGCTTATTGTACCCTATGACTATCATTAAGTGTTGTACTTTATGATTCTTGACGAATGTATCTTTTCTTTTATGTACACTGAGAGCATTTGCACCAAGACAAATTCCTTGTGTGTCCAATCACACTTGGCCAATAAAGAATTCTATTCTATTCTATTCTATTCTATTCTATTCTATTCTATTCTATTCTATCTTCACATGATCTTTGAAGCATCTCCATGATCACGTGATCAAAATCCAGATATTTGGCAACTGTCTCATATTTATGTCAGTTCAAGTGTACCGGGGTCATATGATCACTTTTTGCAACCTTCGGATAAACAAAGTCAATGGGGGAAGCCAGACTCACTTAATAACTGTGTTACTAACTTAACAACTTCAGTGATTCACTTAACAGCTGTAGCAAGAAAGGTCGTAAAATGGGGCAAATGTCTCAGTTAGCAACAGAAATTTTGGCCCCCATTTGTGGTCACAAAGTCAAGGGCTACCTGTGGATCTGCAACTCAGAAATTCCAGGGATTTTTCCTACACACTTGAGACTTTAGGGAAACATTTTAAGTTCTTGTTGTCACTCAACTGTTCTGAGGACAGAGAAGATGCTGCCTTAATTCTCCAGACCTAAATGCAGGACATAGAATTAATATTTAGTCAAAATAATAATTCCTGGTGATTAAAACATGGAGAGCTTTTGAAAAATTCCCAGGTTCAGAAGAAATTATATCCACTTATCTTTATAATTAGCACACTTTTGTGCTGATCTGCAGCACTTCCTGGCCTGTCCATGTGACTAGCCAGCATCATTGGAATGTATGGGCATTCCAGGAAGGACTGCTGAAATGCAGGCCTGAATGAAGAGCATCAACATCTGTTGTGACCCAGACACCGCACAACCTTGGCAACCTTGTACGTGTTCAGCCACAAGAAGGGCAGGGGACATTACATCATCAGACACACAACATGAATTATTCTGTCTGCACAAAACTCGTGGCGTGCGTGATGTACAAGCAGGCTTGCAACTGCAATTGAGCCCAAAATAATTTTACTAAGTGAGACATTTGCTAAGTGAATTTCCCCCCCCCCATTTTATGACCTTAATTGTCCCAGTTGTTAAGTGAATCACTGTAGTTATTAAGTTAGTAAGTGAATCACTGAAGTGATTTAAGTTAGTAAGAGAATCTCGCTTCCTCCATTGTCTTTGCTTGTCAGAAGGTTGCAAAAGGAGCCGGGACACTAATTGTCATAAATATGAACCAGTTGCCAAGCACCCTAATTTTGATCACATGACCCTGGGGAATGCTACAACGGTCGTAAGTGTGAAAAATGGCCATAAGTCACTTTTTTCACTGCTGTTATAACTTCGAACGGTTACTAAACAAACTATTAAGTTGAGGACTACCTGTATATGTCATCAGATGTTCCAGTCCAGCAACAAAACCAACAACCAGTGGAACAACTTGCCTCCAGAAGTTATGGATGCTCCAACACTGGAAGGTTTTAAGAAGAGATTGGACAGCCATTTGTCTGAAATGGTGCAGGATTTCCTGTCTGAGCAGGGGGTGGAACTAGAAGTCCTCCAAGGTCCCTTCCAACTCTGTTATTCTATTCCCGTGATGGGGAACCTATGGTATGTGTGCCGGAAGTGGCACGCAGAGCCATTTCTGCCGGCACACAAGCCGTCGCCGCAGATCAGGTGCACAGTGCATGCGTGCGTGCCTCCCACCAGCCAGCAGATTGTCGGGATCTGCCACGCATGCGTGGAGGGTGGGACGCGTGGGAGACATGCACGCATGCGCAGAGGCATGTGGCGTGCAGGGGTTGCACGTGCAGGGGGTGGGGGGGTCATGCGCGCAGTGCATTATGGGTGCTGGCATGCTTGCGTGCACGCACTTTCAGCACGCAAGGACTAAAAGCTTTGGTGGCTCAGGCTGTAAATGCCTGCTCTTAAGATCCAGCTGTCTACAACTACTGTAGGCTCGAATCCCACCAGGCTCAAGGTTGACTCAGCCTTCCATCCTCTCGGGGTAGGTAAATTGAGGACCCAAGATTGTTGGGGGCAATTAGCTGACCTTGTAAAAATGCCGTTTAGTAATAAGCAGGCATATACAATGGAATGAAGGCTATTGCTGAGCACATTGGATTGTGCTCCAAAAATTGTAAGCCGCCCTGAGTCTTCGGAGAAGGGCGGCATATAAATGTAATTTAAAAAAAAAAGGTCAGCCATCACTGTTCTATTTTAAAATCCTTCAAGATAATTCCACCTGCCAGAAAGAGGCAGCAAAATGCATTTTTGCAGAGACACTGATGGGAAAGAGCACCTGAGCAGGAGAGACAAAAAAAGTCTTCATTGTGGGAAGTCTGGATGACCATGGAAACCCTGGTCAGAACAACCCATGAGGAGAAAATGTGCATCTGAGCACATTTGTGTGAAGAACTCATCTTGTGGTTCTGTGGTTTTTTTAGTTACTCCATTTTTGCCATAACTAGTGCAAAGGAGGAGGGTAAGGTTTTCGGTTCTAAAGAGAAAAAGTTCATAGTTGATCTTACATGAGTTGATAAACTGCCAAGATAATGTATTGTGAAGGAAATCAGAATTGTTTATATCTGTAAAGATAAAGCAGTGATGTTATTAGTTTGAACACCTTTTGGTTTCAGTTCCCATTGCTGAAGCTACTAACATTTCATATTCTTTGAATCTGTGCCCAAAAAAGAAGAGTTATTCTAGTCCGTTGGATTCACACTTTGATAGCTAGACGGAGACCTGACTGGAGGCAAAAGATGTAACTGGGCTATGCTTATTTATTATGATATAATTTTTAATAGGTATTAATGCACTTCTTTGGTTGTCAGGGGTATTACTCTGAAATAGAAGGGTTTGTGTTTGTACACACACACATAAAGACACAAACCTGCTTGTATAGGTGGTTGTGCAGAAAGGGGAATAATAAAGGATGAAGTCAGAGGGAAATCTTGGCATTGTCTGCTGATTAAATAAGTGTTAGATATGACACGGATATTCTTCGGATGGCAAATTAATTAATGCATGCAGGGGGAATACAGTGCTTTATCTGTTTAGTGTCTAGGAAATTGAATTCACTAAGGATTTCAGCAACATTTTGGTTCTTCTGTCTGCAGTGAAATAGGACTTCTAATCCTTGTGCTCAAAGATGCTCGCCTAGAGATTCCTCTAAGTCAGAGGTATCAAACTCAATTTCATTGAGGGCTGCATCAGGGTTGTGTTTGACTTCGGGGGGCCAGCAGCTGGGCATGGTCGGGGTGGGCATGGCCAGCATGACATAACTCGTGTTGAGGGGCACCTGTGGTGGCCTGAGCGCTCTGCCAGCGAAAACAGGTTCCCAAGCTCCATTTTTAGCTGTGATGGCCTCCTGAAACCCTCTGCCACTGAAAACGGAGCTTGGGGACACCGACATGTGTGGCCCTCACGAGCTCTGTTTTCAGCTGGCAGAGGCACTGTGGGCCAGTCCTTTGCTGTTTCCAGGGTGACCCCGCGGGCCAGATCTAAGCACCCCACAGGCTGGATCCAGACCTTGAGTTTGACACCTCTGCTCTCCAAATATACTGAACCTGAAAACATTCTTTACTTTATTGTCATTGCACCTCGAACAACGAAATCAAACACCATCTTCAGTGCACATCATGACCATGAAAATAAACACAAAGACACATCCTTCACCCTTCACACATTGAACCGAAAACCCCTGACGCTGCACCAACACTGCACTATACAGCAGAATTCAAAAGAGCTATTGCCCTGGGATAGAAGCTGTTTTTCAGCCTATTTGTCCTTGTTTTTATTATCCTGTACCATCTGCCAGACGGTAATAGTTCAAAAAAAGGGTTCCCAGGATGAGATGGATCTTTGAGAATGTTTTGAACTTTCTTAAGGCAGCGGGAGCTATAAAGCTCTTCCAAAGAGGGGAGAGGGCAACCCATGATCCTCTGGGCAATGACGTTAACCCTCTGGAGTGCTTTCCTATCTGCCCCTGTGCAATTGGCAAACCATGCAGAGGTGCAGTACGTTAAAATGCTCTCTATGGTGCAGCAGTAGAAGGTCACCAGCAGTTTTTCATTCAGTTGTTGTTTTCTAAGAAGTCTCAGGTAGTATAATCTCTGCTGGGCCCTTTTGACCAGGGCTGCAATGTGGGCACCCCAGGTCAGGTCCTCTTTTAGGATAACACCCAGAAACTTAAAACTGGCCACTTGCTCCACTCGGTCTCCAGTGATAAACAAGGGCTGGATGTCTGATCTGTTCCTTCTATAATCCACTATAAGCTCCTTGGTCTTATTGGTGTTGAGGACCAAGTTATTGTCTCCACACCACGAAAGCAACCGGTCCACCTCATCTCAGTAGGCAGACTCATCCCCCCGCCCCCGAGATAAGTCCCACCACTGTTGTATCATCTGCAAATTTAGCAATAGTATTACTAGCGTGAGTGGGAATGCAGTCAGGGCTTTGCGAATATTAGCATTTCTAGGGACAGACATGGGTTCACAGTCTTTCAGAGAATGACTGACCAGTTTGCCCTGCGTCGGAGCCACAGGGCATGGCTATCAAATTAGTAGCAAGATCTGGAAGATTAGAAGATGAAAAGGCACACTTAGGATTGTGAGAATGCAGATGTTGATCTCCCTTGTAAAGATCCAGGGAAAAAGAGATCTGTGAAAGGCAGTGGGATGGGAGCTCCTGAGCAGAAGCTTAGCTTCATTTGGTGACCTTCCTTCATGTGGCCATTAGCGTGTAGAGTCATGGTGGTGAACCTATGGCACGCGTGCCGGAAGTGGCATGCAGAGCCATTAATGCCAGCACGCGAGCACTCTCCTAGAAAAGGTCTACTGTGCATGCGCCCATGCCGCACCGCCCGCTGATTGTTGGGTATCTGGCACGCATGCACGGGGGTGCACAGGAGACACTCGCGCATGCGCAGAAGCACGTGGCGCGCGTGGGCCGCACACATGCACAGAAGCGCGGGTTGTGTGGGTTGCGCATGCATGCTCAGAAGCACGCAGCTTGGGTTGCGCATGCATGCTCAGGAGGCATGGGAGGGCATGCGCATTGCCTTCTGGGTGATGACACGCGGGGACGAGCAGGCAAGCGCGCGCGCAATTATTGGCACGGGAGCCGAAAAAGGTTAGCCACCCCTGGTCTAGAGGGTTAAAAAGAAGAAAATCTAAATTGAGGGATTTATAAAAGGAACGTACAAAGTTGTAGTGTCTTGTTCTGATAACTGTAAATATCTTTCTGGATTCATAAAGATCTCCTCCTCCTTCCTCTTCCCTCCTCCTCCCGCCCTCTCTTCTCTTTTCCTGGAAACCAACTACCCGTTTCACCATGTATTTATTTATTCAGCTTTTCTGGCTTTCACTTCCTTCCTCGTGACTCAGCAGATACATCTTTTCAAAATCCCCCTTCATGCCATTACTTTTTGTTCCCTCTTTTCCCTCCCTCTTCAGAACAGCAGGCTTCTTTTCAGATGCCTCTCCCCAATTGTAATAGACGGGGCTTCGGATTTTATTGCTCAGTTACCACAACAGAAGGGAAATAATACTTCCATGGGAGGAAGATCTCTTCAGGGCTTTAATTCTACACAATCAAGTTTCTACCATGGGGAGCAGAATCCAGTGACCTGAATAACCTCATAAGTAGAAAAACAAATCAATAAGGTATCTTTTAGGGGAAATGCGTCAGAACCATAGGTTTGGAGGCAAGGTCTTCTAGGCCAGCCCTCTGCCCAAGCCAAGAAGACCCTATACCCGTGGTCTTCAAACTGGACAGCTTTCAGACTTGTGGACTTCAACTCCCAGCATTCCTCCTCAGTCATGTTAGCTCAGGAATTCTGGGAGTTGAAGCCCACAAACTTGCCAAGTTTGAAGATGCTTGCCCTATACCATTCCAGACAAGTGGAGCCACCCACAACTTATCCAGTCTCTTACAATTTTGGAGCACAACCCAATGTGCTCAGCAATAGCCTTCATTCCATTGTATATGCCTGCTTATTACTAAGCGGCATTTTTACAACGTCAGCTTATTGCCCCCAACAATCTTGGGTCCTCAATTTACCTACCCCGAGAGGATGGAAGGCTGAGTCAACCTTGAGCCTGGTGGGATTCGAGCCTGCACTAATTGCAGGCAGCTGGAATTAAGTGCTAAGCATTTAATAGCCTGCCACCACCAAGGCTCTTTCAACTCTGGGAGGTCAGCTTTTCCCTTGGTTAATTGTTCTCACTGTCAGGAAATTCCTCCTTAGTTCCAGGTTGGATGTCTCTTTAATTATTATTATTATTATTATTATTATTATTATTATTATTATTATTATTGAGACTTGTATGCCGACCCATCTCCGAAGACTCGGGGCGGCTCACAACTAAAACAACAAGAACAATAAATAATTAAAAAAGAATTAAACTAACAAGCCCCATTAAGATATAATTACATAAGTACATCATAAAACCATGATAAAAAACCACCCCCCCCCAAAGGGTCACAGCCCGGCTTGGTTAAATAACCAGGTCTTCAATTCACGGCGGAAGGCTGGAGGTCAGGGGCCAGGCGAGTCCCAGGGGAAGCTGATTCCAGAGGTCAGGGGCCGCCATAGAATAGGCTCGTCGTCGGGGGACCGCCAACCGGCATTGGCCAGCCGCGGGACAAGGAGTCCTTGCCTGTGTGATCGCACAGGGTGGTTAGTACTTGATGTTGGCAGGAGTCGCTCCCTTAAATATTGCGGACCCATGTCATGAAGGACTTTGTATGTTAGTGTTAACACCTTGAATCTCACCGAGAACGGGCAGCCAATGCAGACAGCGCAGGGGGTAACATGGGAGAACCGGGAAACTCCCATCACCACCTGCGCCGCTGCATTTTGCACCAGCTGTAATCTCTGGATAGTATGCAAGGGTAGTCCTAAATAGAGAGCATTGCAGTAGTCGAGTCTGGAGATGATCTTCCATCCATTACTTCTTGTCTTGCCCTAAGCTGCTTTGGAGGATGACTCAACCCCCCCTTCTCTGTGACAGCCCCTCAAGTCCCGGAAGAAAGCTATCATGGCATCTCTTCTCTTCACCAGTCTAGACATACCCAGTTCTCTTAATCATTCATTATATATTTTAGACTCCAGGCCCTTGATTGATTGATTGATTGATTGATTGATTGATTGATTGGACTTGTATGCTGACCCATCTCCGAAGACTCGGGGCGGCTCACAACTAAAAACATACATCGACAATAAATAGTTAAAAAGGAATTAAACAGAACAAGCCCAATATTCGTGCAAATTAAAATAAAATTAAAATTAAATCAAAACCATCATGTGTGTTGCTCTTCTCTGTACTCTTTTCAGATTGATTCCAAGCAATTATTAATTGTATGTTGTGCTGAGAATCAGCTGTGCTGTTTGTGTGTTTAGAAGAAGAATCCTACCCCCCCCCAATTCCAAACTGCTGCTAGATGATCCTAGATTCATAGGCTTGGAAAGGGACCTTGAGAGATCTTGTAGTCTAACCCCTCTGTTCAGTGCAGGGATCCTAGTATCTAGTCTTTCTCTGAACCCATTTTTTCCTCGCTGCTCAATAGCTCTCCTGGCCAGGGAATCCCTCCTTATTTCAAGTTTGGTTCTACCTCTGTAAACCTTTCCTTAATTGGTAGGACTCAAAGAAAGAGAATGATAAATAGACTCTGTCTGTCTGCGGAGATGTGTGTATAAAATAAGGGGGGTATTTTGCAAAAGGAAAACCGTGAAATACTGCTGTGTAAAAAAAACAAGAAGGGTGGTAGAATTTGATGTAGAGGTAGTCCTTTACTTACAACAGTTCATTTAGTGACTGTTCAAATTTACGACGACACTGAAAACAGTGATTTTTCTCCATTTTCATACTTAATGACTGTTGGCACAATGACAGAATCATTAAGAGCCTTGGTGGTGCAGGCTGTTAAATGCCTAGCACTTAAGTTCCAGCTGCCTGCAATTAGTGCAGGCTCGAATCCCACCAGGCTCAAAGTTGACTCAGCCTTCCATCCTCTCGGGGTAGGTAAATTGAGGACCCAAGATTGTTGGGGGCAATAAGCTGACTTTGTAAAATGCCACTTAGTAATAAGCAGGCATATACAATGGAATGAAGGCTATTGCTGAGCACATTGGGTTATATCCCCCCAAAATTGTAAGCCGCCCTGAGTCTTCGGAGAAGGGCGGCATATAAATGTAATTAAAAAAAAAATTCAGACACTTGGAAACTGACTCATTCTGGGCTCAGTTGTGATCGTAAGTTGAGGACTATCTGTATTGGTGAAAGGAAACCATGTTTCCACCAGTGCAAATGGGCATTAAGGAGTTTGTGAAATTAGAGGATTGTGTGAATAACAGCATGGAAATCGGAATCTCCAGGAATAGAGTCGGGTGTAAAACACTAAAATTAGTTGGCAAACTAGTGAATGTTCCATACTTTCTTAGCTCTTTAATCATGGAGTAAAGGATAGTGAGAGTCCAATTGTTAGAGGCTTCTATATTTATTTTTAAGAAAGAGTCTGCTATATTTATACAAGTATCATGTTCTGTCAGATTGACTTCCTTTAGGGCTCAAATGGCCCAAGAGCTAACTTTATAATCATGTGGAGGATTTGTAATCAGGACTTGCCAGCCCATTTAGGAAACAAACAACATCTGTACAGCATCACAGATAATTTCCTTATTTTTGTATCCCATGCAAGCGTGCAGAGACACACAAACACACACAACTTGTGATCCGCGATGAGATGATGGCCAATCAGTTGCAAATCCAGGAGCAAATTTCGAATCTCTTCTTGCCAAGAGGCTTAAGAAAATTCTGTTTTTCACTCAATCTTTCCCTCTCTGTGAATCAGGATGACATTTTGTAGGTTCCCTGCGTCCTTTTCTTTGTGGAAAAAAACCAAACGAAGTTCATCTGTGTGAAAGTTTATTTAAAATAAAAAAACTGCAGTGGGCAGCACTTGGGAGACATGGGGGGAGCAAAGCCAGTTCCAGCGAGGTGTCATGGAAAAAGCTGCCCTTAATCATAAACACATCTGCCCAGATGTAAGGGGTGGGATGATCCCATTTTGGCTTATTCTTGATTTCCAAACAGACCATTTTCCCCAGCCTCCTAGCTGTACTCCTTTCCCTAGGCAAAATTCACCCCCCCCAAAAAACTTGTCATTCCAGGAGCAGAGAGCTCAGCTTCAAACCTGTGAATATCACTGGGACAAGGGGTGGTGGTGGTGGCAGGAGAGGATGTATGTCCTGCTGGCAGCCCCCTCTCCATGCCCCAAATTCTGCCTGCAGAGGCGAAGGAGGAGGTTGCCAGAAAGAAAGAAAGGAGAAAAAAAAACCCTTGTCTTCAAACAGCCTCCGCTTGGAGGCCACACATCAGAGGGAAATTTCCTTTTTGGGGAAGCTGCTGTGAAAGAATTTCCTGTGTGGGCAGACGCAGCTTCCTGAGCTGAAGGCTTCTTTGGATGGGAAGAAAATTCATAATAGAATGGCAAATTAAAGACATACAGCCCAGAGCTCTTCCAAACAGCTCTTGGAGGAGTTTGAGCGGCCCCGTTCACTGGACGATGAGAATAAACTCTTCCCTTGGGACAATGTTTCTCAACCTTGGCCCCTTTAAGATGCCTGGACTTCAACTCCCAGAATTCTGGCTGGGGAATCCTGGGAGTTGAAGTCCAGACATCTTAAAGGAGCCAAGGTTGAGACCACACTGTCTTGTGGGGCACAGAAGACCTCGCTTCTCAAGTGGGCTTTGGTTTCCCATTTTTTTTAGCCCTTGCTATAGCTTGTTAGTCTCCTTAAATAGGTTGTTGCCAAGGTCAGAGTTGCTCTGTCTTTTCTGAAGCTCCCTGTCTTTGCAGTAATGGAAAAGCCCGTCTCTCTCGACATTGCATTCTCTTCCATAAGACAGATCAGTTTCCCTTAAGACAAGCTCTTCCCTAAGAGGGATAGCTCCAAAAAACAAAACAAACAAAAACCCAGAGGGTCTAATACAGATAGCTCTCAACTTACGACCCTTCACTTAGTGACTGTTCAAGGGTTGAGGAGGAGTGGGATTGTTCTAAACACCCCTCTCCCATTTGCCGAGTTTCATAACTACCACAGTCCTGGGCTGCATCAACAGATAGATAAAATCAAAATCACATGAAGTACTTACTAGTAAAGGTAAAGGTTCCCCTCGCACATACGTGCTAGTCGTTTCGGGCTCTAGGGGGCGCTGCTCATCTCCATTACAAAGCCAAAGAGCCAGCGGTGTCCGAAGACGTCTCCGTGGTCATGTGGCTGACATGACTAAACGCCAAAGGCGCACAGAGCACTGTTACCTTCCCACCAAAAGGGTCCCTATTTTTCTACTTGCATTTTTACATGCTTTCGAACTGCTAGGTTGGCAGAAGCTGGGACAGGTGACGGGAGCTCACTCTGTTACGTGGCGCTAGGGATTCGAACTGCCGTCCTTTCTGATCGACAAGCTCAGCTTCTTAGCCACTGAGCCACTGTGTCCCTTACGCATTAGGGTGTGTCAATATTTTTCAGCTTTCAATTTCCAAACATTAGGGGTGCTCAAAAGTTGTGACATGCCTTGGGGATTGTAAAGATATTTTGGTTATTTAATATCATTTAGATGTGCAACTTCTAAACGTTTTGTTTCATATACGCATTTTATTTGTATCCCACCTTTATTATTTTTACAGATAACTCAAGGTGGCGAACACATCCAACACCCGGCTTCGAAGTTCTGACGTACACACACACACACACACACACACACACACACACACACAACCTACAATGGTCACGTGACTGGATTTTGGGTGCTCGGCCCCCAGCCTGCATTTACAGCCATTTGCAGCACCCACTGGTCATGTAACCAAAGTTTTTACCGGAAACCAGCATTTATTTCCACTTTCTGGCAAAACCAACAGATTTGCTTAAACTCCCAGAATTCCTCAGCCAGCCGTGTTGAAGCCCACATAGCTTAAACTTGCCCAGTTGGAAAAATATTGATGTACAATGCCTTGGGTGTGAATACTCAAAAGTGTGATCTAATAAAAGTGCGATCTGGGAAGAATCTACAGAACTTCCGTGCCTAGAAATTGGTATTCGTTTCTGCTGCTGCTAAGCCAGCTGCAAACATCTATAGGTTTAAGTGGCTTCAGTGCCTGGAGTCAGGTTTGCTACAGGCGTTCCTGCAGAAGCCACATTTGTAATGGGATCTGGGGGCATTTCTTGCCTTGCTAAGAGCAGACGAACAATTCAGAGGCACAACGGGTATTTGGCTTCAGGGAAATTTCCTTTCTGAGGAAATTAGTCATGCAGAAATGTGAAAGAGGACTTGAATGTGGGTTGAGGGAGTGTCCTGGTTGCACATTTCCTGGAAAAAACAGCTGTTGACATATTATTGACTAATACTGAGTTTGGCTCTTGGAAAGCAGCCCCTTTTTCTGTCATCTCCATCCAAAAATGGGTGGCGGACATTGTTGTTTGCAGAGCAGGCTACGTGCTCTCCATGCAAGAAGTCCAAAATACCATTCTCTTCACCCATTCAAAATACCATAGAGTCTTAACACAACCTCTTTGTGTTAACTGCGTCCAAGCTTACTCAGCAAGTAAGAGATATTGTAACTCAGAGGACCCTCCAGATCAGCGGTCTCCAACCTTGGCAACTTTAAGCTTGGAAGACTTCAACTCCCAGAATTCTCCAGCCAGCAGCTGGTAGGGGAATTCTGGGAGTTGAAGTCCTCCAGGTTTAAAGTTGCCAAGGTTGGAGACCCCTGTTCCAGATGCCCTTTTACCATGTTGTAGCATCCTGAAAACTCATCCTTGGGTTCAAGCTACTGGAGTGCATCAAAGTTGATTAAGGGACTGGAGGCTAGAATGGTGGTGGAATTGGGTATATCTAGTTTGATAAAAAGGAGGACTAGAAGTGATAGCAGTGTTCCGATATCTCAGAGGTTGCCCCAAAGAAGAGGCAGTCAAGCTATTCCCCAAAGCACCTGAAGGCAGGACAAGAAGCCATGGCTGGAAACTAATCAAGGAGAGAAGCAACCTAGAAATAAGGAGAAATTTCCTGACAGCTCGAATAATTAACCAGTGGAACGACTTGCCTCCAGAAGTTTTGAATGCTCATCTTGATCATTTAGGAGTGTCATTATCCCAAAGGCTATGACATTTTCACAACGTTTGCCCTGAAAATCTTTTTTCAATCATTACATACTTTCAGTGAGGAATCAGATACAAGGTCAGCATGATTAACTTCCAAATAAATAAGGAGAAACATGACTAACTTCCAAATAAAAAAAGGAAAAAATGTGATTAACCACCAAATAAATAAGGAGAAACGTTGAGTGCAGGCTGTTTTGGTTAGTTTGCAAAGTCGGTTTTGCAGATAACGTGCGCGATCGGGGAAAATCTAAGAGGTACGTCTCACCTTACCGTGACATTTCCTTGTAAACACTTGCCATGGCAAATCATCCTTACTTAGTCACATAAACACAAGCTCAGTTTCAAACAACATACTGTGCTGGAATTGGTACTAACTACAGTTTAGAGCACAAGACCTCCTATGTTTGCCTGTGGGAACCAGCAATGTTCAGCTTTCGGCAAGGCCAGCAACATCCCTCTCATCCTCAAAGCACCAGATGAAAAGTTCCATTAATAAACAACCTTACCTATCGTGCATTTAATAATTTCCTTGTTCTGGCTTGCAGGGGTTAGAGAAGTTCCCTTCTAAAGCTTGGAATGGTGACATGTTCTTTCGAGATAACATATCTTGGGGTATTAATGCAACTCGCAGGAAGACAGATTTCTGGATGAACTCCAAGGCTGGCTTCGTATATCATGCAAAGATTTGGTTTTCTTCTAATCATAGCTTATTGATTAAGAAAGCTAGGTTAGAACCCCAGCTTGTGCATGCAGCATGTTTTACAAACCCATGATGGTTATGTTCAATTCCAGAAACCCAACCCAGACCCCAATAATTAAGGAAATTATTACTATATCGGAGTGTGAAAGCTCAGGGAAGCAAGAGGTGTGTAAACCAGAGAGTATTCAAGAGTTAATTGTTTCATCGGAAATGTTATTTGTCCCAAATCTGAGAATTAAACAAAACTTTGGAATCTGAGCCCCCTGCTAATTGTGCCTTTGAAATGTAAATCTGTCTCCATGTGAGTTTGTCAAAGCCACCATGGAGGCTCCAGATGGCAACTGCGGTGATATCTGGACCCTTGCTGTTCAGGATCTAAATAAATTTTCTGTCTGGAAAGAATTTGCATTTTATAATTAGCACTTCCTCAAATGTGAATCCAGATTATTAGGGAGATTAAGAAAATCATTTTCTTATCCAGCTTTAAAACTTCACAGGAAATTCATCTGCAGTGGGAACAATGCCAATGGGATGGAGGGAAAAACAGATCTAGGGAACCCGAGGAAAGAATTTCCAGTTGGTAGGCCTAAAGCAAGGTTGTTCAACCTTGGCCATGAGAAGACTTGTGGACTTCAACTCCCAGGATTCCTCAGCCAGTATGTCTGGCTTGGACATCCTTACTTAAAGGGACATTGAAAAGACATGTTTTTCAAACTCCTAACTATGATTTGGTGATTAAACTAGCTTGTGAACTTTTGCCTTTTTCCTGTATCTACACTAATTAAAATTAATGACTTATAATCATAGCTGTGCATTGTTCAGAGAAGCAGATGTGAGTTTGTCGGCATACTGTATTCAAGTCCTTCGAGTATGGGAAGGCCAAATGCTATTTTACTGTACTAAATTTGGAACCGATAAAAAGAAGAAATTCATTCGTTGGCTTGGTTTAGGCAAACAGAGATCACTTAATGAGGCTGCCTTATGAATCAGCTCTTTCTTACAAAACAGCTATGAAATAAAAAAAGGCCCCAGTAATGGCTACCAATTTGAGAAGCGCCCTTAGCTGACTATTTGTAGTTTGCTTGGTGAAACCTAGTCGCCTTCTTCGAACTGTACGGTTAATTGTGGGTTTTAGTCACAATATGTATAGGAAAGGTCCTTGGCTTCTGTCCAAGTATGTCGTACAAAACAATGATAACTTGTATGAAATTGATGTATGGAATTCCCCCATAATATTGGCCCAACGAACTCGTGAGGAAAAGAAATAAAGTTTACACAGTCCTAAGGACATTCCCTGATACTTTGTACGTCAAAAATCCCTTTTATTTAAAAATAGAAAATCGGCATGCTGTAAAACAGGTGATGAAACTTCACTTGGTCTTTAGTTCCAAGATTACTGCTGGGGTCTCCCAGCTTTCTGAGACCGTAGAAATGATACGAATATATAGCTTAATGTTTTTTCAGGGACCGCGCCTTATAAAATGCAAGCAGGATGAACAGCAGAGGTGGTATTCAGCAGGTTCTGACCAGTTCTGGAGAACCGGTGGCAGACATTTTGAGTTCAGAGAACCGGCAAATATCACCTCTGACTGGCCCCGCCCCCATCTATTCTCCGCCTCCCGAATCCCAGCTGATTGGCTGGGTCTTCTTTTGTTGCCCTGCACAGGAGAACAGAGCTGGAAAGCAGGTTAGTGAGGTGGGGAGGAAATGGAGATTTTGCAGTATCTTTCCCCTGCCACGCCACCAAGCCATGCCCGCAGAACAGGTAGTAAAGATTTTTGAATCCTACCATTGATTTACAGGTAGTCCTTGACTTACAACAGTTCGTTTAGTGACCGATGAGAGTTACAACGGCACTGAAAAAAAAGTGACTTAGGACCGTTTTCCAGAGTTACGACTTTTTCAGCATCTCCATTATCACGGGATCAAGATCCAGATGTTTGGCAACTGGTTCATATTTATGACTTCTTGTTGTGTCCCGAGGTCATGCGATCCCCTTTTGTGACCTTCTGACAAATGTTTCATTTAGCAATTTTGGGCTTCCCTGGGGTCGTAACTCGAGGACTACCCGTAGTTAGAAGTTAGATGGAAAAAAAGTCTCTCAAGGGGCTTATTTTAGAAGGCTGGTTGCCATCTTCCTGAAGGAGATACATCATTTCTCCAGGTGGCATTCAAAGATGATGGACAGATGCAGGTTGTCCTCGGTTTATGACCACAATTGGGGCCAGAAGTTCTGTTGCTAAGCAAGGCAGTTGTAAAGGGAATCGCACCCGATTTTATTACCTTTCTTGCCACAGTTGTTAAGTGAATCATGCAGTTGTTAAATGAATCTGGATTCCCTGTTGACTTCGCTTGTTGGAAGCCAGCTTGGAAGATCACAATATGGCCCCCGGGATGCAGCAGCCACCATAAACACATGTTGGTTGCCAAGTGCCCAACTTTTGATCACATGACTGTGGGAAATGCTGCAATCGTCGTAAGGGCGAGGACTGGTTGTAAGTCACTTTTTATCAGTGCCATTGCAACTTAACAGATAACCAGAGTTGGAAGGGACCTTGTAGGTCATCTAGTCCAACCCCTCGCCCACGCGGGAGACGCTACACCATTTCTGACAAATGGCAGTCCAATCTCTTCTTGAAAGTCTCAAGTGATGGCGCTCCCACAACTTCTGAAGGCAACTTTTGTTCCATTGGTTGATTGCTCTCACTGTCAGAAAATTTATCCTTATTTCTAGGTTGAATCTCTCCTTGTTCAGTTTCCATCCATTATTCCTTGTCTGGCCTTCAGGTGCCTTGGAAAATAGCTTGACCCCTTTCTCTCTGTGGCAGCCCTTCAAATATTGGAAGATGCTATCCTGTCTCCCCTGGTCCTTCTCTTCACTAGACTAGCCAGGCCCAGTTCCTGCAACCGTTCATCGTATGTTTTAGCCTCCAGTCCCCTAATCATCCTGGTTGCTCTTCTCTGTACTTTTTCTAGAGTCTCAACATCTTTTTTATAGTGTGGTGACCAAAACTGGATGCAGTACTCTAGGTCTGGTCTTACTAAGGCTTTATAGAGTGGTATTAGTACCTCACTTGATCTCAATTGTATCCCTCCATTAATGCAACTTAGGATTGCATTAGCTTTTTTGGTTGCTCCTGCTCACTGCTTGCTCATATTTAGTTGGTTGTCCACTAAGACTCCAAGATCCCTCTCCCAGTTACTGCTATTGAGCCTGGTTTCACCCAGTCTATATGTGTCCTTTGGGTTTTTCTTGCCTAAGTGTAGGACTTTACTTTTCTCTACATTGAATTTCATTTTGTTTCAAGCAGGCGCTCAACAAATGGCTGTAAGTCAAGGACTGCCAGCATAAATTGACTATGTTCATAAATACATGAACAACAAAGAGAAGATCCTTGGCTGCAGCATTTAATGCTGATTTTATTAGTTACTCTTGAGAACTTGGCATTTGAGATCTTATAGGAAAGCAGCGGAAAATGCATGTTTTCTGCCTCGACTACAAGACAGAGAGAAATTGTGCAAAGGGGGAATTTTTCCATGGAGGTGCTTGCGCAAGGCTGCATAAATGAGCAGACGGAGGAAGGACAGAATATTTTGATGCTGTTGGTTGAATCGCTGCATATTTCTGCAGGTGTTGAGTAACTCCAGCAGATATTTCTCTTCCTCCTCTGGAGTTTTAAACAGGGAAAGGATATATTTCCTTTTTTTTTTCTGGAGTTGTGATGGTTTCATAATCCACACAATAATTATTCTGATGGATACAAGCCATGACATGCTGGACGAGTAGAGTTGCCGTTATCTCTCACGGATCCTGCAATCTCCATGCCACAGTAGAGAAAGCAAGGGGACAGGGGGCCCTTCCTGCTTTGCCCTGCCTTCTTCCCCCATGTCTGTGTGACCCACTAGAGAACTACTTGCTTCCTGTTGCATTGGAAGGTTAGAATTAGATACCCAGAGAGCAGCCGTTTGGAAAACAGTCACAGCCTTTGATCTGATCCAACTGTGGTGATCATTCATTGCATGTTTCCATTTGTTCCCTTCCTTGAGCCAAAACTGCAAAACCTTGACAGAAACTTGAGATTTTAATATTGATGGGATGGTTAGCAATAGCCAAATAAGAAACCACAGGCCGCTTTCTACAGCCTGTCTCGTCTTTCCTTGCTCCAAGAACAAAGTCATCTTTGAGAAAAAAGGCCTTTTTGAAAGAACTTGTGAAGGACCCTTGGATACATAAATACAGGTAAGCCTCAACTTACAACCTTCTGTTTATTGATGGTTCGAAGTTGCAACAGCACTGAAAAAAGTGACTGACAATCGTTTTTCACCCTTAGGAAAAAAGGTGTCTGAATAGAATAGAATAGAATAGAATAGAATAGAATAGAATAGAATAGTTTAGTTTATTGGGCAAGTGTGATTTGATACACAAGGAATTTGTCTTGGTGCATATGCTCTTAGTGCACATAAAAGAAAAGATATATTCGTCAAGAGTCAAGAATCATAAGGTACAACACTTAATGATAGTTATAGGGTACAATAAGCAATCAAATACTAGGAAACAGTCAATATAAATCGTATGGATACAAGAACAAGGTCATATAGTCACAAGTGGGAGGAGATGGGTGATGAGTGATGAGAAGATTAATACTAATAGTGCAGACTTTGTAAATAGTTGGACAGTTCTGAGGGAATTATTGGTTTAGCAGAGTGATGGCATTTGGGGAAAAAACTCCTTGTGTTCTGGTGTACAGTGCTCTATAGCGTTCTTTTGAGGGTAGGAATTGAAACAGTTTATTTCTGGGATGTGAGGGGTCTGTAAGTACTTTCACAGCCCTCTTTTTTTCACCTGTGCAGTATACAGATCCTCGATTGAAGGCAGGTTGGTAGCAATTGTTTTCTCTGCAGTCCTAACCACTCTCTGAAGTCTGTGTCTGTTGGGTTGCAGAACCAAACCAAACTTTGTGACGATTGCAGTATCCCGGGGTCATGATATCCCCTTTTGAGGCCTTGTGGCAAGCAAATTCAGTGGGGAAGCCAAATTCACTTAACAACCTTGTTACTAACTGAACAACTGCAGTGATTCACTGAACAACCGTGGCAACACAGGTTGTAAAATGGGGCAAAACTCACTTAACTGTCTTGCTTAGCAAAGAAATGTTGGCCTCAATTGTGGCTGTAAGTCAATACGACAATCAATACAACCACAATACAACAATACAGTACAAAAGGCTGTGTAACCTTTGTTTTGTAGGAGGAGAGCCATGTTGTCTATTGTAGTCCAAAATAAGAATCCTTTCATTACAAGGTGTATGCTTTGTAATTACATTTGTTAGTCGGAAAACGTGATGTATAGATAAACGAGGTGCTTTCAAATCTGTGTTTCGCTGTTGTGATACTCAGCCACTGAGTCACACAGAGGCTTGGCATCTCAACTATCTTGCCTTCCTGCAAATGCTTGAATTGTATCCATAGGAGTGAATGACAGTTATTCACTTGCAGGAACAAAAGTTCAAAAAGCCTCAATAGTGTGGTAGAAGTTGGAACTCCAGCTAGTTCCTGCGTATGTTGGGCCTATTTTGCACTGCTTTGCCTTGGGTAGCTCAACCCCTACCCCCAGTCCCTACTGAGGAATTCTGGGAGTTGAAGTCCACAGGTCTTAAAAGGAATTTGTCTCCGGTACATAAGCTCTCAGTGTACATACAAACAACAAAGTAATAACCATCATAATGCTATATCATACTTAAGTGGTGAGTAGAGGGGGCGTGCATAAGTGCACTAGCATGCCTATCATCCCTGTTGTTGTATTTTTATTCTTTTATCCTTGTTCTTATTTTTGTTTGACAAATTCTAATAACTAAATAAATTAAATAATGCTCGTTTTATTGAGCACTTAGTAGAATGTTAAGGGCCCCTTGAAGTAGTATCTGTATCAGAAGAAGTTGAACTGGTTTTAAATGAGTACCTGCAAGCAAGGAAGAATTTTACCAGAACCAATAAACTGAGCTGAATCTTGGTATGACAGAAGTCCTCTAAAAATTTCTTATGACCAGTTCTGGGAAACAAGTTATGTAGCTGATATTAATGTGTTTTCCTGGGAAGTACAGACCCGTGATTTGAAGCAGTCTAGTTCTTTCTTTCTTTCTTTCTTTCTTTCTTTCTTTCTTTCTTTCTTTCTTTCCTTCCTTCCTTCCTTCCTTCCTTCCTTCCTTCCTTCCTTCCTTCCTTCCCTCCCTCCCTCCCTCCCTCCCTCCCTCCCTCCTTCTCCTCCTCCTCCTATCACATGACTGCAGGATGCTGCAACCATTTGCTGGTTGCAAAGCATCCAAATTTTGATCATGTGCTGTGGGAATGCTAACAATGGTCATAATTTGCCTTTTTTTAATGCCTCTGCAACTTTGAATTGCCAGTAAACAAATAGTTGTAAGTCAAAGATTACCCGTGCGATATACAGACAACACCAGCTGAAAACTTGGAAAAGGGAAGAACCATAGAAATAATTCTCACTGTCTCCTAGAAGTGAACAGCCTTAGAAGAAATGTTCACTATAGTAAATGTGTTAATGGCAGCAGCCTAGTCTAGGACGTGGTAGAGTAACTGGACTTTGAAGAGATACTTACTAAGTTGTGTTGCCAGCTGTGTTTATTATTTTGTTCTATGTTTTTATTATTGTGACGGATGGCTGTATTGCTTTTATTCTGCTGTTTCTAACAGCTGTGAACCTCCAGAGAGGAATGATTTTAGGGCAGCATAGATACTTTCTTAGAATAAGTAAAAGAAATATATATTGCTAGCTGCAAAGGGTAGCATAAGTGATATTTATTTCTAGTCCAAAAAAATGTGCCGTGAACTCATCCCATCCTGTCGGTATCCATAAAAAACGGAAGTGTGGATGTCTGTAGACCAGCTTGCTGACTGGAGAATTCTGGGAGTTGAAGTCCATACATCTTAACGTTGTCAAGGTTGGGAAACACTGATCTAGGATTAGATTGTTCACACAGTGAAAACCAGATGTTTACATCCCAAAGTAAACA
Source organism: Naja naja (assembly GCA_009733165.1). Taxonomy (NCBI): domain Eukaryota; kingdom Metazoa; phylum Chordata; class Lepidosauria; order Squamata; family Elapidae; genus Naja; species Naja naja. The sequence goes on along the minus strand of CM019159.1, from coordinate 11,762,190 downwards.
CCATTTATTAAAATTGGCATCTTCCTCTTCACCTCTACCTCCATACATAGACAGGCAGATAGACAGACACACACAAACAAACAGATTGAGCAGGCCAGAATTTTTTATTTTATTTTTGCATTTCCAGTGCCTTCCTCTCTGTCGGGTATACTTTAGCAGAAATGATTATCCAGAAAGTGAAAGATTTTCACAGGAAGCAAAGCAATGTTTTAAAAAAAAAGAAGTCAAAATGTTGACCAGAAGGGACTTTGTGCAGTTGCCATCTTGATCTTCTATCTTTCTTTCTTTCTTTCTTTCTTTCTTTCTTTCTTTCTTTCTTTCTTTCTTTCTTTCTTTCTTTCTTTCTTTCTTCCTTCCTTCCTTCCTTCCTTCCTTCCTTCCTTCCTTCCTTCCTTCCTTCCCTTCCCTTCCTTCCTTCCCTTCCCTTCCTTCCTTCCTTCCTTCCTTCCTTCCTTCCTTCCTTCCTTCCTTCCTTCCTTCCTTCCTTCTTCCTTCCTTCTTCTTTCCTCCTTTCTTTCTTTCTTTCTTTCCTTTCCTTCCTTCCTTCCTTCCTTCCTTCCTTCCTTCCTTCCTTCCTCCTCCCTCCCTCCTCCCTCCCTCCCTCCTTTCTTTTTCCCTCCCTCCCTCCCCTCTGTCTGTCTGTCAGACAACCCTGCGAAGGTGTGTCTGTTGGCTGTTGAAATGGGAACTATTTCATGGTGCTTGACTTGAGAATAAGAGGAAGATGGAGAGAATTGACAAAACAAGGAAATAACTGCTGACAAAAAAAAAATCCTAAGGAATGGGAAAGGAGGTGGGGGCAGGTCAAAAGACACAAAAGTCCTGTCAGAAAATTAAATAGCTGTAAAGATTTCAGAAGCAAAAGGCAGAACCGGCTCCAGCTTCCCTCTGTATAAATTAGGGCATGGCTTTCTAAGCCTGCTGATGTTCTGCATTCAGGCTGAATAAGGAAGGTAATAATTAGAGCTTGGGAGAAAGAGCTTTAGAATGAACAAGGAAGTCTGATAAAGAAGCCGGAAAAAAAATAGCCAGAGGATATTTCAGAGAGGCTGATTGAAGGTGGCCTAGCAAGAGATGCTACATGGCAAGCAAACATTGAATCTCAGAGATTGAAAGGCAAGGCGGGCTGGAAGCCAGGAGACTCTGAATTCAAGTCCCACCTGAGGCATGAAATGGCAGCTGGATGACTTTGGGCCAGTCTCTCTCTCTCTTTCTCTCTCTCTCTCTTTCTCTCTCTCTCTCTCTTTCTCTTTCTCTCTCTTTCTCTCTCTCTCTCTCTCCTCCCTCCCTCCCTCCTTCCCTCCTCAATCCTACCTCACAGTTGTTGTGGGGAAAATAGAAGGGGGGAGTATTAGACATGTTCCCTACCTTGTTTATGAAGATAAAGGTGAGATATGAGATATAGAAGAGAAAGAAAAGAAAGAAAGAAAGAAAGAAAGAAAGAAAGAAAGAAAAAGAAAGGAAACACAGTTTCTTTAAGCAGACCTCATAGCAATGACTTCTACAGTAGTTGAAGTCAACTCCATGAGACCCTGCAGCAGATTCTGGCCAATCAGTTGGCCCTTGTTTTCCTCTGTAATTCTTTTCTCAGCTTCTATGACTTGTCAATAACTCTTGCATTTTTTGTAAAGAGAGTTTTTGACTATTTTGATAGGCAATTTTATGATATGCATCCTGTACTTGGAAGGTGGGTTCAGCAAGTGGTCCAGAATGTGGCTCTTTCGGAGGAGAGCAGATCTTCGGGTCTCCCTTGAACTGTTTTGAACTCGGAGATCAGTTGGATCCAAAAGAAAATTAAAAATGTGCTCTGACAAGGAAGCCCTCACTCATGTTCTGGCCTTCAAATAGATTTCTGTGAGCAGCACCTGACAATGATTTAGCTTGGACATTATCGGTGGCAGGAGATCCGGAAAGACTACCCAGCACAATCCATAATTGATGCATTGATCCCAGTTGGGGGCAATGCAACCATGTTGCCCCCACCCTAAGAATCCAAAGTCAGTTCTGGGCTCCCCAGTACTTCGGGGCTGCAAACCTGGTGCTTGAAAGGAAAAGTATAGAACAGAGAGCCACTTATTTGTAGTGATATTTGCTGGCCTAGAAACTAGGAAACTGTGAATATTAGTCCTGCCTTAGGCATAAAAACTGGCTAAGTGACCTTTTGCAGTCCCTTTCTCAGCCTAACTCACCTCACAGGGTTATTGCTGTGCGCAAAATAAGAAAAGGAAGGAATATTAGATATGTTTGCTGCCTCGAGTTACTTACAAAGTAATGAAGCTAGGATAAAAAAAAACGTAATAGCAAATAGAAATAAATAAAAATGATAAATAGAAATAAATAAAAATATTCATTCAGCAATTCAACACCAGTTCTTGATTCGGCAGAATCATGGTGACCCTAATGAGGTCAGGTTTCGGTTTATTATCCTTCCTCAGCCATTTCTGATTCTTCCCCCCATTTTCCACATGTCAGTTCCCAGTTGCTCAAGCAGACCTAATCCACAACCCTGCCAGCTAAAAATATCAAAGGGGTGTGACCCTTGTGTCAAAACCTCTCTCTGTGGGGAGAAGAAAGGCCAGCAAAAAGAACGTTCCTTTCCCTGTTATGGGTTCTTTTTATTCTTGGCTCCTTTCATGCCAAAGACCTGCCCTCTGCCAAAACAAATGCAGGGGGGTGATAAAAGCCAACAGAAATGTCTGTTGGACCACAGGAAATTTCCTGTACAGGAAGAGATCTTTGGAACTTCCTGTGGAGGGGGGCACGGTGGGCTTCTTGGCAGGAGGCTCTTGACCACAGCTGCAGCTTTGGTGGGTGAAGGGAAGTTGGAGCACGCCAGGCCAGGGACAGAAAAAAGGGCTGATGAGCATTATCAGAAGTCTACCCAGGGACAGTTCAGAAATAAGACTTTGAAATGCAGCTTTCTCATCCCCACCCCAAAATATTTTGCACGGATAAGCTTTCAATCAAAGTTGTGGATTTGTGGTAGATGTTGCTGACAGTCAGTAAGCTGGAAAAACTCTGGCTGCATTCTTCCTCCAAGAAAGGAACTTCTTCCTGGCAGCTAAAGAAGGACAGAAGAATTTGTTGCACTCCAGGTATTTGGTGCATTAAAAGTTATGGGCCGTTTGAACTCACTCCGGCTCATGCACCTGACCAGGTTTCTGGGAAAGTCTGGATCCAGGGAGATGGAAGGAGGCTGAAATTGTTGAATAAATAAAGCTGCAGGACTTCATACCTCCGTTGCAGTGGTGGGATTCAAATTCTTTTTACTACCGGTGCAGTCAGTGTGGCTTTGTGGACGCAGCAGGGGAAGGATACTGCAAAATCTCCATTTCAACCCCACTTCACGGGAAGGATACTATAAAATCCACAGTCCCACCCCACTCCTGGAGGAAGGTTACTGCAAAATCTCCATTCCATGCCCACCCCACTAACCTGCTTTCCAGCTCTGTTCTCCTGTGCAGGTCAACCAAAGAAGACCCAGCCAATCATCTGGGACTCGGGAGGCAGAGGATAGATGGGGGCGAGGCCAGTCAGAAGTGGTATTTGCCGGTTCTCCGAACTACTCAAAATTTCCGCTACCAGTTCTCCAGAACTGGTCGGAACCTGCTGAATACCACCTCTGCACTGTTGGTCCCTCACCAACAGAACAGAGCTCAAGGAAGACATAACTAAATGGGTTTGTTTTTACGAGGGATACTTTAAACAGGACTTCAGACACCTATGGTCACCTGGCAAAGACTTGAAAAATCCCCTAACTCTTAGGGAATATATTTTCCAGCCTTCTTCAAGTCAGGTTACGAATTGCCTGGGAAATTTTCCCAGAAGGACAGTTTGCCAACTTGTTGGAATCGATACAATAGAATCTCTTCCTGCTGTATGCACCTTTTTCAGTTATTTCAGTACAATGGATGCAAATAAATGGGGAAGATTTTTGAAGCCCAGTAAAAGCAGTTCAACTCTGCATCCACCTTTGACAAACACCCATATTCCACAGAGATCCCTTCCTTGTTCCGTCTTCAGCATTCATAAACATGCATTCTTTTTTTTTACTGCTTATCAAATGTGTGGGGAATTCAGTAATCCACTAATTGTAGCTTAAAACCTGTAAGCCATGTTGATCCAAAAAGATCTTTTAAAACCATTATTTCATTCCTGTCTGCTCTTCTTGAACATGTTTCTTTGGTTAATTTGGCTTTTTTACTGTTATGTGAGTAGATTTAGAGCACTGTTTCACAACCATGGCAACTTTAAGATATGTAGACTTCAATTCCCAGAATTCCCCAGCCAGCAGACCTAGAGAATTGTAGGAGTTGAAGTCCACAGGTCTTCTAGCTACAAAGGTTGAGAAACATATCTAGGGGATTGACTGCTTCAAGTAATAACCTTGTTTCACTCTTTGCCCTGTGATTAGTTCTCAAGCCGTATCAAATCCTTGATAATTCTGAAGAGCTGAGAACAATGAATGGGTGTTGATGATAAGTCAGAGGAACAAAGATGATGAAATGCTGCTAAGATTCCATTTTGGCTTCTGTCCTTTCAAAGTAACTGTAAAAGAAGACACAGCAGTGTCACCATTGCAGTTATTCAGTGTTGTCCAACTGAGCTCTTCAGGAAGCTGAAGGACTTTCCAGAATGCTCCAAGTTGTAATAATTTGAGCCTCAACCCCTCATAATATTGATTGTTCTTATTTTGTGCTAAATGCTTTAGGAACAGGGAAGTTTGTGACTATGGTTGCTGTTGTTAGTCGCGAAATCGTGTCTGACCCATCGCAACCCCATGGATGTTCCTCCAGGCCTTCCTGTCCTCTCCCATCCCCGGGAGTCCATTTAAGCTCACGCCTACTGCTTCGGTAACTCCATCCATCCACCTCATTCTCTGCCATCCCATTCTTCTTTTGCCCTCAATCATTGCCAGCATTCAGCTCTTCTCCAGTGAGTCCTTCCTTCTCATGAGGTGGCCGAAGTATTTGACTTTCATCTTCAGGATCTGGCCTTCTAAAGAGCAGTCAGGGTTGGATCTCTTCAGGGACTGACTGGTTTGATCGCCTTGCGGTCCAAGGGACTCGCAGGAGTCTTCTCCAGCACCAGAGTTCAAAGGCCTCAATTCTTTGGCGCTCAGCCTTCCTTGTGGTCCAACTTTCACAGTCATACATTGCAACCGGGAAAACCATAGCCTGGACAATATGCACTTTTGTTGGCAGGGTGATGTCTCTGCTTTTTAGTATGGTGTCTAGATGTGCCACAGCTTTCCTCCCCAGGAGCAAGCATCTTTTAATTTCTTGGCTGTAGTCCCCATCTGTGGTGATCTTGGAGCCCAGGAAAATAAAGTTTGTCACTATGTGACTATGGTACTCGGTTAATTATGGTTGTTTTTCAACCTCTCAACCATGAGCATATAAGTAAACTAATGGAGGGATTGAATGGTAGAGGTATGAACCTGATCTAACCAGGGTTATGTTTTAGGGGTCAGCCAAGGTGGTTAGACGCACAAGTCAAAGACATGGAGAACCTCCCCTAGTGTGCAGGCCGAAAGCTGCACATTTACAGATCTGCCCCATCTCAGTTGTAACCTGGTTTTGTAGCAAGAAACAATCATGGATTATATTTCTCAACCTCAGCATCTTTAAGATGTATGGACCTCAACTCCCAGAAATTGGACACGTTCTGTAAGCTAACCCATTTGAGATACTTGGGTTCAAAAGTTGTTATCCTATGATGCAATGTCTCACCAGTTAAAGGTCACGACAACAAGAATAGAATAGAATACCTTTATTGTCATTGCATTCCACGAATACAATGACATTTGAAAGCTACTCCAGCACAGTTCCCCAAATACCACATAACCATCCCAATACGAAGTATTTAAAAATTAAAATAATAATAATAATAATAATAATAATAATAGGACTAAATCACAAATGCACTGTTTGATTCTAGACAATTACTGCCTTGGAAAAGAAACTGTTTCTCAATCTATTAGTCCTCATTTTAACACACCTATAACGCCTCCCTGATGGTAATAGTTCGAAATATGAATGTTCAGGATGAGAACGGTCTGTGGAGATTTTTAGTGTTCTAGAGAGGAGTCTGGTCTTCGCAATTCCTTCCAGAGAAGAAAGAGAACAACCAATGATTTTTTGTGCTGTGTTTATAGCTCTCTTATCCACTGCAGAGCATCCAGCATAAAAAGAGTATATAAATTGCTGCTGTTGATGTTTAGCATCATTATATTTTCTTTTTTTCCCCTTGATGTTAGATGTGTTCTTTGGAAGCTAACCTAGAAGCATTTTCATATAAAAAAGAGCTAATAAATATTTTAAACCCATCAGCCAATGATCCATAAGGCTGATGTCTTTTTGAATAATAAAATCTGAGATTCTGAAGCACCTGCCTCATCCATGTCCAACATCCTGAATTTTTGCTGACTTTTAACTCTAGAATATTTTATTCTTGCTTAGCTGGGAATAGATCCATAATTCCACCTTATCCCTCAATTCTTGCAGGCGGGCTTAGTGGAATTTCACTTCTCATTATGAAGAGGAAGGCAGTTGAACTAATTTCATTCTTACTTTGGGGTTGACTTGCATAGAATTCTCCTCGAAGTGCGTCACAGCAGTTAAAGAGGGTAGATAGATAGATAGATAGATAGATAGATAGATAGATAGATGATAGATAGATAGATAGATAGATAGATAGATAGATAGATAGATAGATCGACTTTGGAAATTATTCTTCTGAATGTTTGGAGTGACCAGCGGTGGTTCTGCTTTTTCTGGAGAATTAAAAATTAACTAATAGCTGTCAGATTGCCTGAATCATAGGGATGCAAATGGAAGTTGGAATGAGATATAGTCCAGAGCCAGGAATTCACTTGCATGTTTCCCCTTCTATCAAGACAGATCACCTCCAACTCGACTTCCTTGTTCTGTTCCTGGAACTGAATAATAAATTCAGCCGCTTTACCAGAATGACCTAAATGCTATTTCAGCTTGTCACTGACTGTTTTCGTTATACCCCAAAGCTCTTTGTTTGCCTGATAAGTGCTTCCTCCACAGGAAATTTCCTGTGACGGAAAAGGCAGGGGAAGCTTCCTGTCGAAAGCCAGATGCTGGAAAGGCCAGATAATAGCAGTGGTTCAAATCTCAGGTTGCAGCAGCTGCAGAGGGCTGGCCGACTTCCTTACAGCCCGTCAGTCATGAAACTTGAAGGGTCTGTTAGAAGGAGCGTAGAACAGCGTGCATGATTCTTCCTTGAAGACCTGACTTCTCTCTATTGAACCATGCTTCCATGGTAGCAGTAGCAATAGCACTTAGACTCACATACCGCTTCACAGTGCTTTTGCAGCCCCTCTAAGTGGTTTACAGAGTCAGTATACTGCCCCCAACAATCTGGGTCTTCATTTTACCCACCTCGGAAGGATGGAAGGCTGAGTCAGCCTTGAGTTGGTGGGACTTGAACTGCCGAACTGCTGGCAATCAGCAGTCAGCAGAAGTAGCCTGCAGTACTGCACTCTAACCACCGCACCACCACGGCTCTTCAAGGACTTATACAGAGGAAAGTCAAAAAAAGTAAAGATGGTGACAGTTTGCGTGGGATAAATACCCTACTCTCTTAGGCAGGGGTCTCCAACCCCTGGGCCATAGCCCAGTACCAGGCTGTAGCCTATTCGGAACCGGGCCGCTGACGCAGATGCACACATGCAACTCAACTTGTGCAAATTGACCTACACTTGCATGCACGTGCGCCCTGGCCTGCCACTCATGCAGCCCGGTTTCCCTCGCCCCCAGCCAGACTCTTAAACCACAAATGTGGGGAACTGCTACTCTTAAGGCCTAGCCCTAACCTCTAGAGAAGTCCTGGATTTTGGTAATATTATTATTATTATTTATTTAGACTTGTATGCCGCCCTTCTCCCTAAAGACTCAGGGCGGCGAACATTTTAAAAACCGAATAGATTACAATAAAAATAATAATTAAATAACTACAAGCCTAAGAACAATTAATTAAAATTTAAATAAAATGACTTGTTGGCTTCAAGGTATCCTTCCTTGAGAACTGCTACCCTTGACCCACCAATGTTCTTCTTGCTTGTTGCTGCTGTAGGAAAAGTGGACAGCGTGGGCATCCATGAGGGTTGGATGTGGGTGAAATGTGAGATGGTTGGCCTCATTTGCACATATTGTACAATTGGTGCCTTGCACAGTTAAGTTGGGGCTTCTTCTGGATCCCTCAGGTGGCCTTGGTTGGTGATATCGGTGGTTCAGGTTGGTGAGTTGATTGAGATGCTGAGAGACCTTTGAAAGTAGGCTAGGGAGGTTCTTGTGAGCAGTTATGGGACTAGACCCGTTGACAAAAGTCACATTTTTGTACCTTTTCTGTAGGGATTGGACTCATTGATTTAAGTAATTAGAATGCTTGGCCTCGTTCCACGACAGCAAGAATTGCAAAGCAGTTTGCAAGGCTGGTTATTGTTTGCTAGGATTTGGAAAAAGAATAATTAATATTCTATGTCTGTCATGTACAGCAGTGGTCCCAATCTTTTGGGCCCCAAGAACCGGTTTTGTGGAGGACAATTTTCCCACAGACTGGGGGAGGAAGAGGAACGTGCAACCTAGATCCCTTGCATGTGCACCTTCCATATTGAATATAGCAATTCGTAGAAGTTCTCCAAGTGCAGCAGTTTGTGCAAGTTCTATTTTGTGTGTGTTGATTTTTATTCTTTCTACCTGATCCCAAAAATGTTATATATCTGGACACAAATACAATTGGCTTTGCATCTCTTGAAATGATAGAATCAGGGAGCTGCAGACTCATCTGTTGGCATGCAGGTGAAGACACTAAAATCGTACCACACATGGCAAAGTTCAGTTTTGTAGCCAAAAAACCCTACAAAACACAGCTAAAGAAAGTATCCTGTGTGGATCCCTAGCAGAAGCTTCTGATACTTTTTACACAGCTTAATTTAGATTTAATTTAGACAGGACTGTTGGGACTAAAGGAAGGCGACTCTCGAAAGCCACTGCCTTCAGTGTGTACCCTAACCATGGTTGATCCTGGCCAACGCGACCTTAAAACTGGTTCTTTGCTCCTTCCCTCTGCTGGGTTCACAGGCGGTTTTCAGTTCTTCCCACTGTGGTTTCAGCGTTCACTCTGAAATTGATAGTTCTGTCTGTCCCAAGGGACAAACGATGAAAGGTGCTTTGGGACATCCAAGAGACCAACAGGGAGAATTAATATTGAAAATTTGCCAGGGAATGACATTGTGTCAGAGTCATTGTGGTTGGGAACAGACCCACTGCAGGTCTTGGCCTGAGTCCTATCAGGTTCACCGGATTAGGAAATCAACTGCAAAGGAAAGCTGAAATCAATTTGATTGAGATCGACTATAATGAGATTGAGCTGTTCCTCCTTCTTACGCCTCAATGAATTAGAGTTTGAGCTGCCTTCAAATGTTGTCAACTCGTAAGACATTCCTATGCCTGTTTTCGAGTTGCAATAAACAAGGGTGGAGAAAATCTGAAGGAGCAGTACGGCAGTTTAAAACCAGAAGAACATTCCACATTTATCTTACAAAGATTGTAGCTATGCTACCAGATCTTCTGCCTGCGAAAATCCTTCTTTGGAGAATATGATTGATGACATCCATTGAACGTGCTTCATTGGAGAATCTGATTCATGAAACACCCAGGGGGGAAACAGGGTCACAGGTGACTGTAAATTACGTATGCCAGAGTTGGCTTCATTTAGGCTAATGCTGACGTGTTGCTCCTAATAAAACTTTTGGGTTCTTTTGAAGCTTGGCTCGAAGCTCATGATTTAATTAGGGCAATCGCCGGAACCCTGAGAGTTGTCCTTGACTTAGAAATGTCTGAACCCCTTTTACCTAGGTCCGTGATGGTGAACCTATGGCATGCGTGCCACAGATGGCATGCACAGCCATTTGTGAGGGCACGCAAGCCCCAGCCAAACTTACCTGACTTGCGCATGTGCGTTCCTCCCAGCTGATTTTCAGCCAGTTTGAGGCAGTTTTTGCCCTCCCTGAGGCTTGAGGGAAGCCTCTGCAGCCTTGGGAGGCCGAAAAACGGGCCTACCAGAAATACTGGAAGTGTTGAAACAGGCCCATTTTCAGCCTCCTGAGGCTCCAGAGGATTGCCTCGAGCCTTCAGGAGGGCAAAAACTGCCTCACCCGGGCTCCAGAGGCCCTTTGGAGGCTGAAAAAGGGCACTTCCAGTATTTCTAGAAGGCCTGTTTTTTGGCCTTCAGAGGCTTCCCTCGAGCCTTTGGGAGGGCCTCAAACAGGCTGAAAATCAGCTGGGAGGTGGGTGGTGCAGTGCAGGTGCACACATGCGCAAGGGGGGCGGGGTGCATTGCATTGAGCTGCACTGGTTACCAGATGCCCTCCGTGTGAGATTCAAGGTGCTGGTATTGACCTATAAAGCCCTAAATGGCTTAGGACCGGGGTACTTGTGGGAGACCCTGCTGCCAGTAACGGCCTCCCAACGTCCCGTGCGCTCCCATAGGCAGGGCCTCCTTGGGGTGCCAGCCAGACAATGTCAGCTGGCACCCCTAGGGGTAGGGCCTTCTCTGTGGGAGCACCCACACTATGGAATCAGCTGCCCCTGGAGCTTTGGGTAGCCCCTGACCTCCAATCCTTCCGTCGTGGCCTGAAAACATGGCTTTTCCAACTTGCCAACCTGGATGGAGGGGGTGGGATTTTAGAAATTGTTTTTATTAATTTTATTGGTTAATGGGATTTCAAATCTAATGGTTTTTTAATATTTGTATTATATTCTTTTATTATTGTAAGCCGCCCTGAGTCCTTCGGGAGATAGGGCGGCATAGAAATATCAATCAATCAATCAATAAATTGTGGGTGCCGGCACGTGGGTGCTGCTTTTGGCACAACACATCACTGACCTAGGTAACGGCTCCTGCATACCTCTGTCAGGGTCATCTTCCTGACTCTTATTCCTAGGACTGTGCTTCCCAACGTTCTTCCTTCATTACAGGTAGTCCTCAAATTATGACCACTATATTGATAAGCAAGGCGGTCGTTGAGTGAGTTGCAGCCAATTTTACATTCTTGTTTTGCTGTGGTGGTTCACAGAGTGAATCGCTGAGCTTAAGTGAATCACATGGTCTTTGAGTCCTTAACTGACAAGAGTTTGTTTAGTGACTGTTCGAAGTTATGACGGCACTGAAAAAAGTGAATTATGAACCGTTTTTCACACTTCAGACTATTGCAACATCCCCGTGGTCATGGGATCAGATGCTTGACCACTGACTCCTATTTATGACAGTTGCAGTGTCCCGGGGTCATGGGATCCCCTTTCACGGCCTTCTGTCAAGCAAAGTCAATGGGGAGGCCAGGTTCACTTAACAACTGCCACAATTCACTTAAGAATGGTGGCGAGAGAGATCGCAACATTCATTTAACAAACGTCTCACTTAGCCACAAATGTTGGGCTCAGTTGTGGTTGCAAGTCAAGGACTATGTCAGCTTTGGAAGCCATATTGAGACCAGATGCTCCCACACTGCCACATTTGAGCCTGGGAAAGTGGGAGGGGGGAATTTCTTGGAGTGTATGGAGTTAGACATAATAACATTTTTTTTCTCATTCAAGGTCATGTTATTTGGTGCCTAAGTGAGGGGAAGTCTCAAATTGGGATGGATGGTGATTGGGCCATGTGATGTGATGATGGGTGCAGGGGATGGATTTGTAGTTTTTACTTTTTGCAAGGAAGCCCGGAACTTTCAGATTCGGGATTCCCCAGTTGTGCCGGGTACTATCCAAATAAAGAGGAACCTTTGAGAAGATGTCTGTCTCGGAGTTATTGGTTGGAATGGAGGTTTGCTGGAACGCTGACCAACTACCTGTAACTCAGTACAGATAGATTGAGCTCTGCGAAACCAGGGGGGGAGGAAAGAAAGCAGCATTTCCTTGAGATGGGCTTGAAAAAGCTGAGTTAGAACTGAATAGTAATGGGATGGGAGACCACCAGGAAATCCCAGTGGTCAGAATAATAGCCCCAGAAGAAGGTGGTGACAAATCCTGTTGCCAGGAAAACAACATCAGGAGTTGCTCTTCAGTTGAAGGAGCCTTTTCCTGCTGTTTTTTTTTTAACTGGGGTCCCTTCCCACTGGATTGGCCCAAAGATACAAGTACTCCTCTACTTAGGATCACAATTGAGCCCCAAAATTTATGTTGCTAAGTGAGAAACTTGTTAAGCGAATCTGCCGTTGCAAAATTTAGTAACACGGTTGTTAAGTGAATCTGGCTTGCCCATTGAGTTGCTTTTGTGACGGAAGGTCACAAAAAGTGATCACGTGACTCCAGGACACTGCAACCGTCATAAATATGAACCTGTTCCAAACATCCGAATTTTGACCAAGGGGTCATAGGGATGCTGCCAAGGGAGTAACTCCCCCCCAAAAAAACCAGTCACAAGTCACTTTTTTCAGCGGCGTTACAACTTTGTATGGTCACTTGTTGTAAGTTGAGGACTACCTGTATTTCTGCATTGCCGCTGTGCATTGGAGAGGCCCCACCTAACAGACTTTCTTCCTGATCTTCAAACTTGGCTTTGATGTTGCTAACTTAAGTGTTTTTCCATTCTCCCTCTTGCAGTGAATGCCTTTATCGTATTTCCTTCTTCCTTATTTTTGCTATCGTTTTCATTTCCCCATTCCACTCTGTTATTTATTTCTTCTTCTTTTTCTTTCTGGCTAAGGGCAAGAGCGGGAAGTCCCGAGTCTTAAACGTCATCTTTTCAAAAGCAAGGAAGCAGCCGTTTTCTCGGTCTTAGTGGGACTGGCCTACTTCATGGGGGCAAGGTTAGCAACGCAGTTACACCAAAGTGGGTCAAGACAAGGCTGTTGATCCAAACTCCTTTAGATCTAGATTTAGCCTACAGTTGTCTTGCTTAGTGTCTTGCTTAGCGTTGCGATGTTGATCCTCTTTTCCATCTCATTTACTGAAAAGGGGAAGTTGGAAAAACAGGAATATTAAATGAACTGTTTGCAGGCAGTTGAACGTTATTTTAAGATTCAAGATTGGGATTTTTACATTATTATTTTTTGGCTTCTCTACTCCCACCTTTTGGGTTTTGTATCCGTGCCAAGAAGCATTACCATGTGCAAAAGCAATTTATGGAAATCCTGATGTTGAAGATCACTACAATATCTAGGCTGCAGAAATTCAGATGAGGATTAAGCACCCTCCTCCAGATGCTGGTGTGTTTCATTGATTACAAGAAGTCCCTTGACGTAAACGGACTGTAACCATCCTGCCATTTTATGACTTTTTCTATGGCGGTCATTAAGAAAACGTCATGATTGTTAAAATTAAACCTATTCTATTCTGCTCTGTTCTGTTTCTGTTTTGTTATTCTATTCTACTCTACTCTCTATTGTACTCTCTATTCTACCCTACCCTACTCATTTGGTTTTTATGACAGAGACCAGAAGAAAGAACTATTGTTGAACGAACTCAAGCCCAGAGCTTTCCCAGATACATGAAATTCTAAATATTTTTTTATGTTTGAGGAAGAAAAGCCATAAAGGGCCTCTGTCCCAGTGGCCAACTTCCTAATTGATTTTAAAAGTAAATTCTCCAGCTTGAATGATGACGTCTTAGTTGGACTTTGCCAATCAGTTTTCTTAGCAACCGTTAAGAAGTGTTTTGCCATTTGTGTTCCTTAGAGTGTCTTTTGACTTCTTCATCTCTAGACTGAAACTCCAGTATTTCCTGGTCATTTCCAGTCTGTATACTTGGCTCATCTGACCTTGCTTACCTTTTCAAGAATAACCAAGTTTGGATTTGCTTACATCTATCCGGGCATGCTAATATGTAACATCTACTATCCTCTTGAACAGGGGTGCCAAACTCACGTCATCACGTTGTCGTTACATGATGTGTTCCCCCTTCGCTAAAATGGGGGGTTGGACGTGGCCAGCGCGTGACGCATCGGGCCCACAGTCCGCGAGTTTGACACCCCTGCTCTAGAACTGATATTAGATGCTCCTTCCCATCTATTCTGGACATTTCTGAATATCACAGCTCCAGAGTGAGGCTGGCAAATTAGAAACAAGGCCAGGGAAAGATGAGAGAAATCACGCAGGGGGACATGGCTGAAGGGACATGGGACGTTCAGCCGGGAGAAAATGACGATCATCGCAGCCTTCCCATTGGTCATGTGATCAAAATTCAGATGCTTGGCAACTGGCATGTAGGTTGCACTGTCCCGGGATCATGCAATCCCCTTTTGCGACCTTACAATGGGGAGGCCAGATTGGCTTAGCAACCGTGTTACTAACAACTGCAGTGATTCACTTAACAAATGTGTCAAGGCAGGTCGTAAAATGGAGCAAAACCAGAGGTGGTATTCAGCAGGTTCTGACCAGTTCTGGAGAACCAGTAGTGGAAATTTTGAGTAGTTCGGAGAAGTACAAGTACCACCTCTGGCTGGCCCCGCCCCCATCTATTCTCTGCCTCCCGAGTCTCAGCTGATTGGCTGGGTCTTCTTTTGTTGCCCTGCATTGGAGAACGGAGCTGGAAAGCAGGTTAGTGGGATGGGGAGGGAAGGGGATTTTGCAGTAATCTTCCCTCAGGAGTGGGGAGGGAAGGGAGATTTTACAGTATCCTTCCCCTGCCACACCCACCAAGCCAGGCCCACCAAGCCATGCCACACCCACAGAACCTGTAGTAATTTTTTTTGAATCCTACCACTAGGCAAAACTCAGCAGCTGTCTTGCTTTGCAACATAAAATTTGGGCTCAATTGCGGTTGTAAGTCAAGGACTACCTGTAGAATCTGAGGCAGGTTTCTCCTGCACACCTGGGACTTGTATGAATTAAGCTGTGTTTTTTTTGGAAATCCTGATCCTTTTTAGGTAGGGGTGTTAAACTCAATTATTTTTTTTTTAATTCACATTTATATGCCGCCCTTCTCCGGAGACTCAGGGCAGCTTACAATCTTTAGAGCACAACCCAATGTGCTTGGCAATAGCCTTCTTTCCATTGTATATGCCTGCTTATTACTAGGGCTTTTGGCACCCCCCAAGCGGCATTTTTTACAAAGTCAGCTTATTGCCCCCAACAATCTTGGGTCCTCAATTTACCTACCCCGGGAGGATGGAAGGCTGAGTCAACCTTGAGCCTGGTGGGATTTGAGCCTGCACTAATTGCAGGCAGCTGGAGCTAAGTGCTAGGTGTTTAACAGCCTGCACCACCAAGGCCCTTAATTTCACTGAGGGTTGCATCAGGGATGTGGTTGACCTTGCGGGGGCTGGGGGGGGCAACTGGGGGGGCATGGCCAGCTTGCTGCCACTCCCCAAGCTGCTGGCCGGATGTTTCTTCTTCACACTGGGTAGACCGGGCAGAAGCAATGTGGGCTGACCCCTTATGTTTTCTAGAACAGCCCCGCGGAGCAGATCTGATCACATCGCGGGCCTTATGTCTGACACCTCTGTTTTAAGGGATCTTTACTTATTGCAAGAAATAAAGCACATTCCCCTTTATTTAACCGTTTAATGGAGGATAAAGCCCCCACAAACGGATCCCAATTCATTTTCGTTGTTTCAGGAAGAAAGCTGGAAAATTTCCAGCAGGTTCCCTGGGTTTATGTCAGCAGCTGGGCGGTTGATGGAGCTGGATTCCCAGCCTAGTTCCAGAATGGGGCCAACTTAGATTCCTTCCAGGAAGCCCTGGCTAAAAGTTAGGCAAGATTTATTTGCTCATCATCTCAAAGGGCTCCGGGGCTTTAAAAAAAAAAATCAATAGGTTTTTCTCAGGTCTTTTAAATGAAGCCCTTTTGGAAAAAGAAACAGAGATAAAAACATTACTCGCTTCTTGTTGATTAGATTTAGTATGACATCATCTTGTGCGTCTCTACAGGAAGATCATAACTCAGATTTCAGGGCATCTAAATTTAGAGAAACATCCAGCAGAAAAAGAAGAAAAAAAGACTCAGGAGTATCTGTGGGAAAGCTCAAAAAAAGACAAGATGGCATCCAGCACCTGGATTGAAAACCCACCCAAAGCAGAGGTGGTATTCAGCAGGTTCTGACCAGTTCTGGAGAACTGGTAGCGGAAATTTTGAGTAGTTTGGAGAATCGGCCAATACCACCTCTGACTGGCCCCGCCCCCATCTATTCTCTGCCTCTTGAGTCCCAGCTGATTGGCTGGGTCTTCTTTTGTTGCCCTGCACAGGACAACGGAGCTGGAAAGCAGGTTAGTGGGGTGGGGAGGGAATGGGGATTTTTTTAAAAAATTACATTTATATGCTGCCCTTCTCCGAAGACTCAGGGCAGCTTACAATTTTTGGGATACAACCCAATGCGCTCAGCAATAGCCTTCATTCCATTGTATATGCCTGCTTATTACTAAGCGGCATTTTTACAAAGTCAGCTTATTGCCCCCAACAATCTTGGGTCCTCAATTTACCTACCCCGAGAGGATGGAAGGCTGAGTCAACCTTGAGCCTGGTGGGATTCGAGCCTGCACTAATTGCAGGCAGCTGGAACTTAATTGCTAGGCGTTTAACAGCCTGCACCACCAAGGCCCTTGCAGTAACTTTCCCCTGCCATGCTCACCAAGCCATGTCCACAGAACCAGTAGTAAATTTGTTTGAATCCCACCACTGACCCAAGCCCCTTTTCACACATGCATATAAAAAAGGAGTGTGGGACTTTAATTGCAGGTCAGAGGCCTCCATCTTGACATTTTTGACAGACATGTGTCACTCGCAGATACCTGTGTCGTTGGCAGCAATTTTAAGACATGTGCACATACCAGAAAATGTAAAATTGAAAACAGGACATGGAAATGGAAAGTGTATATAGTGTCAGAAGTGAACAAAAGGGAGAGTCGGGTCCAGAATGTGGATCAATGAGTTCAACTATAATACTGACTTTTTTTTTCTCTTCAAAATGTAAAATAAACTATTTATAACTTACGCGTTGGAAAAACTGTAATTTTCCTGACATTGGCGACCTCCATGTTTGTTTTATTTTCACCCTACTAATTGTATTTTATTCCTTATTTCTTTTTATATGCCTTTCATCTTTCACGGTTGATATTATATACATATATCATCATCATCATTTTAGCCATTGCCTATCCACTGCAGGATGGAAGGCCTCTTTGCATGTTTCTAACCAATACGGTCCTTGACCTAATGACCACAATTGAGCTTAACATTTCTGTTGCTAAGTGAAACATTCGTTAAGTGGGTTTTGCCCCATTTTAAGACCTTCCTTGCCACGGTTGTTAAGTGAATCTGTCTTCCCCATTCTCTTTGTTTGTCAGAAGGTCTCAAAAAGGGATTGCATGGCCCCAAGGCCCTGAAATCGTCATAAATATATGAATCAATTGCCAAGCATCTGAATTTTGATCACGTGGCCATGGGGATGCTGCAGCGGTCATAAGTGTGAAAATTAGTCATAAGCCACTTTTTTCAGGGCCGTTTTAACTTTGAATGGTCACTAAATGAACTGTTGCAAGTCGAGGACTACTTGTATAGTTTTAAAAAAAGACTTCAGTTGAGAAAAGGAATTCTGAGCACCCCCCAAAAATAAATACAACCTTAACTGAAACATTGGAATGCGATGCATTTTTAAAAATAAGTTCTTAGCCCTCGTGTTGTTGAATAAAATATAAGCCTGTCATTGCAGATCCGAATGCTTGGAAACAACAGAGTACCAACAGCCGCATCTCTATTTCTGTTAGCAGGAATAGCTTTCCAAAGGTTGAGAGTTGATTCGTAGTTTTGAAATACCAGGCTGCCAAAATAGCCCACTTTCCTTTATTCCAATCTTCTGTTCTGAAATGCCCCGTGGCTATCCTTTCTAGTTCGATTTCAAAAGCTGGCGTGTTTTTGCCAAGATTGTGTGGCTCAACAAGAGTTTGTAGGTTATAATTAGCATCAAAATGTTCCCCTCTCTTTTGCTTTTGATGTGCAGGATTTGCCCCCACACACATTTGATATGTGTCTATGTGTGCATGTGGGTTTACTTTCCCACCCAATGTCTCCTTTCTGCCATCCACTTCAACCCCCCCCTCCTCCCTTCCTTCCTTCCTTGCTTCCTCCTTTCCCTTTTCCCCTTCCATACTCGTTTTATGACATGTCCCAAGGAAGTAGGAGAAATTGGGGATGAACAAATACTGTGTCAGAGTATATTCATGAACTGGAATAGAGCTTAGTAACAAGTTCAGCCAATGAGAGCTGAATTGAGGGCTGAAACTTAAAGAGAGAATCTGGGCGTGGTTTATCTCTGTTATGTGCTCAGCTCTAAAGTGAAAGAGAAACTAGCTTGCTTGCTGAAAATAAGCTCTGCTCTGAACCTGTAACATGACTGCTTCTGTTTGAGTTTGCTCCATGTTGGAGAAATCTACAACTGGTATTGTAAAATTTACTTTATGTGTTTATAAAGAAGTTAAATGAAGCCTCAGCCATCTGTGTTCACTTTTCTGGCGCTGAATTTACGCTGCAATACTCTGAACATACTGTTGCAACCCAACCCTTCCCCCTTTTCATTGTGGTCCATGAGCTGCAGTTTTGGTCCTGCTTGAAATAAAATGAAATGGGAACAACACAATGCAGCGTGCATTTAAGCAAGGACATCTTCAAGGGCCATGCAAAAGTCAAGATGTTGCTTCTGATGCGCATGAAAATGGGGGAAGATTTAATGGCACAATTATGGCTGCCATATTGACTTTTTGACCCCCGTGGATTCCTTCCTTTTCTTTACACTTTCAATCTTTGCCTGATGTAGTAGTTAGAAGAACTGCAGCCTCAAACTAGCACACATCCTCAATCTATTCATAGCTGAGCTCTGTCACTTCAATGAGAAATTATTTTGTTTTTGTTTTGCCTGGGGTGTAGCAATGGAATAAAGATTTGAGGGACATCAACACCAAAATCGGTGGTGAGAGTTGGACAGCTTACTGCAAACTTTAAAATTTAAGAGGCTCCTGTTAAGACGCTCAGTTCATGAAAAGATTCAAGGAGAGGGATTGTGATGATTAGTTTAGTTTGGTTTACTTTATTGTCATTGCACCTCGTACAACGAAATCAAACACAAACTCATCAGTGCACATCATGACCATGAAAATAAACACAAACACACATCCTTCATACTCCACACATTGAACCGAAAACCCGCAACACTGCACCAACACTGCACTATACAGTAGAATCAAAAGAGCTACTGCCCTGGGATAGAAGCTGTTTTTTCAGCCTATTTGTGGTTGTTTTTATTATCCTGAACCATCTGCCAGATGGTAATAGTTCAAAAAAAGGGTGCCAAGGATGAGGTGGAATGTTTTGAACTTTCTTAAGGCAGTGGGAGCTATAAAGCTCTTCCAAAGAGGGGAGAGGGCAACCCATGATCCTCTGGGCAATGACGTTAACCCTCTGGAGTGCTTTCCTGTCTGCCCCTGTGCAATTTGCAAACCATACAGAGGTGCAGTAAGTTAAGATACTCTCTATGGTGCAGCGGTAGAAGGTCACCAGCAGTTTTCCATTCAGTTGTTGTTTTCTGAGAAGCCTCAGGTCGTATAATCTCTGCTGGGCCCTTTTGACCAGTGCTGCAATGTGAGCACCCCCAGGTCAGGTCCTCTTTTATGGTAACACCCAGAAACTTAAAACTGGCCACTTGCTCCACTTGGTCTCCATTGATAAGCAAGGGCTGGAAAACCAAGTTGCTTTGGCCCTGGAACAATGAAGTATTTCCAGGATGAATAACTGTACCGAATCTCCTCTGCAGCCTTCTTGCAGAGTGTTTTATACAGTCCTTCCACCGGGTTTGCATCCAAACAGAAGAATTTGCCACTTTGGCACAAATACCACAATAGTTGGCTGAAAAAGTATGAAAGCATCTTGCAAACTCCATGCTGGATGTCTCTCAGACTCACCAGTTGCTTGGAATCAAGGTTCATAGTATTGATTTGCAGCAGATTCATAAGAGAACATGAGAAAAGATGATCACTGCAGGTAACATGCAGCTATCTTAATTATCACCCATAGAGCACACATCCATTTATCTTTATCTGTTTGTTAGAAGATGCTAAAAAAAAGGAAAAAGGTAAAAATGGTCTAGAGTTTATTCCAACTACTTGTTTCTACAGCCATGTTGATTTCTTGTTTCTAAGTAATTTGTCATTGCTGCCTTCCGCCACTTCCTGGTCTAGTCTAAACTTTGGGATTACCTTGTGGTCTCCTCTTCCAGAGCTGATCGGTCACAACACAGTTTTAGTTCCAAGATCAGCTGCATGTTGATATCGGCTGAGACTCTAAGATGCTCTTTGAGGGCTACAGTTGAAAGAGAAAAACTGTCATTTCATTTTTGAATAAGACTTCATGGACCAGATCTCACTTTGAGGGATGGAGTTTTTTTGTTCATCGAAGTATCCCAAAATTCTCTTTGCCTTGCTGTAGTTTCCCACCCCACTCATCATCATCTTCAAGGCACTGTGCAGATGACAGGAAAGTTTTCCTGGATTCAAAATCCATTTCCCTAGCTCTGCTTAGACCATTTGTGTCTTCCTTAACATTTCAAATCTTTTGAAGAACACTTGTTTGTTTTTTTGAACATTTAGCTATTTCAAGTCTGATGGCCAATGCTTCACCTTTGTTCTCTGTTGCTTCAGCTGATGACGCTCTAATCGGAGTAGATCCTTCATTAATACGATATCTCATCTCAGCAAATGACCTCACTCTTAAAGACACATCATATTTGTTTGATTATAGCATTTCTGGACCACCCATCTCCACCAAAGAGGGACTCATGAAGATGCTTTTCTGGTTCAGGCACTCTGGGCCCACGTCTTTCAGAACCACATCCTTCATTCTCTTTGATCAAGTGCTCCAGTGTGCTTAAGATGCCAACATAGGATCCCGGTTGGTTAGAAAGCAGCAAGTTGTTACGTTAACAGAAGCAACATCGACATATTTTACTTGTGCTCAGAAAGTCAGACAAAAAATAGTTTTCTTCACATGATGTGATCGTTGTTATTCAGTTGTTAACTTGTGTCTGACTCTGTGAACCCATGGACCATAGCATGCCAGGCCTTTGTGTCTTCCATTGTCTCTCAGAGTTTGCCTAAATTCATGATCATTGCATCAGTGACACTACGTAGCCATCTCAGCCTTTGCTGTCCCCTTCTCTCTCTTTTGCCTTCCATTTTTCTCAACATCAGGTGAGGCTTCTCCAAAGTCTTCTCATTTGGTGGTCAGCGTATTTGAACTTCAGCATTGGTACCTGACCTTCCAACGAACAGTCATGTTGTGGCCTGCCAGCGGCCAGCAGAGCTGGCGGCAGACTCTGACATTTAGAAGGTTGGGGAGGAACATGGGACAGTCCTGGAGTCTGGGGAAGGCTCAGATGAGTGCTCTGCATTGGGAGGCCAAGATGGGGCCAGGGCCATCCGACAGTTATCAGCTGCCTTCGGAGTTGGAGATCAGTGGGGCAGAAGAACAACTGGAGCCTGTTCCCAGTGTGCACATGTGCAGAGCTGCCAGAAGAAGCAAACAGTTAAGGAACCAGAGTCGACTCGGGAGTAAAGGCACAGGTGGACGATGAATGGCCCCTCCCATAGGGAATAAAGAGGAGCGAAAGGGGAGGGGTGTTTGCAGGAGATAATTAGTTCGTTTAATTAGTGTGAAGATTTGTTCGTGACTCTCGGAGACTCCTTGCCAAGTATTTTTTTGTGCAGCTTTGCGCTTGGAAGCTGTCGGCCTGGCAACTCCCCAAGCCTGATAAGGTCTGTGGTTGCAATTCACCCTTGAAAGACTGTTTGCCGGGACTTTGCTAGATGTGAATGATAGGAATTCACATTAGTCAAATCAAAAGGGGTTTTGTTGGGACAAGGAGTCTGCTTCGTGATTTTGTGAAGCCTATAGGTCAGAACAAGTCATGGTTGATTTGAGTCAAGATTGATCCGATTGTAGCCATGTACTAATTTGAAGGACCTCAGCAGTTCTTCAGTAGGTTGCATCTCTCCATCTTGAAACATACACTGATTTTAAACCAATTTGTAGCGAGCAAAGTTCAGCCTTTTGATTTATTTTACTTCAAAGAGGAAAAAGGAAATACAATTTTGTACCTGTCTCATAACAGACAGGTTTTGTAGAGAAAAGGCAAAGGGCAATCTTCTGTATTTTTAGCAATCCGTCTTCCGGTGCATGATGTCATTTCAGGTGGTCAAATGTTTCCCTTTGTCTTGGCAATTTTTTTAAAAAAGAAATTTTCAGTGATATTGGAGAATTTCTCAATATATCCAACTTAAACTTATGGATGTCCCTGTTGGCTGTATTTGTGGACTCCTGATATTGAATTTGTGTACAGTTGATTGAGTACATAGAAAATCAGCTTTATCAAAACACATATCCATCTAATTCAACCTACCTACAGATTCATTAGAGAGTCTTCTTATGTCCGGCTCCCATATTGAATATAGCAATTCGTAGAAGTTCTCCAAACGCAGCAGTTCGTGCAAGTTCTATTTTTGTGTGTGTGTGTTGATATTTATTCTTTCTACCTGATCCCCAAAATGTAATATATCTGGACACAAATACAATGAGCTTTGCATCTCTTGAAATGATAGAATCAGGGAGTGGCAGACTCATCTGTTGGCATGCAGGTGAAGACACTAAAATCATACCACACATGGCAAAGTGCAGTTTTGTAGCCTTGCAGATATGGGACTTTCAAAGAAAGAAACAGAAAGTGTAGGAAGATGGCAGCTTTGCTCTGATCATTGTACATTGTAATATTTACTGTTGTTATGTACAGTAAGTTTATGTTTTGAATTTCTCCTTTCCTGGAAAGGACTCCATGGTGGCATGTTGCTCTGTACTGCAGTGGCATTTTTGGAAGATGGGGGTAGAGCTGCTGTCTTCTCCCTATGGAAGATTGGGTCTCCTTTATTGTCGCGGGTGAAAGCAAGTTGCTCTCCCCTTGATTCTCTGAGGTTGCCTGTGAGTGCAACACTAAGTCTAAGGGCAGAGTCCATAGACTAAATCTATGGGCAGAGTTCATTTTCTCCTGACAGATTATGAGGTTATAGGATGTCTTCCTTGATCTTGCTCAGAGTGTCAAGGGGGCCTGATCCATCCTGCAGGGTGCTTAGATCTGGTCAGCAGGGCCGCCCTGAAAACAACAAAGGACCGGCCAGCGGTGTCTCTGCCAGCAAAAAGGGAACTTGTGAGGGCCGCGAGTAGTCCTCCTGGGCTCCGTTTTTGGCTGTGATGACCTCCTGCAGCCCTCTGCCAGCAAAAGTGGAGCGCGGACCTCCCAAGATCCTTTTTGCTTGCAGAGGCTAGCAAAACAAACTACTAGCAAAAGTGGCATTGGATCACACGAGTGACATCGAGGTGGCCACGCCCACCCTGGCCATGCTCCCTCAGCTCCCCCCAAGGTCAAACACAACCCTGATGCAGCCCTCAATGAAATCGAGTTTGACACCCCTGATGTTCTTGCTCTTTGTCTTAAACAGGTGGAGGGTAGCATTTGCAGAAATACAGAGTTGTGTGTGTGTGAGAGAGAGAGAGAGAGATTGAGATTGTGGTTGAGATTGAATAATCAAATGGAGGAGTTGAATATCTACACCAGCCCCCCTGCCTTTGGGCACCAGAGACCGATTCTGTAGAGAAAGGTTTTTCCACGGACCGGAGGGGGCTTCGCTTGTTTGCAAGGCTCGGTTGCTGGCATGCCGGGGATGGGGCACCCCTGATCTACAGTATCTGTGTTGCAGTCAGTATCAGAAGACCGGGATATCTCCTATCCATGAATTATAGCTTCTCTAACTGAATGCACATACCTGCACACTTGTGCTTTTGAAATGCTAATTGTCAGGATTCTGGCGATTGCCCTAATTAAATCATGAGCCTCGAGCCAAGCGTCAAAAGAATCCAGAAGATTTATTAGGAGCAACATGTCTGGCATTAACCTGTATGAAGCCAACTCTGACAATATAATGTATGGTTAACTGTGACCCTGTTTCCCCCCTCCCCCCTGGATGTGTCATCAATTAGATTCTCCAACAAAGCACATTCACAGGCTGGGTGTCATCAATCACGTTCTTCAATGAAGGATTTTCATGGGCAGAAGGTCCGGTGCCTAGGCTACAATCCTTTTAAGATAAGCGTGGAATGCACTTCTGGTTTTAATTGCCGATCTGCTCTTTCTGGTTTTCCCCCCCTCTCCTGCTTAATGGCAACTCGGAAACAAGCATAGGAATATTTTACGAGTTGACACTAATTTCATTACCCACACTTCTCCACACTCAGGCATCCTGCTGGCCTCCACCAAGGACTTTTTAAAGTGTCTTGCTGTTGACACCCTTCTGCTGATTTCTCTACAGGTTTGCAACCCATCTACTGGAGCAGAGACGATGTGGGTCAATGGCTAAAGTGGGCGGAGAAGGAGTTCTCCCTGAGAACCATTGACAGCAATACCTTTGAGATGAATGGGAAAGCTCTCTTGCTACTAACCAAAGAGGACTTCCGATACAGATCTCCACATTCTGGTAAGTAATTTTAAGAACTAATTAAAGGAGATCTCTTACTGCATTAGTGGGCAGCAATGCAAAATCTGTCCAAGATGAGATGTGGGGGAGAATCAACATCTGCAATATTTTTAATTAAAATTTATTGTATTCATATTATTTTTACACATTTTTACTTGCTGCAGAAATGGGTTATACCACCCAATTTAGTTTAGTGGGGGGGGGACCCTAACAGCAAACAGATTCCATTTAATATTAATCCCATTTTGATCATTATTTTAAAAATACAAGACCTAGTGAAGGGAGAAATAAAAAAATTCCAAACTCTTTTTGGTGTGTGTGTGTGTGTGTGTGTAAGTGGAATGAGGAAAATGGGCATTTGATTCATTCTCATCATACAAATTTTATTTCCATTTTCCAGAGTATTAATTAGCTATCTCATTCATTTTTGTCATCTGCAAACCTCCACCAACTCATCCAAATCCATAATAAAAAAAATATTGTGGGAGAGAGGGTACAAAATGAATATTGTAGCATGCCACAGATTTGAAAAGGAATATCTGGAGATTAGTTTTTGCATACAATTTTGCAGCCAATCATGCGTCCATTTCATTGTCCAGTTAACTAGATAGCAAATTAGAATGTCACCAAATATTTTGTGAATGTTAGGATACATTATGATTAGAGCATTCATACAACCTATTCATACAGATTAGCCAATTTTTTAAAAATGAGATGAGGCTAGTCTGGAGGATTAATTCTTGACTAATTCTTTGGACTTCTGGTAATTGCTATATTGTTGCAAGGGTAATTGCTGGTATGGTATGAAAAATGCATGTATTGAAAATATTCATATCTTACTTAATGCAAGATATTCAGAGCAGTAAATAATGTTATTGAAAAGAGCATATAGCAAACATGAAGAATGTTTTACAGAGTAATAGTAGACGAGTTGTAGCATTAAAAATACCTGCAACCACACAAAATGCTTTGGCTTGTTATCTGAAACTCTGAAAGCCAGTCTGTGAGGCTAGCAGAGAAGGCTATTTTCTAAAGCAGGGGGTCTTCAAACTTGACAGCTTTAAGATTTGTGGACTTCAACTCCCAGAATTCCTCCTCCGGTCATGTTAGCTCAGGAATTCTGGGAATTGAAGTCCACAAGTCTTAAACTTGCCAAGTTTGAAGACCCTTGTTCTAAAGGCTGTGTCATGCCCCTGGTGGAGACTGACTCCGAGGAAGAGGAAGAACAGCCAACAGGGAGTGGGAGTGTGGCTCCAGAGGTGGTGGAGGAGGCTGGGGAAGGGCAGAGGCCAGCTGAGCAATCAGAAGAGGATCCAGGCCCATCCCCTCCCTATCCATCCCAGGGCACGTAGGGAGGAGAGGATCAGGGAAAAGCGTGGTCTACTCGGGAGGAGAGGACCATGATCCTCCTCAGGGCTTACAGCTGGGAGCTGTGTATATAAGTTTGTAACTGCATATGCAGAATTGCTGGAGTCAAAGTTAGTGTTTCCTTTGAAAGAGGTTTATATTTGTTGGCGTTCTTCCCAAGGACTTTCCCCGGTTATCTGCTTGGAATGTATGCTTACTTAGCTTGGTTTTATTCGGAACTCTCGCCAATATGGTTTGTTCTTGTTTTCCTTTTGCCTCATTATCTACTTTTGGGACTTCAAACTATGATTCATCAAACAGTTAAGTTGAAGGCATTGCCGGACTTTAATTCACGTTTTGGGTGATTTTGAGAGACTACAGGTCATCACAGGCTGGGATACTGAGCGAATACAGAGTAGATGGACAGGATCATGTGAGAGAAGTGTTCTGGCTCCTAGTTTGCTACATTTCCAAAATTAAATCAGAATTTACCTTCATGTGACTTCAGTTTCTTATTCTGAAATGAGAAAAGAAAGTTCTGGACCTTCTCTGGTGTGGTAGCCTTTTAGTGGCCCATGAGGGCTTTCAAAAAAATCAGTCGATTTTCCTCAAGGCCCCATTCCCTCTATCTTTCCTTAAAAACCTGATTTGATAGATCTCGCTGACCATCAGATGTGAGGTAGTCCTTAACTTACAACTTTTCATTTAGTGTCTGTTCAAAGTTACAACAGCACTGGAAAAGGGGACTTATGACCGTTTTTCACACTTAAGACCATGCTCATGTGATCAAAATTTGGATACTTGGCAACTGACTCATATTTATGACAGATGCAGTGTCCTGCAATCACCTTTTGCCACCTTCTGACGAGCAAAGTAAACAGGGAAGGCAGATTCACTTAACACAGTATTAATAACTTAGCAACTGCAGCAATTCAGCTAACAATTGTGGCCAAAAAAAAGATTGCAAAATGGGACAAAAACTCATTTAACTGTCTTGTTTAGCAACAGAATTTTTGGGTTCCATTGTGGTCATAAGTCGAGGACCACCTGTGAATACTTTTTGCAACTCAAGCCTGAGGGAAAAGTTTTGTGTTTTGAAAGGAATGAGCCATGGACTTTTGTGTTTTATTATCCTGGGAGCTGAGCAGTATCAGAATGAATGCAGATAAATATGTGAATAAACATAACCTTCCTTTCTATCTTTAGGGACCTCAAAGTCTTTAAAAATGTTTTCCAGAGTTGGCATTTCTTTTTTTTTCAAAGTTTTTTTTAATTTTTATTTTATACACATCTCTTCACATGAGCAACGTGATTCCAGATTACAATATTTATACAGTCATAGTTATACTTTCAACTTTCTTAATTAATATCACTTCAAATTATTATCCATTCGACTAATCTTTAGATAAATTTCCCTTTCATATTTCAATTCATTAATTCAGTATCAAAATCGTTTCATCACAGTCCCTCTGGCTGATCTGTGCCCACCGGGTTTCCGGGTTTTACACGCCACGGGCCCAGGGGGGTGGGGCTGTGGTTAGGCGCGGGAGACCTTGTTTCCAAGGGAGGTCACTGTTCCAGAGATAGGTGGGAGTGAGACCCTCCTCCTGAGGTGGGGGCCAAATGGTCGGGTGGGCCTGCTGCTCGTGATACCTTTCCCCAGCTGTGTATCAGCTGCCCTGCCTGGGCCTCGATGTCCTCTCGGGGTGGTGTTGGAGTTCCGGCCTTATAGTCCTGGGGACTTCACTGTCCTCTCCTGGGGAGCGCCGGTTTGGCCCAGGAATTCATGGCTTCCATGGAGCCATGGGCCTGACCCATTGATTCAAGGCCCCACTCATGAGGGGAAACACTCTCGACTCTTTTGTCTCCTAACAGTGGCGTAGTGACAGAGGGCAAGCCACTTTTATGACACACACTGCCCGTCCATGGTCTGATCACTATCTCCTACGGCTGGTCTTCCAACAGGCCACCTCCCACTGCTGGGATGAGGAGCCACTTAGATGGTTCCGCCCCCAGACGCTGATGGACTTCGAGGTTCCAGACTGGACCCTGAGAGGTTCCAGACGGAACTGGGGTTCTTTCCCCTTCCCTGCCCACAGCTCTGTCGAGGATCTGGCCGCTTGGCAACAGGCTGTGTCGGATGCCCTCGACAGGGTTGTCCCCATGCGCCCCTCTCACGCGCGGATCCCGGATGGCCTTGGTATACTGAGGAGCTCCGGGAGATGAAGCGCCGCCGGAGGGGTTTAGAGAGCAGGTGGAGGTCCACCCGCCCAATCCGACGAGCCCAGCTAAGAGCCCATATTAGATTTCCTGGTAGCTATGAGATGGCGAGAAGGTCTTATCTCTCCGCTCCTCATAGCGCCCACAGATAACTGCCCAGCCGCCTCTGTTCCGGGTTACCTGCTCTCTCCTTCTGACAGGGAGGGGGCGGACCCATGAATAGAGGAGTTTGGTCAATATCTGTCGGATAAGATCGCCCAGATTCGAGCAGGTTGTCCTCTGATTTGCAGTGGTCTGAGGAACGCAGATACAGGTAGTCTGGCCAATGTGATCTGGGATGAGTTCGATCCTGTTTCCGGGATGAAGTGGACAGGATTATGGCGCTGCTGAGTTCCACCACATGTTTGTTGGACCCATGTCCTTCCTGGCCTGGCCAGGGAGGCCACCAGGTTGGCTCCTGGCAGTCGCCAATGCTTCATTAAGGGAGGGAGGTTTTTCCCACCGCCTTGAAGGAGGCGGTGAGACCCTCCTGAAGAAGCTCTCCCTGGACCCTGACCCGACCGTGTTAGACAACTTTCGTCCAGTCTCAACCTTCGCTTTTTGACGGTTGTTGAGAGAGTGGTGACTCAGCAGTTTCCACTTTTCCTGGATGAAGCGGACTACTAGATCCCAGACAATCCGGCTTCCACCTGGTTTCAGCACGGAGACTGCATTGGTCGCCGCTGATGGATGATTCTGGAGGGCCCGGACAGAGGTTTTTCCTCTGTCCTGGTCCTATTAGACCTCTCAG